>VXBA01000640.1:358971-434293 GCA_013399895.1 Serilophus lunatus
GGTGGGGTGGGGGTGGGGAGTGGGGTGTGGTTGTTTTGATTGGGTTTTTTTGTTTTTTAATGATATAATTTATTATTAAAACAAAAGTTTAAGCACAATATTAAAGAGCCAAGTAGAGAGGGGGAAAAAGCACACCACAAACACCAAAACCCAGCACTTCCCATTACTAAACCCCTCATTAAAAAGCAAAGAACTTGACCAAAATCTCGTACTACCTTTAAAGCTCCTCTGCCTGCCCATTCCCCATCCTGCTCACTGATTGTGCTTCCAGCAGCTCATTAGCATAACATGGAGTTAATCAATGCTGCTTCAGAAGGAAAATGCCACCTAATGAATCCCTGGTGGCACTTTTCTGTGCACCAGGTGCTTATGCTGCAGGTGTACCCGCCTGGAACAGATCAAGACTACCTATTTAATTTGTGAAGTCCGACATGCCCCAAGCTGTGCAGTGTTAGGAATGATGAATTCAGAGGCAGTAATGAACCATGTACTCTCCCTCTTTGAAGACATTCTGATGCCAAGTTGGACTCTAAGATTGGTGGTATATGGATGGCACTTCAAGTAGTTCCACTTTTAAGTATGTTAGTACAGAAAATGGATAAACTCAAGCATCTAGTTCTATATGAGCTCAGATGATCCTTAAATGCTTATAAAACTATAACATATATCTGTCTTTTTGTGTACGATTATAGTACGGACATTCACATAACTGGCAGACTTATTTCTGAACCAGAATTATTGCCTGACACTATGAAGCAAGACTTACAATTATATCTCAGTTAAAGGACAGAAGATTTGTAAAAGAAACCAGTTTCAATTACAGCAAGGAGGGGTGGAAAAAAAAAGAAAAAAAAAAAAGAAACCACTTTGTAAAATCTCTAAGGAACTTCATATTTTTTCCTGTGTTTTTGTTGATTTTAATGTCAATATTTCTCTAAACATATAAGCCTTCCTTAAATCCAGGGACTTAAAGCTGTCATTATGTCCCCTGCTAGAACAATAACTACAAACAGCTAACAGAACATATGGTTACTTACGTGTAAAGCTACGCACACCCGGAGGATGGTGAGGGATGCACTACACATCAACAGCAGCACATGACACACATCTTCAATGGAGCTGACCAAATTCTTCATGGATACTGAGAGAATTAGCTGTAGTGAAGTCTGCAGCAAATTGATGTCACTGACTTGAATTTTTTTTTTTTTTCAAATAAACCCCAAATTTAAAAGTCAGTGTACCAAAACCTTGTCGTAAATTCCTACTTACAAATAATGTCTAAATTTAAAAGGCTTAGTTTTTGGCTTTGAAAGCTTAAAACATAATCTCTTAAAATAAAAATGTTAAGGTCAGAAGCAGCTGTTTTTCATGGTATTAATCTAGAAGATTAACAGTACTTTCCTAAAACTTTGGAGGGATAGAGTGAGAAGCCATGTTTCAGCATTCTTTTAAAAAGCAATTCTCTTCTATTTTCACTGTGACTCAAATTTAGTGTCTCTAGTAAATTAGGATGCAGAACAACACCTCTATAACAGTATATTTAACACTAATACACAATACTTTTATAATATTAACTTGTGTTATTGCTTCTCTCAAGCAGTTTAAGGGAGAAATCCATTATTAAACTAGTTTTATTGTGATCATTATATTTCCTTAACATAAATATGTACTGCTTGAAATTCAAGGTAACATTTCAATTCCCTGTTTGGGAGGCTTCAGAAATCTATTTTAAATGTCATTGAGACAATCACACCGTTTGTAGGTTCTTAGTATTTTGTTCCCCTTAGCCTTTCTCATTTTCTATTCCTTTTGTAGAAGGCTACATACTGATTTGTTTCTTTCACCTTATTGTGGAGTTTTCCCTCTTCCCTTATGGGATCTCTCTCAATAGAGAAACCAACATGTTTTAGAAATTTCTGCTGACGTTTCTTCCACTCTCGTTTTCTATTTAACATAACAAGGCATAACTTTGGCAGAAAACAAGTAACTAAGCTTCAAATTAAGAGTTAGTACTGCAATAGTCCATGAATCAATGACATATATTTCTACAAATGCAATATATTTTCATGCTTTAAAGACGATTTTTTTTCCCTGAAATAAATGTTATTATGGTTTAAATTAAATTAAAAAAAAAACAACAATAAAAAGAAATATGAATATTAGTCAGCCAACCTGTAATAAAACGTTATTAAGGAATTTGAACTACCCCACATTCTTGTGGATGATAGAAAGCTACACTGGTTAAAAAAGAAGACAGAGGGGAAAAAAAATTTCTACAAAAATAGATGACATCAGGAGAAAAGCTGATATTAGGTATGCCATAGAGAAATTTCACTTAAATAAGAACAGCTTAATGATATCATAACAAAATGAATGGCACAGTACATTACAAGAAGGAAATGGTAGAACTAGTAGAAGCATTTGAAGAGAATGTCTGTCTCATGTGAATAAAAACAAAAAGTTTTTTACAAAACAGTTACTGTGACTAAATAGGTAAAAAATAAGAATAAGAAATTTCAACCCCCTGGGCAGGAATATCTTGGCACCCAGCCAGTGTTTCAGACAATAAGAAGGAGGATACTACCATTAGTGCTGTAATGGAAAACAGAGTGATCCAGATAACTGGAAAACCTGGCAGCCTGACATAAGCCCCAGACAAATCCAACACAGGTGGAATTCAGATATAAGAAATTAAAAAATTTTTCAGGAGTGATGTCATAATTAATGCCATTCAGGATAAACAAGTGGATCGCAAGTCTTAGGAAAGGAAAATGGGGTTAATTTTGGTGAGATTACAAGATTATTTGCTGTTGTTCTTGTTTATAGAATACTGATGCAATGCATTTAGACTCTGAGGCATTTAGCTTGTCATTTCATATCTTAAACGGTACAGCAGGATGTTGCAACTCTATTTCACAAATTAAGTAAATCAAAAGCATGTAAAGATGCAGGTTTCATCTGTAGCTAAGGAAGAGAATGGATGATCCATGGATTTGTACGTTTTTCTCTAAACATTTTTGCAAATAAATTGGGTCAGGGAGATGAAATGGAAAACATTTCTCAAATGATATAAAGACATGTAAGGGCAGAGGGATCAAGAAAGTTATATTGTAGTTATATTGAAAAGTTATTTCAGCATTCATAGCCTCCTTAAAAAGCCCTTCAAACTCTAAAACCATATCGTTACCCACCTTAAAAGAGAGGTTTATTTAACATGAAGTGCACTAGATACAAATGGTTAATATTCAACATATATCACAGTTTCCTTCCTCTGTCTCTGGGTGAACTGAAAAGCTGGAATGTAAGAGATTCTGGTTAGGCTTGTGTATCTGTTCATGGTTTTTATTATATAGATGGATTTGTACTGACCTCCTTTATTTAGAGCCAATTTTGCTGTACCAAAAATTATATATAATTTAATAATATATTGTACAAAGTGAGAACACGTTCTGGCCCTATGAATTCACAAAGACCTGAATAAAGATCGTGAAACTGCAGATAGAGATTTTCTTTTGAAATGTTTCCTCTCAGCTGGATTTACTTCCAGTTCAATTTTTAATTTGAAGACATTGAACAGTTGTATTCTTACTGCATTCTTTTCATCAGCTACAAGAGGAAAAACAAACCCCCCAAAAGACAACAAAAATTCCAAACTAAAATTGCTCATTTTTATTTGGATACTCCTAGCTAAAAAGTCCTTGTGTGTTTGATCATATCTCAAGTCTCAGTCATCCCTTCTACTGTAATCTTTTCTATTTTTTTAAGTTTCTACACAAGAACAGAAGTTAGCTTTCATAGAGATGCCTGAGAAATTAGCAGACAATTTGCTAGAAGTCAAAACAAAAAGAAGGAAATTAAAATTTATCCTTATATGTATTAACATCAAGCAAAAATACATAATGGGTTTTTATTATAAAGACTTTAAAAAGTGGAATTAAAGGGGTTTTTTAAATATGCATATTAAAAGCTCTTGGAAGACATGAATTAGACACATGCATGGGAACACTTGATCTTTCTTACACAGGTAACCACATGAATATCTCAAAGATTAAGTTCCTAAGAAATAATTTAGTGGGGGGAAAAAAAGACTTGTTACGAAGGAAACAGAGAGTGGAGAGAAGAGAGCTATTAAAGATTCAGAATTGCAACAGGCTGGAGACTGCCAGGATGGGAAGCAACTTTGTAGAAAAGAACCCTGAGAACTTTGTAGGTAACCATTTCTGTTTGTAGCCTGCTCTGACAGCAAAGACAAAGGGCTGTATGAGCAGGAGGACAACTGGTAGACAGAGTAAAAAGATAATCTCCCTCATACTCTCTTTAGATCATGACCAGACATGGCATCCAGCTTTCCATCTCCCAGTACAAGAAACACACCAAACTGAAGCATGATCAGGAGAGAGCCACCAGGACAGCTGAGCCTGGAGGACTTCCCCTGTAAGGGAAGACTGAAGGACCAGTGCTCATTCAGTCAGGGAAGAGACCTCACAGCAGCCTCCCAGTGCTTGTAGGGTGATTACTGGGAAGGCTGAGCCATGTGCTTGCACCATGATGCACAAGACACAGGGGGCTGATGTTGAAACAAGAGAGGTTCAAACTAAATAAGGAGACAGTTCCCCCCCAGAGGACAGGTAGACAATGGCACAGGTTGCCCAGAGAGACTGTGCAATCTCAGTCTTGAGAAGTTTAAGACTCAGTCAGAAAAGAGCCCTTAATAACCTTGTCTAATCTTGTAGCTGTCTAAAGATCTCTCAAGATGTGTTCCACTTGAGTTGCTGTATGATACAACAAATATATTTCAAGCAACTTAGAAACAAACAAAACAAATACTCTATTTAGCTCTAGAAACAAACAAAAAAACGCCCCAAAAAGCAAACAAAAAACCCAAACTCTATTAGCTCTATTTAGGAGTTTTCTGTAAACAGTGAGAGTACAACCAAAAGAACATGCATTTGCATTTAGACAATGGTGAAAATTATTAAGTTAGCAAGGAGAATATTTTGCTTGCATAGCCTAGTAGTCTTAAAATTGCCATAGTTCAGTGATAATCAAGAAATTGATTTTTAGTTCTGTGGGAACAGATGAATATTGAGAACAGTCTGTTTCAAAAACAGAACACCAAAACAGCCATTCCCCTGATGCTCCCCATGAAGTGAATTTTAAGTAAAGAAGAGAATACCAGATGATCAAAAACCATTTTTTTTTACATAAACTTTTCATTTTGACATACATACATATTCAATATAATAAAGAAATCTGACTGTGATGCTTGTTTTAAAAATGTCATTGAAGCTGACACGAGGTTTACTTTTTCCTCTTTTCCATGGAGAAATTCTTGATATTATGAAAAGATTCACACTGAACAAATGTGGACCATACCTTAGAGAGCTTTGCAAGCTCTGCAGCAGCTGCAATGGGACATAGGTACTCCAAGGTAGGTGCCCCATGTAAGCAAGTGGAGCAGAAAGCTGCAAACATTCAGTAATTCAACAGCAGAAATAGCAACGTTAACAGTAACTAAAACACACAATTCCCTTTTCCCTCAAGTTTCAGTGAAGCATCCGAGATGAACATTAGTGTAAATAGTGGACTAGCAGACTATGTGATTTCAAACCCCTTGGTGTTACTGATACAAGCTATAACACACACAATATTCATGCTGATCTGCTGTTGGAGTATGACAACAGTGATGAGCCGACGGGCTGCACAGCCAACAGCACATAAGGGATATGTCACTGCTATTTATGGGTGGATGTCTGAATACAACTTACATGTATCACTAGGAGGATGAAAGTGTAACATATTGATTTAACACAGACTCTTCTAGAACTGAGAAGGTTAAACACTGTTGTTTTCATAGACTTTTCTTTTCTTAGTAGCATTTTATTTCCTGTTTGTTTTTTAATAAGGCCCACCTGTGTTCTTCTGAGAACTTTGAAATTTTGTTCCTGACCCTATTTTCAAAGGAAATTTAGTACCAATGTATTCCTAAATTCTTCCAGTAAATCATTTATAGAGGACAATTTTCACCTTGCCCTTCAATTACTATCTTTCCTCCTGATCTTACCTACATACATATCAAAACAGGTTCTCTCAAGGAAACTAAAATCAGGGGAAAGATTATTTGTTTTTAAAGTTGTGAAGAAGAAAAGAAGTTACTAAGCATCTAACACCAACAAAAATAATCTATTTATCACTTGTCCAAATAACCTAAATGCTGAAAAACTTACAGCGGAACAAATGTAGCAACCAGCTAAGTGAATCAGGAATCCCAGTGTGGGTAGGTTGTAGGAATTAAACCAAAACTTAAAATAATGAATTTCTAACTTAGAGAGCAACAAATAAGAGCTCTGAAGAAGAGTTATGTCCCAAGTGTCTCCTAGATCCAATAGGAGGCCTCTTTATCAAGTTCATCATCACACAACTCCAATCTGGTGTCTTTTTAATTTGCATATGCATAATTCAAACCTAATAAAAGAAATAACTCTTTAAAAAAGTAACTAGTTTTCAAATTGATGGCAGATGTTTCAGAATATTTACCATTCTCAATGTTTTAAACCAGAATGAGTTCTTATTTAAATAAAAAATAAAAGGTACATATACATATTTTAAAAAGGGACTAGAATCTAAAAAAACCTAAAACATACTTAAAAATCAGGGTTGAATTGCTCTAGATATAAATTTTATCCTATAACAATCTAAATACAGAATAAAATACTTTTGAAATACTTCAGTTAACATCTTTGCCAGTTACAGTAAGAAAACAGCCACCTAGAAGTCGGCAGTGGTCCGCTTCTTCAAATGAATTGTTACGTTATCACTTAAGATCAGATTGCTTTTATCACTTTTATTTTTATCACTAGTCTTAGGTAATAGAAGTTTAAACACCAATTTTTGATAGCCTCATTCTTAGTTGAAGAAAATATGGGATACAAATCTTAATGCTAAAGTTTCCAATGTAAGCAGATTTCAATTATAAGATCAGTGTTTCATTCAAAATGGACAAAAAATTTGTGAGGTGGTTTGGTCACCTAACAACTTCCTCTTTTTGTTTTTTGCTTGNAAAAGTAAAGTTACTCATCAAGAAGCCTTATCAAGGAGAACATTTCAGCCACGAGTGAAATTAATTATGCAGCAGTGCTGGTAGAGTAAGGCTCCATTTAAAGTAATTATAACCCCAATTAGAAATCAAAGAGAATTAATATCAGGATTTTATTTACATCAGGTAAATTTTGCAACGCTGTTTAGATCCTATTATAAGTTTTAGTCTGTAAGGCAAAATTTGAGACCTTTTGTACAACTTTTATATGTAAAAAAACACCATCAACAAATAACAACAAATATCCTCCTGTCTACAGCAAGTATATATAAGAGGAAACCTGTTCCCCCTTTTGTTCTGAGTATTTGTGATTACCCCACACCTCCTACAATGTGCAGTATAAAATGCTTTGAGAGATGCACAAGGACTTATCTGGTTCTTAGGTCACTCCATCCTCTGAAAGATTCACCAACCCTATTTAGTCACTCAAGGTGATTATTACAATCCTTCCATGCCCTACTGATGCACCCACTGCAACAAAAAGGGTTTTGCAGCCCTGCAGGCACAGAAGTCTTAAATAGGATTACTTATTTCTGCCAAGCAAACCCTTCTTCCAATTAATCTTCTCCAAACTTTTTCCCACTCTGGCATTTTGCTACCTGTAAGCACCTGTTTCATCATTATAGTAGCCAGCAGTTTTTAATGTCTATAGGATAATACAACTTTCATGTACAGATCAACAGCCAAATTTAAGCAGCATACTTATTTACTTTGAAGAACTGCCAGATATCACTTAAACTCACCTTATAACTTGAATTTTCTCTGCCTGCGATAAAGTTCTTGTCAGAGAGGAATCAGGGAACTCAGGTAATGGATGCATTTAGTTGTAAGATTAGTTACTTATAGAAGCACACGATGTGTTTTCAAACTATCTCCTTTTGGTGTTTACAACAGAAAGAATATTGGGCTAAAACATAATACCTCTCTCTCATAGTGTTAATAGAGATAACTTTTAAGTGACTTTTGGTTGTTTATCTGAGTTTTTTCAGTTCTACTCAAAGGTGTCAAGGGATATTTTTTTGCTATGCATTTGATAATTTGTTTACTCAATAATGACTTTTTAATTATGATTTGTTTTTACATTCTCTCTCCAAAGTCCTGTTTAAAACTGGATTAGTACTCAGCCCAAGTCGAAAGGTTTTTGTATTACAGTCAGAATAATCAGGTCTGGTTTAATATTGTCCATGCCCATCCATCTAACAGCATGGTAAGGTAAATATAAAACAACTATTAAGTACAGTTATAATTTAAAAATAACCCTTCCCACCCTATTCTTAAGCAGCTCATGATTTTACCAAACTACTAATTTGGTGGATGCATTGGCATCTTTGTAACTGGAGAAGCTGAGTTAAAATAAGCTCATCTATGCGAGAGTGAGCGACAATAGGAAAGTATTGTTTTGATATATTTTGAAGGTTAAATATGCAAATCTGTTGCCTCCTGTATCTTTCAGATGTTTCAGTTTGGTATGGTAGCCAATTTCAAATTAGAACTTCATTTTTGTCAGGGTTTGGAAAGAAGTTGGCAGTGTTGCCACCAAGTCAATCTAAATTTGTAATTATTTTTATTGTTTATATTAGTTTTATTGATTTTTTAACCTGTGATTTCTTTATATTGGGTAACCTAATTTTGGCAGATACTTCATTTTAGCATCCTGAAACAAAGCAGCTCCAACGAGAGTATCCATTTCATGTGACAGAAATCTAATGGATGATCTAGAAGAGGAAGTGGAACTATGGGCACTACAGGAGTCTCAAAAGTGAAAGGAAAAAAGCAATTATTTTGCAGAGATGAAGTATGTTAGAACTTTAATATTTCAGCAGATACTTCAAAGGATACTGTCTCAGAGTAATACAGAGCTGTTTTTCTCATATTTTAAGAATATAAAAATAACTTATTTTGAAACTTTGATGTCCTTTCTTTTTTAACCTGAGAAAGCAGACATTTCTATTTTACTATTTATTAAAAAATCTCATTCATACTTAAAATCATATTCACCAGTTGATACAATAATTCAGCCTTGTTTTAAATAAAATGCCATCTTCCTTGTCTTCAATCTGCTGCCTGTATCCTTCACAGATCCTTTTTTCTCCAGTACAATGTGCTTATTTACTCTTCAGGATACAAATGTATTTGTAAACAGGACGGGAAAAATTACAGTGTCAGTAGGCTATAAAAATATTCAACTATGTAAAAAGTATTCAATCCATAATCATAAATATTTTCTAAAATTGAGAATTTTTTTTAAGACACAGAGCTATATACTACCTGTGTTTATTGTAAGAATGACTCTTAAATTGGCAAAGAAGATAAAAAGCTATATTATCACATAGACAACATAATTTCAATATTTGAATGATTCTTTTCACATTATCTTCAACAAAGGAAAAAAATAAAAAAAGACACATTACATTACTCTTTGCCCCACTTAGTATTTTCCATATTTAGTAAGCAACCAGCCAGTAGTGAATTTACTGCTCTGTACGGTACCAAAGACTGACAGAAAAATTCTACCCACGTGCAAAGTAACTTGCCATTATTACACACTGCAGTGGACTTTGAAACCCTTTGCAATCTTTTAAGAATATATGCTCTGCTCAGCCTTAAATTCTGCATTTACTTTATTTCCTGTCTTTGCACTTCTTTAAGTTTCCCCTTCATTATTTGTCCTTCTTGGTGTCAACTTCTTGATTGATCCAGAACCTTATTTATTCTGCTCATAATCTACAAGACCAGTATATGGCCAAGTTCCTTCCCCTCATTATATTTTGCAAAACTTCAGAGAGGAAGCACTTTCACAAACTTTGAGCATTATCAGAAAGGAGTACAGATGATGTGCCACAATTACTTTAAGTAATGATCACTGGCTCTCATGTTTTAAACTGGTTTAATACAGATGCTCTTACACTTTGTGGATTTAATGCTTCAATTTGTTCAGTTTTTGCTTTTTGAGCAATCTAGTACTTTCTAGATATGAAAAAATAGACATTCTTGAGTCAAATAGACATTTAAATGGTTTACAGAATAAATCCTTTCCTGTCTTAAACAGAGTAGATGTCACTTCTGACAGAAGATGTTGAACAGAAGACACAAGTGAATTGTGTCCCCCAACTTTCCAGACATAGTAGTTATAGTTTGAATTGCTATTCACAAGCATTCCCATTTTCTATCATATGTGCCAGGAAAAAAGATGCTCATAATGCAGAGAAGGAGAGAGGTTAGGTCAAATCAAATATATACTTCCTTTTCTTTTTCCTTGGAAAAATATTTTCCATCTGTTTGAGACATGTTTTGTTTAATTGGGAATTTTTTGTGGTCTTTAGTTTTTACTTTTTATTTGTTTGTTTGTTTTTTTCTGTTCATCAGCTCAGTTAAGAAAACAACTCATTTTCACAGCCCTAGAAAGGTATTCCAAATCAATTACACACACACACACACAAAAAAAAAAATGTCAATGTTTGAAGGTCTAAGTTAAAATAAACACTTAAACCCAGACGTATTTTTACTTCAGCACCAGTATAGCTTGTGTTCCACAGCTTCTCATCAGCATCAGGTCATTCTGAATTATTGAGAAATATTGGAAATGGGAGACTCCTCTTAAATGTATAAGATTTAACATGGAAATATTTTTTAATAACTTGATCTTTTAGAAATTGGAAATAGGTCTCTGCTACCCTTATTTATGTCAGTTGACAATTTAGATAATAACACCCATGAAAGCCTGACGAGGTGGATTTGATATTTCTGGGAGATCTACATCTAGCCATTTCAGATAAGAAAATAAGAGCATGGAAAGCACATAATAAATTAATTCTGTTTGAAGCTAAATCGCACTCTCAGAGCACTGTCACCTGTTTTATAGATATATAGTATGATGCTGAAATGTTGTGGAAAAGATGGCACTCTTTTAAGTCCTGGGTTTTCTATATAATTTTGTCAGCTAATCTGAGATAAGTGATGTTTGGCAACAGTCACTAGGCATCAGCAAGATTCTGCTTTTCCTGACTTATTTCGTGTTTTCAAGGATGTAGCAGTAGATACTGAGAGTAAGAAGCTTTCCTGATCTAAATGAATGGAAGTCTAGATGTACTGATAGACAGTTGTGCTTTTTTCTTACTAGCAGGTTTGTGTAGTGAAACAACCGGTGCTTACTCTCACAGGATACAAATTTTAAGGAGGACTTATTTCAAATTACCTCTTGCCTGGTCCCATTGTCAGGGCCCTTATCAGCAGTTAAGAGTTGCATTAGGTGCACACCTGGAGCTCTTCACCTGCCCCACTTTAATCTGAAAGGGATCACATGAAAATAAAGGAGAGCCAGGGGATGATTTACTTTCAAAGCACCTGGCTGTTCTATGCAAACAGACACATTAGAGACAGAGCTGGTTAAGGTATATATGAGTCACTGCCTGAAAACCAACTCCTTGGCCTAAGAGGGCCCTACTGAAATAAGTAGTTGAACATTCAAGAAAAATTTAGATAGAGGAAGTAGTTCCTGTCAAAATGCACTTGGCCTCTAGAATTCCTCACTGCAGGTACTATGAATCCTGTACATTTATATACATTTAAGGAGACACTGGGCACACTCAAGAGAAATCCACAGTATTGAAAGAAATACAGAGAAATACACAGAAACATACAAATCAAGAAGTACTCTGTGAGTTTGAAGCATCAGGGCCGGAGAGACAGAACAGATTAGTCTTTGGCTGAACCTGGTATGGCCACTCCTATTCTGTATTCTCACCTCCATTATACAATATTTCCAGTGAATAGGGACATACAGAATAGGTTAAAAATATAACAATAACCATAGGAAAAATATTGCTGCAAGTCTAATGCAAATGATTTGTGAAGCCAGTGTGAATTAATACTTTCTGACATGAGCATGCTTAACGGATGCTTCTGAAAAAAAAAATGTATGAAGGCTACAACAGAAAATACCAGAAATGAATGAGTCTCTGGTGCTTTTCCCAAAGCAAACGGGTCACTTTCTTGAATTTGGATTAAAAGTAGCATATATATATATGTATGTATGTATTGACTTTGTTAAGAACAAACACTAATTCTAATTAATTTCTTGCTCTGGCAAACCTGTTTGACTTTAATTTTCTTTAGTATGATTGCCCAGGAGACCTGCACAGCAAAGGAACAGGTCACTAATCTCAATCTACTCTGCTAGTCAACAAAAAGGTAGTTCAGAATAAAACAGTTATAGTTATGATGGTCTACATATATAAGCAATGTAAGATTTTTATTTGGTATAAAGTAGTCTCTTTACACGCACACACACAAAAAAAATGCCTTCAGAGCTGAGAAGTGCAGTTTTTTGCAAGTCAGACATAATAATCTAGTAGCTAGTAGAGGAGCTTGGCTTTCCTCCTTCCCCACCTCCAAGACATGGATGTTGGACTAACAGTGACACTTCTGAAAAATTCTCTTCCTCTACAGTTATAATTGGATGAATGTAAGTAATTTAAAATTAAACTTGTCGAACACTGGAAAAGTAAGAAAATCAGTTATGTTTGTTAAAGTTAGAAGTAGGGATGTGCCAGTTTTATGTCAGGTATGAAAGACTAGATTGGGAATTCTGCAGATACTGAATGCTAAGAAACAACCCACAAGCACTAGAGATAATCAAAAGGGGACACTGAGTACAGACAGACTCATTGCAGACATTGAAGACAGACTTCACCCTCTGACATACCAAATTCACTGCTGCAAGCCATTAGTCCTGCAAGTCACTGAAAGTGATAGTCAAGTTTTAAAATAATGCCAACTATTTAAAATTTCACTTAGTCTACAAGTTCTTATTCCGTTTTTATTGTTACTTTCTGGTTGAGACACTAAGAAAAGTGATTTACAATAACTAGAAAAGCAATTTTCTGTGTGATAATGTGAAAAGAAAGAAGGAAATTAGGGCTATGGTTTTATTCCAACAAGCTCAGTTTAGAAAGGAGTCCTAAATTATTTCATTATGGAGGGTTTACAAATCATTATAACATCTTCCTTTTATATAGGCGAAATGACAATTCTTGTAGGCCTACTTACATGACCAATTTCAAAATATTCACTCGTAATTTTATCCAGTTAAGGTTTGACCCTTTTGGGTGTAAGTAGCAGAATATCATTAAGGGGACATGGTAAAACAGTTAGTAGAAGCTGTCCAAGAGATTTTTAACAGGAAGGACTTGACTTGTTTACAACAAAGATAAAAAAATACCAATATTTAAGAAAGAAGGAGTGAGAAAGTGTCACAGGAGACATTGAAAGAGGAACGTGTTATCTTGGAAACTGAAAATGTGACAGCTAGATCTTTTCTTTATAATACAGTGTTGTTTTGTTACAAGAAGCTTAAAAGGTATAGTGTTTAAAAAAATAAACATATGGCAAATCTTTACTTCTGTATCCATAAAAATACACAAGGAACATAGTTAAACTGCTTTTCTCAAGTACAATTACAGTGATGATTTCACCCATACATGGGATTCATTCTCTGTAGTCCACTAGAATTTATTATTATTACCTTTTCTTGGCCATTAATTCTGTTCTTCATCCAGGAGGTTGTTTAATTTCAGTCATTCCATATTGACCAACACACACCTATCAGTTTAACTATAATGCCACTAGCTATTCCTGCCTTGAAGCATTTTTTTCCAGGTTAGTCTTTTTTTCAGCACTAATTTGGAGGACAAAATAAGGGCAGAGATTAAATTGTACCTCATATTGTTTGTAGCTCTTCATGGGCCCTATTTTTTATTGAAATAAACTGATGTTTCTGTGAATTTTAATATCAGAATATATGAAGATGTGGTGCACATTCAGTTTAGGTGTTTACATAGACTCCTTCTGACAAAAGTGTTCCAACAACTAACTGAATGTGAAAAACTGTGTAATGTCTGCATAAATAATTGCAGGTGCAAAAAGAAGTCCCGTTTAAGCACAGGTGTTAAATAAAACTGTAAATTACTGATATTAAAGAGGCAAGAAGAAGGATTAATCATGTGTTTAGGAGCACCATTAAAATTCAAATCAAATCTTTTCTTTGAAGTCTTGATTTTACCTTAACGTAATTGCAGCAAGGTTAAATCAGACTAATTCAAGCTTATATTATTTTATAAACAAAAAATCTATGTATTGTCTCTATTCCTTGATAAACACATAACAACAAGCATTTATTTATCCATTATTCATAAAGGTTAAATATACTTGTTCAACATTAAAGTTGAAATTTTTAAAATGCATGGAATTTAGCCATAGACATCTGCCAGAAATTTTTTATTTTTAAAGTATTTCTCTCAAGAAATAGATAATTATTATGGGGTAACAAACTCGAGAAGATTTTGTGTCCAAAGCTAGAAATAGAGAAAGTTCAGCTTCTGTGCTTACATTCTGAAATACTTTTTAAAACCCTACATTGAAAAATGAAGTATTAAGTCAAAGAAACTTTTTATTATACATACTACCATACATAAGGCTCTGCCTTGCTCCCCCTTTTCTGTATCTTTCTAGGTCTTCAGTAACACATTTAACATCAAGATTTCTGGTCACTGTCAAAAAGCTGTCATTTACTGAACATTTTCTAGCTTTTTAAATGGTAGCTACAATCCTGTAAGCTGTAGGAAACACTGTTAATAACATCATGAAAGAAATGCATACAGGGCCTGAGCAGCTGTGCCTTCCACAGAACTGAAACCCTTGCTGTGGAATTGTTTAAATGATTCTTGATGTAGGGAAAAAAAGGCATATATGACTGTGGTAAGGGACATCATTGTATCTGTATGTATGTGTGGATATTCCTCGTAGGAAAACACAATAGAACTGTTCTTGCATTTGATAAACTGTTCCCAACTAGTCATCAAAGCAAAAGCCCTATCCAAGCAACAGACACACCCCCAAACTCAAACCTCAACAAAAAGTACCTGTTGCTGGGCTCGTGACAAAGGAAACTGGGATGCACATATAGTACATAGGACACATGAAACTGCAGGAAGGAAGCTTTAATGGCTGGAACCACGGAAACTGAGTCTAGAAATTGTGAATGAGCGCTGTCAATTATGAGCTTGAGATTTCCTCCAATTTCTCTCCAAGGAAAAGGTAAAAAGGTAACTGAAGCATTAGTCTTAGGGCAACGAGGTGCTTATTAAGATTACAAGATGACCACATGTGTTATAGCTCTCATTGCCGATTTCATCAGGGGAGCAGTCTTCTGCAGTATTCCATCTTCTGAAGTCACTGCATCTAGCTCTTCTCCCCTACGTCTGCCCCACAGGATATCCCCATCAAATCTACATCAAAGTATCCTGGTTTAGTGGTTTTGTAGTCCAGTTCAGCATGGTGGCTTCCTTCCATTTCTTTTCACAGAATTTTGCAGCCTCCTTCTTGCCAACACATTAAACTAATTCTTTCCATCCATTACATGCTGACTGCTTGACTTCAGCTCCTATTGTTCAAATTTGGAATCTTTGATCTCTTTATTACCATTCATCCAATGCTTTATTACCTTATTTTACCTTCCCTACATATGGCTTTATTTTAACTGCTTCACTCATAACATCGCAGTCCTGCCAATAAATCTCATTTTTCTCAATTTCAGACTGACTTTTAACCATTTTGGTAAGTTCCATTTCCCCTCTTCATACTAAATATGTGAAAATATGAAAACACAGGAACAAACAGATCAATTAGGAGGTTTATAAAACAATCAATGACTAAAACTGCATCCCATTTCCTTTACTAGGTCCAAACAAAAGTCTTGTTAATATACTTTTTAATTTTTTTTTACTTTTTTATTTCATGTTCCCCTGCAAATTTCAGTTGGCCCCAGACCCCTGACAAGTGTATGAGACTGGAGTAGACTATCAGTCCCAAGGGAATGGATGAAGACAAACAGTTTTGATCTGAGGAGGCTTGAGTGAGTGCTCTATACTTGCAGGCAGCAAATACTTTTGCCCTTACAGAGTTTGCAGTGCTCCTCAACACCTGAAAAAACTTGTTACTTTTTCTTCCAATATTTCCTTTGCCTCATAGGCTTTTGCTGCCCATGAAACCCTATAGCTCTTCACAGATTTACATTCTTCTTTTCCTTTGAGTTCCACTGTTACTTTCTTGAGATCAGAAACCCTGATACCAACCATCAGGGTGCATCCACTGACATGTCTACTGAGATGAGCATAAGATTTCTTCCTCTTAGATTTGTACTTTCTGATCACCCAGTCAGTTATCATCTGCCCCCCATGCTCAGCATCTATGGACCAGCCTTCACCATTAGCACATCCATAAATACATAGTACCTGAAGTCCTCATTTGCTGCTCCTATCAGAATCAGCACAAAGCAGTCAGAGTTAGGATGCTTTTCATGGCAGATTGAAAGGTAAGTGAACTTAGTAAAACAAAATTCATCTCTGATAAAGGCGTGGAAGAGGAGTTAGAAGTTCCTCCTATGTCTACTAGACAAATTTTATTTTTGATTCAGATAAAGGTTGATGCTGGAAACATACCCACCAGTTTCTGAGGAATCTATCCAAACAGATCATCACCACAGCCACTGTAAGAAAGAATACTTATGTAATTTCTAGCCTCAAGCACAGCACAGCGTTTGCTGAAGTATGTTGCTCTCCTGCAAATATGATGAAAATAGCAGCTCCAAGATTTCTTTTTTCATTTTACTTAAGAGCACAGCTTTAGGTGACAAACAGCATGTACCACACCACAATAAACCACATCCTATTAAATATGTATTTAAATCCTACTAAATACCATTTGCACCTGTTGAGTGCATGTGTCTATGCTGTCTCCCACATGCATTTCCTATATTATCAGCAGGAATGTGAGCAGAAATATTCCCAGATTTAGTTTATCCTGGACATTAAAGTTATACTATAATATTTCCAGGTCAATTGGCCAAATGAAAACCCCAGTACAATCACTGGAATCTAGTTACAGGCCATTATTTTGCTCTCACCATTCTCCAAAAAACTTTTCAAATAATGAAAGTCACAGTACTTATCTAGAAGGTTATTCAGATTCCAAATTATGTAGTTCAATAGTATTATTTCATTTACTCAAAAAATGTTTCTTTAATTTTAATAACATCATAAAACAAAATTAAAAATGTTAATTCTAAACGATTTAGAATTTGATTTGTTAGTGTATTGTTTTGAATGAAAGCACTGGACAAAAACATAGAAGAAATTATTTTTGTTAACAGTTTCCTTAAATCACTCACAGCATAATTCAACTGCCTTAACAAAGAAAAAAGTTGTAAAATAGATTAATAAATATTTTTTCCCTAATCATTTCATGAAAGATCACAGAAAAAGAGTAGAAAATATGAAATTAATGTATAAAATCGTGAATGAGAGGTCTGTCTTTATCTATAGTTGCCTTCCAGAATTTGCACATAGTCCTCATTCCAAAATTCATTTGGAAGAACACGAGAGAAGGTTTTATTTTAAACTGAATGAAAGTAACTCTCGTTTCTACAGCTGGCACAGTCTGCTGCCTTTACTTACTTTGCTTTTAACTACTCCATTTTGGAGAGATGTTTTTAAGGGGGAAGGAGCTTTTATTATTTGTTGAGTTTTGAAGAAAAGAGGATGTTTTGAGGATGAAGGAGGTGAGAAAGAATCCTCTAACCGGGAAGCTTGTTAGGGCACATCTCAGAGCAAAATTTGACCCAATACATCTCACAGTTCTAGAGACTTCAATGGAAAGGAATTTACACAGCATGGTGCAACACAAGATTTGATCTGAGAAAAACTGCAAGCTCAACAAGACTTTCTGACTACTGAGCAAGTTGATTATGGCTTCTAACCAATGGATAAAAAACATAATAAAATCTATGGATCTTTGTAGTCCATTATTAAAAAGGGTTGTTTGCAGACTCCTGTATTTATTTATTTAAAGAAACAGGAGTGTTCCAGATCTGAAAACTACGTAGAAAAAGATATACTTAAGATCATTATTTCCTTTCAGACCTTCTTGAGTTGTGTTTTGTAACAACTATTTAAATACATACACTGAAATAGTTGCTAATCTTCAGATCTGTGCTTTGAAAGAAATACTACCACAGAGCTTGCCCTGTGAATTTACTCAACAGCCATTTATCAAGCAAAGGAACTGCAGCTCATTTACCTTTGTATGATACTTGCTGCAAAGAAAATGTGCAGGAAAAAAAATGTAGAAAAATAATTTACTCTCAGCAGTCTGTAAATATAATTTGGCTTTCAGTAGCAGGGCCAGGCAATGCCATTCAACTAAGTCTTTTTAACACACCAATTGTTTTCGTGCAGAATAGAATTACCCACTAAAGTAAATTTTTCAAGAATAGTGTATCATATTTTGTGCATTGATGTGAGAGGCATTAGAGGTCAGTTCATGTTTATATTCTTCTACCAAATTTTCTAAGTCCTAAAGTATCTCTAAATCATTTCAGAAGAACACCCCAGAACAAGGAAGAACTGCCTATTTTGACTGTGGTGTTTGTTTATTCCAATGTCCTTATTATCTCTTGTTTCACAGAAAAGAACAAACAATAACAAAAAAAAATTTACCAGCTTTAGTGATGATACTCTAGACATCATTATATAAAATTCTCTCATAGATGTGATACTATGAAAGTAAACTTTCAAGTCTAACAAATGGCAAAGGTTATTTTGAAGGGGAGAAAGAAAAGCAGTTCTTAAGCTAGAGGAAGAAAATTAAAGCAAATCACGGAGTTTTGTCGTTATTTTAGTTCACTCCCTTTCAAAAGTGAGTTGAGTTTTATGAAATTTTACTCTGTAGCTTGTAAAAAAACCATTTGACTAATCTTCTTTTTCAGGTTTTGGCCCTGATGTTCAAACTATGCTTGGCCTGAACTAACAAGGTCATCCTTTGCAGTATCCTTACTTTCCCTCTTCATTATAATTATAGAACCTGTGAATGGCTTAAAATACACTAGTCATAAACCATTGCCCGACTTAGTTGTTATTGAGATGGTACTGTAATGTTTACTGTTTCATAATTCAAGCATGATAAATATTTCCATTTACATAAAAACAGCACAACTCTTTTAATAGAATCCTAAGTATGCCTTGAATGGCTCACTTAGGTTCACAGTGCTACCAATATCAGAAGATAAAACATAGTTTTATTTTTGTTCTTTCTTACTAATGTGACCTGTTAAAAACAAATAGTTTCTTACAAAACCCAACAAAACAAAACAAAAAAACCCACAGAAATAAATCTGCACTTGGTCTGTCTCTCTCTCTCTCCATCCCCCATATTCTAGTATTTCTTCTTTGCTTTCAAATATTAAAATCCTCTAGGAGACATACCTCCTCACTTCCCATTCACCAGTAATGGAGGAATGCTGACACAGGAGTACGATCAGATATATTAATGAGGTTGCTCATGTTCCAGTGTGCACAAACAATTTGTTCTAAATCAGTTTTACAAAAATCGTGCATTAAAATTCCTCTCCCCGAGAAAACCTTTTAGTTTGAAGCATATCCAAATAGTTGTAATATGATTATTCCACTCTGTATTTATCTCTAGGTCTCCAGCTGGAAGACCAGGCTGCAGTGGTCACAGCCAACATTAGGCTTCAGAGAGCTGACCGAGCATCCTCTGTGATGGCTGGCTGATGAGCATTTCCCCCCTCTCTTCAAGGAAAAGAAAAGTGTGCTTTTATATTTGAGTGCATTAGACAATACTTCTTACTTAGGCTGATGTAAATACTTACAGACCAGAACTGCTCTGAGACTATATGTAAAGGTAAATCCATCATAATTTTAAATTAAATCTTGAGTTTGTCTATTTCATGAGAGTTAAATAGTTAATTATATTTCCTAATCTGTACAACAGCACAAAATTTTTCTCTTAGTTTCTCAGAGAACAAGCTGTTCTTATCCAGAGATCATCTTTGTGACAGTTTAACAGAGATGGGATTAATGGATTAAACAAACATCTCTGAATTTTATGAAAGCTGTCAATAACTTGTCTTCCAACTTCTATTTAATAAAGCTAAATAAAAACCATAGACATTATTATGAGAATTGAGTTAATTATAAGGTGTTTACATTTCCCTTTAAAGCCCAGAGGCTGCTTTGTCTTGAATAATATTAAAGAAGCTTTATAAAGAATATCTGTATGGTACAATATGTGGTGGTGCAGAGAGGGCTTGATTGCTCAGTAATAATATATCTGTCTTAGCAGGGCACGTCATCAGGAGCAGTTGACCACTTCTATTTGCAGTGCCCAAGTTTCCATGCACTGCTGACCAGACTGTCCACTAACATGTGCAAGTGGCAACTGAAAATGAGCCAGAGCGTTAAACTGAATGTAAAACTTCACTGCACCACAGTAACCAAGAGGTTGCCTCACTCTGAGGCAGAACAGCAAATTAAGAGAACTCATACCTTGTAGGCAGCTTAAGTTGAGCAGAAACACCATTATTCCATCGAAAAATATAAAAACAACCACTTTCAGATGATATAATGAAGAAAAAAAAAAAAAACAGCTGTAAACTTACCTTTTCAGGCTACCTCGCCTTTGCTCAAAAACTATTTAATGGTGTCCACAACTTTACGCTCAACAAGAAGTTTCATAAGTTAAACAAATTGTTCTGAGTACAGTCTGTACATTGTTTTAACCTTAAGTAGACTCACTGAAGTGTCATATCCCTGTGTTCCCCAACAGTGCACAGTGATATCTCTTATGTACAGATAAACCTCAAATCTTCCAGGTTTATTCTGGATTTTGTTGTTTGATTGGCTTATGATTTTTTTTCTTCAGATAGACTACTAACACTCAGTGATCTTATTTTATTATAAATCTACACACCTGTGGCACACCTGCACAGAAAAAAGGTCACGGTGAACTAAAATAAAGAGATCTACAGGAGGGATCTTCTAGTGCAAATCCCAAGATGGTCTTCTGAAGAGAAGCTGCTGCTCCGGAATGTTTTCCTTATGTTTAGGAAGAAAGAAAAATCCAGGAAGTGAGCAATTGGAGAAAAATTAAAGGTAAAATTCTTACTCTTTGAAGTGTACTGGAAAGAACATAATGCTTTAGAAAGAATCTCCAAATGGATCATCTGCAAACTAAATATCCCCACTTCAATATTTGCACTCTTTCAGTGTGTTTTCCTTTTAAATGAGTCTTTAGATGCATTTCTATCACCATGAAGTAATGTACCAAAGCAAAGTGTAGTGAACTAACAGTCTTGAGATCCTCTTAAGAAGAAAATGTGAAAGGACCTCTGTGCCAGCTAACAGAGATGCCATTTTTTAACTGAAAACAGAAACATCTGTTGAGAACACAAGGCTAAAAAAGAGGGAGTTGTGTGATGAGACATAACTTGAGAAACTACCAATAACACATCATCTTCGGAGACTAGTGGCCCTGTTGGATCCACAGGAACTGTTAAACTTAAGACACAATCAGCTGAAAATGTGCAAGGCCACTGGCACATACCAGTGTCAATGAAAGGCTGTATAATTCTGACCACAGCTAAGAGTTATATGCAGACAAAGATGCAAGATTAGGTACACATCTATGTAGAAAAAACAAAACAAAACAAAACAAAACAAAAAAAATCCCTGGAGGACTTTCTGTCCTTAAAAGTCAGTGATGCATCCATGTGATGTGCCACTTCTGAATAAATAGCTGGGGTTGGCCTCCCAGGTGTTCCTCCAACAGAGAAGTGTGCATGTGTGAGGGACCAAGCAAACAAATGCACTGTCTGAACAGTTATCTGCTTATTTATTGTAACACCTTTAATTATTGCTGGTGATCTTTCTTGACCCAATCTTCCATGAGGGTATTTATGACAAATACAATGATTTTTTGTTTACCTATTTATTTTTAAAGTATGTCTTTTCATAGAGCTGCATGTAAATTAGATTCTTTGTGAGGACAGACGCCAGAATCAACTTTAAACTTCGGGTTTCAAAGTTCAGACTGAAGTATATAGTGTATTCACCAGGGAAAGAATCAATGTGTTGAAATGTTTCTAAGATGGCCTTAAACAGCAACTACTTTTGAACATCCAAAGAACATCTAGCGGAGGGAGAAGCTTTAGGTAATGAAGTTAGTGACTGAATTTAAGTTTTGACTGGCTTGAAATAAAAGCAAAAAGGGTGGAAGAAAGGCTATAATTATTGGAAGAACATAATGTGATGCTTAGACAGGATGTGAAATTCGCTGAGGAACATATTGCGGCTATAATTAGAGATAGTGTTTCAGTCACTTTAAAAATGAGTCATTAGAGAATGCATTAAAAAGAAAAATTCTACATCTGTTGGGTCTCCCAGTTGGGACAGAAACATGAGACCTAAAAGGAAATGCAAATTCTTTCTTCTAAGAAGTTTTGAGGTTAAATTCCAGAAGTAAAGCACAAATAAAGCTCTGGAGTTGGAAAAAAATAGAAACAAAACAAAAGTGTAGATGATTTGCAATACTTTCCATACACATACTTCTAGAACATATAGAAGAGCACTGACACTTATTCTGCAAGGAGTTAAAATTGATCACTGAGGAGTTTTACAGAGTTTTTCTTTCATCTTTTATCCTTGCTTCCACTCATAGAAGGGGAAAATAGTTTCACTGATTCCATGTTTTTGAAGTGTACAAAAAAAAAAAAATGAGTTGAGTGACAGTCTCAGTTCTTCAATGTTCATTTTCAATATAAAATAGAAAACAGCTTTTACTATTCATTGCTCATCTATAATAAACAATTTGCAATTAATTTATTCTTTAATTGTGCTAGGACTATGGGTGAGAAACACAGATGTCAATTTCTGATTGCATTGGCTTTTGGAAAGAGTTGAATTTTCTGTGGGAGGAGAAGTTTGAAGGAAGGAGGTCTGTACATGTAGCTGGCACCGCATTTTTCTCAGGCTGTTGGCATGAGACAATGTTCTACAATAAAATGTATTGTCTAGCAATTTTAATCAAGCAGGAAATTAAAGGAAAATGAACTACTTAGTAAAAAAGACAATTCTACTATTTGGTCCTACAGTTTCCTCTCTTTTTTTTTGGCCTCTAATACATCTCAGCTGCAGTGTGGCCTTAATTGGTTTATGTTTTTCTATAAAAATCAGGGTCTTCATGAACTGCACTTGTTGGTCACTAGCACAGGTTTGCCTCGTACTCTTCCAGTCAATGCTTCAGAAGAATATCTATAGTTCTGAAGCACTAGTGAGGAATTGAACAAGTACTAAGGAATGTACTTGGATTAGCTCAGGAATCTCTTACCATGAATCTGACCTTTTTGTTTGTTTGTTTCTTTCTTTCTTTTTTTTATTTTTATTTTTATTTTTTTTTAATTTTAAATTTGGGATAAAGGCTGGCTCTCTGAATGATGGAGATTCAGACCTTGTATTTCAGTCCTACACTAACAGTACATTTCACTCCATAGTTTGCCTTAGGAAAACACTAATGAAGAAAATACACATTTTCAGTATTAATTTCTAAAGAGAAATTTTAGAAAAGGCCAGAAATATTCGGAAGGGGATTTATCGTATGTAGAGTTTAAGGACAATTTTTTCCACTTACAGATGGAATTTAAATGTTAAGAGCTGTGCATAGCCAGTTCAGTTTGTGTGCATTTTCTGTATGTAATTGGTCACATTTTTGGTATAGTATTATTACAGAACACTGGATAGCTTGGGTGATGGCAATAAATACAAATTTTACATTGCAATATCAGATGGTAATAAAAATGATACATAAATGGGAATTGAGATACGTGAGCACCTGTGAGAAATTATTTCTACTTAAATATACACAATAAAATTGTTTCTGGTTAAGTTTCAGGCTAACAGAATCGACAAGATTTTAGTAGCCAGGAGACTTGTCACACTTTCAAACTTTTGCAATCCCTAATGCTGGAATGGCAAACTGAAACCCTACAACAGATATAGGACTAGCATTTTTCACTGAGTCTTTTCACTCTTTAGAGTAGAAGAATATGTCTATACTGCAGAGCCTGTGACTAGCATGGTGTATAGGGTTAAAGCATCAGAGCTTGTGTGTATAAATATATATATATATATATATATACACACAGAATACATTGAAAAATAAAAAAGCCCTAGTTCTTTATAGTCATCCTAAGCATGTACATAAAGGGGATGCAGTGCTGACAACTTTAACAGGGCTTTTAAAATACCTCTTTTCCCATTCAGGCAATTAGGCTTCTTCTTTGATCTATTTTGATTGTTGTCTTTCCCTTTTCTTAACAGAATGGACGATCCAGATTCAAAACTGAGCAAAAAATTACGTGTTGTTCACTGAAAGAGAGATTTACATTACATAAATGCCTTTAGTAGGCTTGAAAACAGAAATAGAGAAGCCAGACAGAAATAGTCTTTGACTGTGGTTATTTGTCTCTACAGGATTAAAAGAACTGTGACATGGAGGAAACAAGTTATCAAATAAGCAAACCAGGAGGGGAAGAAATGGAATCCCAGAAATGAAAAGATACGACTGTAGTCTCTTGCAGCTACTATGAAGGAGCAATGGACATGAGTTTTAAAACTATGGAAACAGTATCTTTTTTTAGTATAATAATAAAAGCATTGGAATTATATAATAATCTTGTTTAATCAATTCCATTTGGAACAGGCATTCCTGACCTAGCCATCCAATGTTTTCATTCCAACCCACCATTTCATGTACAAGAAGCTGAAACAAACCAGCTAGGCAGAATCATGTGGAAAAAGAAAGCACTTTAGAGCAGGCCATACTTCTGTCTAGTCATGTATATCATTGTTCAGCCATTTTTAGACATTGAATAAGGGCCTGTTGAGAGAAGTACTCTGTTTTATATTGCATTTCACTTCTGATTCCTTTTTAGTTATGTTTCCATCCTTTTGTAGGTTGAACAACAATGCTGGTTAATCACTCCCCTCCCCAGTTGAACAAAGGATAGAAAATAGAACAAAAATTGTGGGTTGAGATACATGCAGGGAGAGATCAATCACCAATTACTGTCATGGAAAAAGCAGACTTGACTTGGGTAAATTAATTTCATTTATTACCCCTCAAGATCAGAGCAGGTAAATGAGAAATTAAACCAAATTTAAAACAGCTTCCCCTCATCCCTCTTTTCAAGCTCAACCTCACTCATGATTTTCTCTCCCTTCTTCCAAAAGAGTGGTGCAGGAGGAAAGGAAATGTTGGCTGAAGTTCATCATGTTGTCTCTGTCACTCCTTCCACAGGGGCAGCACTCCTCACAGTGTTCCCCTGCTCCAGCATGGGGTCCCTTCCATAGGAGACAGTCCTCCATGAACTTTTCTGAAGTAAGTCCTTCCTATGGACTGCAGTTTTTCCATTAACTGCTTCAGCATGGTTCCCCCATCAGGTCACAAGCCTTGCCACCAAACCTGCCCCAGCATGGGCTTCTTGCTCCATGGGTCTTCAGGTCCCTGTCAGGAGTTTGGTTCAGCAGACCTATGGGGTCACAGCCTCCTTTCGGGCATCTACCTGCTCCTACATGTGCTGCAAGTGGATCTCTCCACCCTCGTGGACTTCCATGGACTGCAGGGCAGGACAATGTGCTTTACCATGGCCTGCACCATGATCTACAAAGGAATCTCAGTTATGGTGCTTGAAACACCTCCTCCCTTCTCTTCACTGACCTGGGTGTCTGCAGGGTTGTTCCTTTCACTTATTCTTACTCCTTTCTCTGACTGCTATTGTACAGAGATCTTTTTCCCCACACCTTAAATTCCCAAGGTGCTACCACTGCTGCTGATGGGATCAGCCTTGCCCAGCAGCAGGTCCATCTTGAACCCTGCTGGCATTGGCTCTGTAGGACATGGAGGAAGCTTCCAGCAGCTTCTCATAGAAGTCATTCCTTTAGCACCCACCCCTACTACCAAAACTAAGCCAGGCAAGGTCAATACACTTATCTTTAATTATTTCAGGACTACTGAAGCAAAGCACTAAGCACTTCTATTGTGCATGTATTTTCAGTGGAATTTAAGCATCCATTAAATGCACGGCAGCTTTTAACATCTTATGACCATTAAAATATCCACCGGGAAAGAAAAAGGCTTTGGATGCTACCTGGTACTTCAAAAATATAAGTAATTAAAGCTATGAAATAAATTGAGCCTGAGGTCAGTATGACAGCCTGAGGTCTAATATGAGATACTGGGAATGAGAATAAGAAGCATCAAATAAGGCAGAAATTCTGAATAAGTTTTCCTTACTGCTTATCTTTAGCATTGTCTCCAAAGAATCAAATAGTAATCCATAAAGGAATATCATATCCTGTTTCTCTTGCAGGAAAAGTGTGGGGGGGTTTCCACGTATGTGCACACACATGTGCATGTTCCTTTGTTTGGGCTACAGAGGATATGTAAAAGGGCACACAGATACTGTAGTGACAAAAATAGTGTAACTTAGGAAATAAAAAATCAGATTATTTTTGAAGTCTTAAGTTATTTTCATTTCCCTTTGCAAACGTCTACAAGAAACATTAAGATGTGATATGCATAATGACAGGGCAGAAGCACTTTCAAGGTGATCATGATAGAAAAAATATTCATTGTAAAAGGTATGGGTTTGTCTTCTAAATACCCATCATGGACCATGATTGCAAGCTAAAAAATACATTATTTCGTGGACATGCCCTATAAGACATCGCAGGCATTAGGTACATTGGTGATTTTTTTTTCAGAAAGTCAATGTTTCCAGTGGGTAATTAACTTAAATATAAAAAAAATCTTATGGTATGAGACCAAATTGAGAAAAAAATGTAGAGGACAAGAAAATCCATGTGTCAAAATGGTGCAACAACAGGAGCTCGAAAGGGAAATTGTAATACGCAAGCCTCTTCAAACCAGCCAATTTGACATATAGATGCTACCAAGCACTGACTGTGCCATTAAAAAACAAGACTGGAAAATATTGAGAATTAGTGAGAAGGAACTTAGATTGAGATGGCAATGTTGAAAGAGGAAAGCGAGATACTTAAGAACAGGAGATAAACAGGGCAGAAAATGGAATAACCTATCAAAATGATTACTCAATAATGGCAATTATACTTTCAGTGAGATGAGACTATGCCACTAAATTAGGATCAGAGCAGCAGCTAATAAATTTTAAACTGTGTGCTGTCCAAGTAGCTGAGTAATTTGATACATTTTCTCCACAATGGCAATTGGAGTTATTATAGCTTACAGCATAATTGAAAAAAATCCAAGATCCCAAGCTTATACATGATCAGGTCACAAACCTCAAATTTCAAAACATAGAACTTGCACATCCTGGATGCCCTAAGGCCAGACCTTCAGCTGGTCTGAGAGATACATAGTACCATGTAAATTAATAAAAGTGTACTGGTTCACAGCCAATAGACTGACCGCTGTCCAAAGGAGTACAAACCTCAGATTTAAAAAAGGAGCCATGGGCTGTTCACCACTCTGCCACCAACATGTCAAAGTGCTCTGTCAGTGTGCTAAATGGAACAGTACTGACTCTCCTAGACTGCCTGCAAATCTGACTTTGCTGTCATCTAATGTTTTGAGATAGCCTTCTTAAAGCACAGACATTTCAATGTTTCAGGTATCTGATCTAGACTGCTTTGTACATCAGGCATCTTCTTTCGAGATTTTTTTCCCAGAGTAATGGACATTTTTCTTAGAGCTGTAGAGGATATTTCAGCTGGTTGAGTTCATTCTTGCTGACTCAAAAACAATTTTATTTTGTAATTGGTGAGATATGATGAATAGATTTAAAAGAAATAAGAAAAAAGAGGGAGGGTACAATTACACACCCAAAATGACACACACAGAATTAATAAGGTCGGAAAAGACCATGGAGACCATCAAGTCCAACCTTTACCTAGGTTAACAACCTATCCAACATTATTAATAACTATTAATTAATATGTCTACAAGCGTGATGTCTCTTAAAACAGAAAGTGAAAGAAAATTACAAAATCCCAGCAAAATTCAATGTGGCAGCTTTCAAATCTAAATGCCAAATGCAACAGTTAATTTGATAAGAGCATTTTATTGTAACAGATTTAGTCAGGAGTTCTTAAATTTTTCCCCTAGAAAACAAAATTAAAAATATTAACTTCAGAAAAAATAATAAAACCCAATCCTTCTTTTACAAAGATTATAAGAGGGAGGAAATCCAGAAAGGATTTATTACACCAGAGAGGAATTTTCACACAAACCGCAGATGTATATGCTCCTCATTTAAGCAAACAATGTAATAGATTTGATAACTGCTTTCATAACTATGAATACCACTCATTTGAAATCATGTCCTGCAAAGTTTCCAGCAACCTAGGGAAATTCTATTAATACTTTTTAATAGTTATCTCTCACTCTCGTGCAACAGATTATTATTATTTAGTCAATCTTTGTCTTCTCTGTTCCTGCCCACCACATTTCTTAAAATTCACTGCATTATGATTTGTGTTGATCAGGAATCAGAAAATGCTCACGTTTTAATCACAGTTCTTCTAATTTCACGTCTCATTTTAATGTCTTGTGAAATTTTTTGTGATAAGCAATGAATCAGGGGGAAATTGAACAGCAAAACCTACATATAGTTGCATCTAAATCACAAGATTATCAACCTGGCTCTGCCTTTGATTGCAAGTACAGGTCAGATTCTCTCCTGCTCAATGACCAAGTTACATGAATGCACAATTGGTATTTTTAGGTGTTTACATGGTCAGAAAAAACATAAATGTCTATGTTACATCTAATAATTGCCAATAAAAAAGTGTGTTATAGTAGTATTAATGCTACTTTGAATGTATTGTTTTGTATCTGCATGCAAACCAAATGTAATAAATAAAATAAAATAATAGAAAATAAAAGAAAAATAAAAGAAAACTCACATGCTTTTGTGTATTTTATTAGAAAAGTTGTACTGCACTATACAACGATTAGAATCTGTGATTGAAAAGCTCTTGGTAAAAAAGGAAAATAAAAATTCAGTAAAGTCGATCCTGATGTCCTATTTATATTTAATTCCCTCATGTCTATTTTTAGACCTGAAATATCAAAAATCTAACCACTTAATCAGATATTTAAAAACGCACACTTATACACACACTTTCTATCTAGATAATATTTTTCCTTCTCTTATGTCACACCGTTTGAGAAACAGAAGATAAATCCTAAGGTTAACACCAAACTGTTAACAGTGAAGGAACAATGCTTAAACGATATCGTGGAGAAAATAATCTGCATCTTTAATACATTTTGAAGTCTTCTAAATAGGTTTTTGTTAGGGTTTGGGTTTGAGGGGTGTTGGGCTTTGAGGAATTGGAGTTTTTGGGTGTTCTTGGGAGGAGGGGGGAGGGAAGGGTGTTTGAGACTGCTCGCTTGTTCCCTGTTTTAAAACTGTATTTTTTAGAGTCTGAAAGAAAGCCAAGGTCTGGGAGATATTCAGAGCTTCTGCCTCACCTGTGTTCTCCCAGCCCCGGGACAGGGGCTGGGAGAACAGCTGCAGTAGAGTGATACAGAGCCCTCCCCCATGCTCATTCACCACAGTTGTGGTAGGGGACTGAGAGCTCGGTGCCGGGGGCAATCCCCTCCTCCAGGTCTCGATTCATGGCTATGGAGGTCCCGCGGGGATGGGGACGGCTCATCCCGTGGCATGGCCGCGGTGCCGAGGGGAGGGAGCCGCAATGGGCCTGTCCTCCAGGGGGTTCTCCCTTTCCCCCCGCTGCCCGAATTGCACAGTGGGGTGGTGACAGAGAGACGGGCACGGAGCTGGGGCACAAAGCTGCTTCTGCCGTCTTCGCCACTTTTCCCAGTGGTTCAGGCAGCGGCAGGGCCCAGGTCCCACGCGGCAGCAGCAGGCGGCCTGGAGTGGCGGCTTCTCATGGACGGCTGACAAGAGCCCCCTCTGAGAGTGGCTGCAACTGCACAGCTCCTGCCCCACGCTGCCAGGAGCCATGTGGCAGCAGCTGTCCCCACGGGCAGCCCCCACTGCCCGCGGCTGATCCCCTCAAGCAGCGAGTGCTCCGCAAGTGAAGCTGGTGGCCATGGGAGTATCCCCTCGGCCAGTGGCCAGCGGCGGCTGCCGGCTCCAGGCCCCGACCACCTGACGTTTTGGTGGGAACCGCCATTTTGTAGGAGTGCCAGATCCCAAAAAAAGTCGGAGCCGAGCACCACCAGCCAATTAGAAGACCGCTTAGCTGAGAGAAAGATGACGGGTTCCTGCGAGACTTCAAAAGCAGAAAAAGCCCGAACACAGAAGTCCTCGCTCTCTTCAGCTTCCTCGTCAGCTGAGAGCAGCATGGCCCCTCTCCTCCCAGGTCTCAGACTGCGCGGCCTGCTTCCACCCACCTCCATTGGCACAAGGAGCAGCACGAAGCCATCAGAACCAAGCCAACCCAACAGCAAGTGATAGCTTCCCTGTGAGTGTTCCCTAGGGGGTATATTTTTCACCATTTTTACATTTTAAAGAGAATTTGAAGGCAGAGAGTATACCATCAGAGACAAAGAGAGGCAGCTTCCCTTTTCATTCCCCTGCTTTTCTTGGCCAGCCACCTGGCCTTTGAGAAGCAGTTTGGTTTTTTTGTTTTTTGCGTGACTCTGTCAGGTTTTTATATTTGTGCATTCTGTTTAAGTCTGGGAGTTCCCATAAAAGTTTTCCTGGTAGAACCCCTAGACAATAAACTGTTACCTGCTGTTAAATTTGGTTCAGTCTTTTTGTCATTGTTGTGTGCATGCCCCTAGCGATAATAGTGGTTCAAACCACCACATTTTATTCGCGCCCAACGTGGGACTTGATGAGAACACTAACAGAATTGGCAGCAAGTTCTAGGGCACTCTCCCTGAAGTGCAGAATAGTCTTCTCCAGCACGGCTCATTTTGTCTGGCAGGTACCCATGTGTCTGGCCTTCCACTTTGTAGAACATTTCATTGGCTTGAGTACTTTTGCCAAAGTTGTGTTGGCCATAATTAAACTCGCCTTTTAGCTCCAAAACTAGGCAAACTAGTCACCTGCAGTTGCCATAGCTAAGGTATATCAGTGGCTTAAAAACTGCTATGCGTTTAACACTGACCCCTGGAGATATCTGCTGAACAACACATTCCTGGGGGGAATAGAGCAAAGCACCACCATCCTGCATGTTTTCAGTCTCTCTGGTATTGACATGTTTAAGATCCAATTAAATTTCAAAGACATTCTGTTTCACCTGATGTTCCTCTTTTGTATAGTGTCCACGGGCTATTCCATTTTTAGAAATAGGCTGAGTAGTTTCTGGGTAACAGTGACCAGCGTCTGTGAGCCTAGGGGTGCTTGCCAGAGATCCAACCTGGAGGCAGCTGGTAGGTCAACTCCAGCAGCCGTGGCCCCAGTCAAACGACGCAAGTTCAAGACCAAGTCACCATGGCCAGTAGATGACGATAGAAGACCGACCACATCTGCATCAGCCCAGGATCCCGAGCCCATTGTCATGACAGAGTCAATGCCCTTTGAAGACCTAAGAAAACTCAAGAAAGACATCAGTCGGGTGAGTCACTGCCCTACTGGCTGCTCCACGTCTCAGACTTTGTGAGCAATGGCACCATCCTTGATGGCAGAGAAGTCCAGAGCATGGGAAGGCTGGCTTTAGATTCAGGCATTGACCAGAAACTCGTGAAGGCCCAGGGGCCTCTCAGCCTCTGGAGATGGCTCCTGATGGCCATTCAAGAAAGGCATGCTGGCGAAATCATCCTCTATGGGCTGCAAAAACCATGGTCCTCCATGGAAGAGGGCATTTGTAAGCTGAGAGAGTTGGCCATTGTTAGCATAGCCTTTGCCATCAATGGCCCTGACTTCAGAGACCCAGACCATGTTCAATGTACCCCTGACATGTTCCAGCAGCTGTCCTGCCTGGCACCCGAACCCTATCTCCCATTCTTGGCCATCCTCCAGCCAGGCAACACAGTAGGCAACATGATAAAAAAGTTCAACATATATGAAGACACCATCTGCCCTACATCCTGACGCCAAGTTGCCCCTGTTGAGGTGCTGGCAGATAAACTGAATAATATAAAAGATGACATTGCCAGCAAAGTGATGGACCAAATCCAGCCGCAACAGGACACCATCCCTGTTGCTCCAGTCCAGGCTAGACAACCCACAGCCTGTACCCAATGTCCTCCAGCCACACAGGCTGGTGCAATGACGAAGAGACGCCTTTAGTTCTTCCTCAAAGACCACAGAGAAGACATGAAACAGTAAGACGGGAAGCCTACCAGTGACTTATTTGGCAGGGTCCAGGCACTTAAGTAAAAAGCCAAAATAAAGACTGTCAAAGTGACACTCCTGTAACTCGTGGCAAGAAAGACAATCAGAGCCATGACCCTTCCAGCCCACTGGAAAGAACATCCTGCACATATGCCTCAGTTGCCCATGATGAACAGGCTGAGTGTTAGAAGGGCTGGGCCTCTAGCCAGGTAGAGACACGAGACAACTGTGTCTACTGGACTGTTTAAGTTCAGTGGCCTGGAATGCTAGAACTCCAGAAATACAGAGTGTTAGTAGACATGGGAGCCCAATGTACGTTGTTGCCGTCAGAGCAAGTGGAGACTGAAGTCGTGTCAGTTGTTAGAGTGACTGAGGGCTCCCAAGAACTGACTGTAGTAGAAGCAGAAGTAAGCCTGACTGGTGAAGAGTGGCAGAGGCACCCCATCGTAACTGGCCCAGATGCCCCGTGCATCCTAAAAATTGGCTATTTGAGAGATGGGTACTTCAAAGTCCCAAAGAGTTACAGATAAGCTTTTAGCAGATGAAGTCATGCAGTTGAGTGCTTTGCCTGGCCTCTCTGACAACCCCTCCATTGTGAAAAGTCTGCAAATAGAAGAGCAGCAAGTGCCTATTGCCACAAAGACTGTGCACCAGAAGCAATACCTCACCAACAGAGATGCTGTGATCTCCATTCACAAGATGATTCGAGAGTTAGAGAGCCAAGGAGTGCTGAGAAAGATGCATTCACTGTTCAACAGCCCCATCTGGCCGGTGAATAAGCCTGAGAATAAAGACTGACAGTAGACTATCGTGGCTTAAACGAGGTGACTCCAGCTCTGAGTGCTGCATGCCGGACATGCTTGAACTACAGTATGAGCTGGAGTCCAAAGCAGCAAAGTGGTATGCCATGATCGACATCGTGAACTCCTTCTTCTCCATCCCATTAAGCTACAGAATGCAGACCACAGTTAGCATTCACCTGGAGACGTGTCCAGTACACCTGGAACTGCCTGCCGCAGAAGTAGAAGCATAGTGCGACCCTCTGCCATGGACTGATCCAGGCGACGCTTGAGAAAAGTGGTGCTCCTGAGCATCTTCAGTACATTGACAACATCATTGTGTAGGGAGGCACAGTTGAGGAGACCTTCAAGAAAAGCCAGAAGATTGTTAAATTCTGTTAGATGCCGGTTTTGCCATCAAGCAGAGCAAAGTCAAAAGACCAGCCAGAGAGATCCAGTTCCTAAGTGAGAAGTGGCAAAATAGATGCCGTCACATACCAACTGAAGTGATCGACAAGATCACAGCCATGTCACTACCAAAGAGCAAAAAAGAGACACAGTCATTTCTTGGAACCATCGGGTTCTGGAGAATTCACATCCCCAAGTACAGCCAGATTGTAAGTCCTCTCTACCTCGTGACACAAAAGAAAACCAAATTCTAGTAAAGCCCTGAACAGCAGCAAGCGTTCAAGCAGATCAAGCGCAAAATTACTCACACAGTAAGCACTTAGACCAGTCAAGATAGAGCTAGATGTCAACAATGTTTTGTATTCTGCAGTCAGAAGCAAAAGCATCTCTTAGAGCCTCTGGCAAAAAGGGCCTGGCGAGACCTGAAGCCAACCACTTGAGTTCTGGATTCGAAGCTTCCGAAGATCTGAAGCCAACTACACCCTGACAGAAAAAGAGATCTTTGCAGCCTATGAAAAAATGCAAGCAACCTCAAAAGTAATAAGCACTGTGACACAGCTCCTCCTGGCACCTTGACACACCATGCTACCGATGCCACCTGGAGCAAGTAGATCACCTTGATCACACAGCATGCCCATATAAGAAGGCCAAATCGCCCTGCAATATTGGAGATCATCACAAACTGGCCTGAAGATGAGAGCTTCAACCTGAAAGAAGAGAAAGTGACCCATGCTGAAGAAGCCTCGCTGTATAACCAGCTCCCAGATGATGAAAAGTGATATGCCCTTTTCATCGATAGCTCCTATCGCCTCTTTGAGACCAACCAGAGATAAAAAGCGGCCCTCTAGAGTCCAACCCAACAAATTGCAGAAACTATCGACAGAAAAAGTAAGTTTAGTCATATTGCAGAACTGAAAGCTGTGCAACTAGCTCTAGACATAAGAGAGAAAGAGCAATAGCCAAAGCTCTTCCTCTATACCGACTCCTAGATAGTTGCTAACGCTTTGTAGAGATAGTTAGACCACTAGAAAAAAAACAACAGGCAGTGTCAGAGCAAATCCATCTGGGCAGCTGACATTTCAAAAGACATTGCAGCAAAAACTGAAAAGCTAAACTTCAGAGTTCGTCACATAGATGCTCATATTCCAAAAAGCCAGACCAATGAAGAAAACAGAAACAACAACCAAGCCGACATGGCAGCTCAGATGAAAGTGTCACAAGTAGATCTAGACTGGCAGCACAAAAAAAAAAAGGTATTCCTAGCTAAGTGAGTTCACGATTCATCAGGTCACCAAGGCAGACATGCCACTTATAGATAAGCACATGACCGAAGAGTAGATCTCACCTTAGATGTTATCTCACAGGTGATCCACAAGTGTGAAACATGTGCCAAAATTAAGCAAGCAAAGAAGATAAAACCTCTGTAGTACAGTGAAAGATAGTCTAAGTATAGAGAAACCTGGCAAGAAGACCATATTACCTTGCCACAGACCGGCCAGGGTAAGTGCTATGTGCTTACCATAGTAAAAGTGACCACCGACTGGCTGGAGATGTAACCTGTTCCACATGCCACAGCTCAGAACACAATCCAAAGCATAGAGAGACAAGTATTGTGGCAACATGAGACATCTGACAAAACTGAGTTCGACAACGGGACTCCTTTCAAGAACAGCCTAGTTACCAGCTGAGCTAGAGAGCATGGTATTAAATTAGTCTTCCATATCCTATACCATGGTCCTGCCACCAGAAAAGTCAAAAAGTATAACAGGCTTCTGAAAGAAACCTTGAAAGCTTTGAGTAGAGAAACATTTAAAAATTGAGACCAGCACCTAGCCAAAGCCACATAGCTAGTAAACTCCAGAAATTCTGTGAACAGAGCTGGCCCAGCCCAAGCCAAGTCCTTCCACACCACAGACGGTGATCGAGTCCCTGTGACTCATATGAAAAGCCTACTAGGGAAGTCAGTTTGAGTAAACCCTTCCCTAAACAAAGATAAACCCACTCATGAGATTATCTTTGCCCAAAGAGCTAGATGCACTTACTAAGTAATACTGAATATAGAAAGACCTTTTGTGTACCACAGAGCAACATCACCCCCACATAAGTCATCAAAGTAATGCAGCACCCTCTTTTTCCAGACTCAACCTGTTTGTATGTAGTTTTATATTTAAACAAAGTTCCAAGTTCAATTCATAGTTCTGTTAAACTTCTGTGTTAAAATTTCTAGTTCTAAAGTTTAATTCATAGTTTTAAATTAAAGTTTCTAGTTCTAAGTTTAGTGACCAGTTTTAAGTTAAGAAAACAAGTTTTACGGCATTGAATATGTTAGGGTTTGGTTTTGGGGGGTGTTGGGTTTTGAAAGGTTTGGAGTTTTTGGGTGTTCTTGGGGGGTGGGTTCAATCTTTTAATCATTGTTGTGTGCAAGCCCCTAGTGAAAATAGTGATTCAAACCACCACAGCTTTATCAACCCAAGAGTAGCAAAGCTGTATTCCACAAACTGTGGTCCTTGAACATTTTTTTTCCTCTAAACTTTATTCAATCACCTTTGAAGTAAATTATTTCATAAAGGTGACTATCCTAAGCTAGTCATGTTAATCTAGAAGGAAAAAAAAATACCCACAAACCAAAACCTACACAAATCCTTCCAAAGAATTAAAAAAAAAAAAAAAATCTGCAAAAACAACTCCAAACAAAGCAAACAAAAAAGGCATGATTGGAGAAAACAAAAGTCCAACAAACACTTCTCATTTGTAATGCCTGTTACAGGGATAGTTACAGCAAGGTCAGTACCAGAACAGCTGCTTCTAATTAGAATATATATTTGTAACACTGAAAATTGATCCTGAATACCTTGATTTTGTTTGCAGCTCTAGGAAGCAAGTTTAAAATACTTGGGCAAGGTGTATCCCTTTGTTGACCTGTTTATACTTCAGCTGCGTGGGTAAAATGGGTGTGCATGTGCATTCAAGGTGCTTTCAGTACCCATAAAATCCAGGCACATGCACATGAACCTGATTACTTAAGGTTTTAACTTTGACAGGTTAGAACACCTTTGTATTTGCTTCAGTTCCCAATTCCATTTTATACCTCTCTGCTTTCTAAAGAGGTACTTAAGTACCTGTAATAACATTGAAGGGGGAGACATGTATAGAGGTTTTATATCCAAATGCCGAAAGTGAAAAACATTTTCCCATGCCATAAAGTCTTAATCACCTGAGAGACACTGGGACTGGCCAGGCAAACCACTGCAGATAGCACCTTTAGTTTGGGCAGTTTGCAGACTGGAGACAGTGCATTGTTGTTTCTAAAGAAAAGCAAATGACTGGATTATACAAAGAGTCACTAACCAGCATCCAGAAATTTTCTTCTGCATTTCATTAACCCAAGTTTTCTTCATTTTGTTTCTCTGTATCTAAATAGGAATCTTCAACCCACTATAGAGTCCAATGTTATAACTGGACACATATACTACTTAGAATTTGAGAGGTGTTAGACTGTAGATCCATGACAGATCACACGAAACTAACTCTCAAAATATTTTTTTGAGTCTATATATCTCATGTCATAGGGGCTAGTAGTATATATACCACTTTATCTTGTTATGCCACTGTTCGACCCAGAAAGAGGAGAATAATTTAATCTCCAGTTCTGTTTTCTTAAAGTATTTTTGTAAACCTGTTTGCTATTTATTACACTCAGCAATGAACTCTAAGAAATAGGGGCAATAGTCCCATTCAAGAGTATAATCTTTGTTCCTCTTATTGAACAAAAATCTATACACCTGCCTAATGGAAGTCAGTAATGTTCTTCATGAGTGAGACTTAATCTGGCTGAAAAAAGTCCATATGTCATTTTAATATTTTGATACGTGGAAAGAATATCCATGTCAGTGAAAAAATAGAATTTTTTTTATACTGCCCCTTTGAACCATTCTATTTAAATCAGTTTTTCTACTTGTCGAGACTAAACAAGTAATGTCAGTGTAGCTCACCCTCCCTGTAGATGTCGAAATTTCATCAGAGTATATACTAGTCCCATCTAGCAGATATTTTTCTCCCTGACTGCATTTAGATAGACTGAATAGGGTAAATTTAATAGTCATCCTCATCAAGTTCAAAAAGGACCTCAAAACCCCAAAACAAGACACCCACACACAAAAACTGCATTTCCAAACTAAGTCTTATATCTCTTCTGTGGAATATATATATATATTGCGAGACTGAATTTGATTAAGGAACTGTACACTCTCTCTAGCAGTATCACATTTGCAGCTGCAAGGAGTAATCACCCTGGACTTCCATTTTTTCATGAAAATACCTGACCCTCAATTACCTACAGCACTTTAGAGTTTTTAATCAAAACTATAAAGTAGTAGTCACAATCTCCCCCTACTCCTCTTGTTGCTTATTATTTCTTTCTCTCAATCCCATGGTATTCTGTGGTTGTTGTTGTGACAGTCCAGTTATTTTTCTCATAGGAAATCCTTAGGGCAATGTCATATTACACTGCCATTTACCTGCTAGCAGATTATCAGCTTTAAACCTCTTTCCAATTCCTTGCCCTTAACAGATCGGTTTCTTTCCTATTTATACCATGTGGCACAAGTAACTTCTGCTCTTTAAATTAAAAACAAATAACAATAAAATTATAAATTACTGTAAAATTCATAATTTTTTTCAGTAGTTCAGAGAGAGGCCATCTGAAAATCATGCACTCATTTGATCAAAACTTTAACAGGATAAAAACACCTCAGCTATGCGAATAACCTTGTTTCAGACTGGAAAAATTCTTTAAACATGGTATTGTTTAGATGGAAGATAAAAGTAACCACAATACACTTGAGCAGTATAAGCACAATGACGCTTCCTACAGCTCTACTGCTTGACTAAAGTGATTATGAAAGTTAGACATGTAAAGGATGTGTAAAGAATATGCACTTGACCATCTCCAAGTCATAGCAGTGCTTCATATCTCTGCCACCTTCAGTACATTCATCAAAGGCCCATTTCCCCAACTTAGATTCACAGTTGACCTCGACAGATACTAAGCATTGCACTTCCACTTTGCACTTCCACCTTTTCTCCCACTTCCTCTATAAACTAACTGCTTACTCCCTACTCTTGGAGGGAAAAGACCCCTTCTATAACGAATTTATCTATTTTAAGAGATAATTCTCTGCTCTAAAAGTTGGCATGCCTATTTTATCCTGGATTCAACCATGGGTTTTCTGTTTCATGCATCCACTCTCTCTCCATGAGAAAGTTTGCTGGCTGCTAAATAAAATGCTCCTGGAAAGCAGATCCAGTATCCTATTGTCTCATCCCAGTGAGATCAGGTTCTCAGGTTGCAGAAGCATCATATTGAAACATTACAGCATATTCAAAGACCACCACCTGGAAAGGTATGTGCATAGATCTTCATCTACATCAGTACTTACTAAATGGGAAAGAACAAAACTCAATAGCAAGAGAAATTGCATTTCCAGGTTTCAAAGTGCTGCAAGTAATGGAGAAGAAAAAACTATTGAAAGTAAAGCAACAAGCAGTGTCCTTCCCACAGAGAACTTACTTTTGTTTAGCATTTCCATTGGTGATTTATGTTGATGTGGCTGTGGCTCAGAGTAATGGACTAATCTAGAATACTGATGAAAACAACCCGCTAATAACAAGAGTTAAATATATTATCATAATCTCCCTGTCTGCAAGAAACCCAATAGATAATTATGAATATTTGAGTGGGATAAGTATTTTAACTAATAGTAATGACCTCGTAATTCAGTGCTGGAGAAAAGGCACTGATCCTTTTAATTAGAGTTTTTCTCATAACCTGCCTGTTAGATTTGGGGAACAATGGGGAAACTCTTACGAAACTTCTAACATCCAGGTTCTGATGTATTACATTTGCAACCATGACTTTGTCACTTGTAATGAACAGAAATGTTACTGACAGTTTGTACTTCAGATTTCTGTTTTTCTCTTACAAGTTGCTCAGTACTTTCAATATCACATGAGCAGTTACAGTTTGATGAAAGACTATTTTAAGAGTATTTAATAGAACTATTTAAATGCAATACAGAAATTTCACAAAGAAATGAAGCAATCCATCAATCTAAGACAGATGTACCCTTCATTTCATGTGGACCTAGAAGATGTGCTTTGTTTTTACTACTTGGTTATTTGGTTCTCCATTAGCTTTATATGCTGTAAAATGTAGTCCTCTCAAAATAAAAAAGGAAACACTAAAGCTTTTTTCTTTTCCTTCCCCCCCCCTCCCCATTATAATGCTACAAAGACTAGCAAATGCTGTGGATGAGTGTTAGGAAAGTCTAGTGTAAAGGTTGGGTTTTTTTGTTTTTTAATTATCTCTCATAGTGTAGCCTTTAACACATACCCTTTTTATTTGTTCGCCATTTAAGTGTAGGACATCTGAGAAATGGATTAGCTTTTTAGGGTTAGTTTTGGCTCTGGCCAGAGTACAGTTACTGTTCTGGAATTAATGCTCACGGTCTAAGTGCAAGATGAGCAGTGCTACTGGTCAGGCTACAGGCAATAACCTGCCATCTCTGTTGAAACTAATAAATAAAAAAAGCTTGAAGTTGGAGGGTACATTCCTATTTCCGATTAAATGTTTCTATAGCTAATGACATCTTCACGCTGTATCAATATTTCACAAATTGTTTTAAACTCAAATCTCCAGACGTACTTACCAGGTATTTTGTCTGGCTCTCTCATACAGTCATTGCTCCTTTGCTCCTCTGAATACCAAGAAAAAAATATCGTTCTTGAAAGGATGGGCAACATATTGTCACAACTTCACTTAAAAGTCAGAATCAATAGTCCTTTACTAAAAATCATACACCACCTTCAGATTTTCTTTGGAAACCTTGTTCAGTCACAACTCCTTTTGAATAAATGAACAATTGCGGACCTCAGCAGTGACTCTCCACAGTTCTGATTCCACTCAGCTTTCTTCCTATTTTCCCCCTTACCTGTGACTTCCAAAAACTTTAAACCCCAGGCTGCAAGAAGTGTGGAATGCCAAAAGAAGATAAGTGCTCTTGCACAGCATGAGTTTGCAGAACAGGTACCCCGTTATATAAACATGCTATTTTTAGTTAGGAATTACTTTCCTCGCTGTAGTATAACTAAATTGGAAATACATTTAAGTTACCAAAATCAGGCTCTCACTACTTGCGTTGATCTACATTTCTGAAAAGAATATTTGTAATTAAAACCATTAATAGTTGTATTTTATACCTTTATTAATAAGAGCAATGAAATCTCCAAGTGAGGATTCTATGCTATTCACATTCACAGATGTATCAGAAGGAAAAAATTATGTCATCCTTAAGTAGCATCTCAGCAACATATTCTAGGGGAACAAGATGAAAGTCTAGTTTATCAGTTTAACTGTGTTAGTAGAATTACTGTGAGTTCAGGATCAAATGAACTAAGATACTACAAGCAAATAAAGCAGCCCTTTGCTAAATATGCAATTTGAAGATTTATTTTTAGCCGAGATAAAAGGTTTTCTCTGAAGAACAGAAGTTTTTTCTTTCTAATTTTAGCCCAGCCAAGGAGATCTTGTGTTCCAAGTGTCACAGGGGGAAAAAAAAACAAAGGAAAGATTAACTTTTCAAAAGAGTATAACAGCACTTTAGTTGAAAGCTGGTTCTTTCTCCTTCCTTATTAATAATTTGCCTAAACCCCTATGTCCAACATAGATATGTTTTAGATAGAAGAATATGTTACAGGTAAAATGATGGTCTTGTAGTAATACTAAGCAATTGAGACTTTCACCATAAAGTTGACCATATACTTCAGTAACAGATCATCTCTCTTACAGAGTTGAAGAACTCGATCTTCAGAATGAGATTCATCAGAAGAAAAATATTTATCAAGCACACTGAAAACCTGTGTGTTTTCCAGGCTTTTCCTTATGGCAATATTACTAAAATGCAGCACTTGCAAGATGAAATTATGCATTTAAATATTTATATACATCCAGCTTCTAATTTATGTGTGGAAGATGTTTTAGGCCAATATGACAAGATATACTTAAACCCACGTGGCAGAGAATGTTCTAGCATGAATGTGCAAGTAATTGTAATGAGACAAAAGCATTTGTACTTAACGTAGTGCAACTCTCATAATACCATTAAACCACATTGTATAAGAGTTCCATATATTCAAGATGTGTTAAATAGAAAGTACTAGAGGATAATAACTCTTCAGATTCATTCAAGCTTTTTCTTTATACATCAAAATATTTCAAGTATTAAAATTGCATTACATAAACAAAACAAATTCAAAGACAAATTCAATGCCAAGACCCTGAAGAGGTTTGAATAGAGGGCAAGATGATTTAAAATATAAACAAACAGAACAAAACCAACAATATCTTTGATTTCTGATAGAGCCTCAAACTTCACAAAGCAGCCAAATCTGTTGTGTGATATAATCAATGCAGTCTTTACTGCTTTGAGTCTTAATGTTGACTATTATAAGCTTTCTGTTCTTCCAGTATTTTAATAATATGTATACTATGTGATTGCTTCTCCAGGTCAGATTTTTTTGGGGTCAATAAGCAAAAGAAGTATTCTCCTGTGAATGTCATGCCAATGGCTACAAAATAAAGCTTTTGGTGTTTTTTTCAGTGTCTTAATTCAGAGTAAAAAACCTCAATCCTACATTTTCCTCCAAAGATTTATGAACATAGTTTGAAAACACTGAGAAAAAAAGAATTGTAAACCTATTTTTGTTTGCAGTTTTGCTTACATATTATACAGAATTACCATAGTACAGTATAAAAATAAAATGCATAGCAAATCCTTCATTCACTCTTTGTGGGGAATTTCAAATATGCCTTATTGGTTTTGTGATCTACAAATGAAATACAGCCAAGAAGTCCCTAGTGGTGCACATTATTTGTCACTCAGACTGACAAATAGGTTTGGTCTGTCATCACCCAGTATAGTGACAAATAGGTTCCTGAAAATCTTTGAGACAACTGAAGTGCCAGAGAATAATGCTGAAATTTTTGCAGTCAAGAGAAACCCATATGCTTGCCCCTGTTGAAGGCAGCTCATATTTGCAATTTTATTTTTTTTTTAAAAGAACATATAGTTAGGTCCTTCCATCAGAATTACATTTTGACAATTTTAAGATACTCCAAACTTCACGTCACTACCCCACCTCCCACTCGAAGTATGTTTTTGACATCTTGTTTTATTGCAGGCACATATCAACCACATATATCCATCTTCAAAAGCTTTTACAGCAGCTTCATCCATTTGGAATACGAAATGAAATACTTTTGTAGGATGAAAACTTTCAGGATAGAAACAAAAGGAAACTGAAATATCAGTTAGAACAACGAAAAATCTACAGAGTATCATGATGATACTTGCAAGGAAAGTATTTCCCACAAACAAAATGCAGATACAGATTTTCTTGGAAAAAGAAAAATACATTAATGCGGACAACCTAGTTGGAAAAATATCCCTGCAATATGAACTATGAGCAGCAGTTTCTGAAACATCATTACTCCAGAAAGTAGCTTTTTTGAGCAAATATTTGACTATTTCTACTTCAAAGACAAACTGATCTTCTTTTTCTTCCTGAATAAAATATTATTTCAAGAAAAACTATTAGATTCTAATTACTTCATATCCAACTATATTGTTGTATTAAGTCACCCGTAAATATCTTTATTCTGTCAATAAACAACTTAAAGAGGCACTTATCTGATACTTTCCAGTGTGATTTTCTAGTAGATGAAAAATGCTTAGCTATTAAAAAATGCAAGGGTGATTATTCATTAAATGATTTAATTAATGAATATTTATTTCGCTTTAAAGAGCAAAGTTGTAGAATTGCGATTTACTTTAAACAGTCTCCACAGGTCACCCCCCACATACAGTCAAGTTATAGGAACAGCTGAAAACAGGGAAATTTGCCTACACCCCAAAGCTACAACATATAAACTACCTCTACCTGTTGCAATTTTATATTTTTTACATTTTGTGCTAGTTTTACTCCAAATTGTAACAGGGTCTCAGCACTTTGGTTTTAGCCCGAAAAGTTTGTTTCTGGTCCTTGTTGAAAATTTTGCTCTATTGTGCAACGAAACTGCAGAGTCCTACAGCACAGTGAATTAGATGGGTTCAACAAGAAGTGAATAGAGAATAACCTAAACAAGACTATCTTAGAGATACTGAAAGTGTAAAAAAGAAAAGAGATTGGCATTGGATTTTTTGTTTAATTGTTAATTCACATTAGACTTCCTGGCTTTTCACCTCAATTTAAAACTTCATTATCTCTAGGGCAACATTTTGCCTCTGCCTGAAGAACAGAAGCATGCCCATATGAGGCAGGACATGAAACTGAGAATAAACTCTGCCACAGAGACATCCTGAATTAATTAGAGAAAACTCCTCCATCGCCTCCCCAGGATCAAAGGCAGTATCTCAATTCCCAACTTGGTCAGCACAGCAGACTCCATAAAAGCTAACAATGTCACAACCAGGTAATGCTGAAACAAGAGAAGCTGCTTCACTTTCCAGTCTCCCACATGTAGCATAGTAACAGGCAGAAGCTGCTAAATAGGAGAAGCAATATTGAGAAGAGTCCTCCTCAGGAGGAATCATCATACAATTAAGAGCCAACCAGTGTTATTGAACATCACTAGGCTCAACATGTAAAAATAAATTATTATTCGCCTCTGTTTAGCCCTATTAATTACTTGGCTATCATTAGATATTAAACTTTCATTTGATGTTAAACTCAATACAAAAAGGGAAAGGGGAAACTTCAGTGTAAGAATATTCCACCAACGCAATACTGTGTTCCCAGGAATTTAGCATATTTTTATTAATCTATTCATCATCTTTTCTGTCAACACAGATTCCTCACACCTTTTTTTTCCTCTAATATTCAGCAATAACACTGGGAAACACAACTATTAATTTCTAACCTCCAAGCTGAGGTTTGAAATAGACACATTCAAGAAGTGGGAATTTTTCATGCACTATTTAAATGCACTGGAGAGTTTGCTTAGTTTAAAGAGTTGGACATTAAAAATATTCTCCATTATCCATATAATAAATATCTTGCTTCAAGAGTTATGTAGTCTACCTAATTTTATTTAAATTTTTAAATTGCACTAAAGAGATGTTCATATTTTGTTTTGTCCACTTTCCCTGATTAGTCCCTAAACAAAGTACTACCACATTGAATTCATTAAAACTTTACTGAAACACAGAACCTTGATTCACTTTTAAATTAGCTTAGAGAAAACATAGAGGAAAAGTGATTACCAAAATGCAAATTAGAAACAGTCTATCAAGTTCCATCCAAAAAATACAGGGATTTTGTCAGAACCTAATATCCTAACTAAGCACTGACTCAAAGAAACACAGATTCTCATACTGACCACCTGCACAGGCTCGGGCAAATAGTTTAAGTGACATACCCAGTTCACCCACCTGGTGAGAAACCACCTGTGGTGATCAGTCACTAGAATAGAAAGAGTGAAGATGATTTAAAGGTCACCTTAAAGCCAAGTGTATAACATCTGTCAGTTTTTCCAAGTTTTGAATTCTTCACAGTTTTGATTTCACACCCTTATTTGGTTATCACATAATTCTGACCTGCTTAAGATGAACCCACCCCCCTCATAGTCACCTTTCTTCCTGTGTTGCTGATGACTGTGACCATTACCTCCCCGTGTACTATTTTTAGTCTTGATTATTAAGAAAGAAAATATAAATAAACTCAATCTATTTACATTTTCAACATCATCTTAGACATATTTGTACTGGAATCATAGTTCACTTTATCCTTTAAAATTTTCATGGAGTGATGGGACCAGGACATTTTTTTTCCAAGAATACCATAAAACAGACTAATGAGAAGCACTAAACAAACTAACAGTTCTTCTTGACATGTTTAGTGAAATTTGCTTGTTTAAGCCAGTTAAAGGGCCTTCAGGGATCCTTACAGAGCTCATTTCACCTAATTTATACTTTAACCTCTGTCCTCTATGCTCACAGCATTCTGATGTAATTCAGCCCTCTCAAACACTACATAGTGCATGAAAAAGTATTGCAATTTTGATCATGATCACAAGCTTATTAGCCTGCTCCCTTCTTCCCTCTGTCAGCAGGAACCCAGAGCAATCTCCCTTCCTCTGTGAGCACCCAGAATATCTATTGGAATGGTCAAGTCAGGGACTACAAATGAGGAGCCATATGACAGAAAGGGTTAACCACAGGAAGGATTTGAATGCTGGAAGTTAGACAGAAAGAGCTCATATCTGAATACATATCTACATCTGGAATGTAATTTTAAACCACTGTTTCAACACATTTCACCCCCTACAAAACACAGTGTTAGAAAAGGCCATGATTTGAAACCAAATGATACCTCTATGATTTTTACCTTGTAACGTATTAGAACTCTGGACTAATATATTCTACTCCTTGAATAAAATAATCCATTTTTACCAAAACAAAATCTCCCTTCTAATATAGAATAGGAGTGTATTAAAGTAAGAAAGAGGATTTTTCTTACTGTGTGATGTACAAATATTCCTGTTATTCCTGTAAGATATGCTGCAGTAAAGAGTTAAAAAGTTATATAATAGTTTTATTTCTGTTAACACAGACACGAGACTTCAGAAAACAAATTACCATTTTAAATTTATAAGGGAATAACTGATTAAGATGCTTTTAATACACCTATGTTTTATTTATTAGAAGAAAATTCTTAAGACTTCACTTTATATAAAAACTAAACAACAATTTTTGGAATAATGTGACCTGGAAGGTCAATGAAGTTTGGGGGTTTGGGGTTGGTTTTGTTTGTGATTTTTAAAATCAAGCACACACCACTTAGAATAGCAGTGTGTTTTCTTTTTAGGCAACTTATAACAGTACATTTTTTTAAAAGACCAGTACCTTTGTTTAATACCTCACATAAAAAAGGCTTAGAAAGGTGGGGTTTGGATGACTTTGAATAGATATGAGTTGCCTTTTCTTCATTAGGAAGATAAGGAATCTTCTCTACTACCCCAAGAATACCTCACCACATTGCCCCATCTCATATTCAATTGTTCTAGACTATGCTACACCTGAGCTAATGGAAGTATAAACAGTTCAATCAAAATTCTCACTATGTGCATATAAAGTTCCAAGTCTGTTAAAGAAAAGTTAGTCTTCCGCAGGCCACACTAGTACCTGAGCTCCCCTTAACATGAAGTAGAAATAAGCAGTGCCATAAGTGATTGAAATGAATATACACAATATTGACAATACCTTGGATCACTGCCATTTGTAAAATAAGGTTTCAGGATCCATCCCCATCTTGCTTTTAAACGTCAGTATGATACAATACCATGTAAGACACATGTAAGAGTCACATATGAACTTTTTACTCTCTCTCCTTTCTTGCAACAAGCCTATTGCTTGAGGCCTTCTAAAGACAGTGATGCACATATGTGGGCAGTCCTAAGATAACAGTAAATAAAATTAGCCATGAATGTTACATCTCACTCATCTCACATGGAATAAGAAAAACACAGCATTTCAGAGCAGTGTTTTCATCGACATCTGTTTTGAAACCTCCACCCTGCACCTGCAACACAGGGTGGCAACTGGTGGTCACGCAGCTTTTGACATACTCTTGAGTTATGCTGGCCCTAACCATGAGACAAAAATTATTCAGCAGCAGCATTCCTGGAATGACTATTCAGCAGCAACATCAGCCTCTCTACACACACTTAGGCAGTTCAGTTGAATTAGAAAGATGGAGAAAACAGAGTTTTTCAAGCCTGTTGTTTTCATGGGAAGCAGAACTTAAGACAGTCATACAATACATAAAACATCACAGTGTTTCTGATATAAAAATCTCCTTTTAAAGCTCATAATAATTTTGTTGGCCTTTTGAGTTGCATGCTCAAGACCAAAAGCCATTTTGGTTTAATGTGGCAACACTCTCAAAAAATAATATTTATCATAAGTTATATTTGCCAATAATACAGAAGATCAGTATTTGTTTGTCTTGGTTTAGCTGAGAAAACTTTCCCTGTTTTGACTCGGGTTTGAATAAAGAGATTTCTTTTTTTTTTTCCTTCCCCCTCCTCTTCTCCCCCCCACTCCGTTTTGGCTCACGTGTTTTCTTTTGTTTCCTCTGCCTGTGGCCATGAGGATGGCTGGGGGTGCCTGGAATATCAGGGGAGCCGGAGTTGCTGGGAGGGGGAGGCGAGGTGTGGGCCTTGCCCCATGCTCCCTGCGGAGGGGCTGGGCCAGGGCACCGGGACGAGAGGGGAGTTCCCCCACTGCTCCTGGACTGCCAGGCACGGCAGAGCCTGTTGCATGCAGCACGCCGGTGCTTGCTTCTGCCCTCGGCGGCGCGAGGGGGCCTGCCAGCCCTGCCGGGCGGCACGTGGCTGTTTTCCTGGTCCGTGTCCCGGGGGCTGGTGGGGGTCGAGCGCACCGCTTGGTGTCCCAGTGCCTCTGATGGCCAGGGGCTCACGGGGGGCCATGGCTGGTCACATTGCTGGTGGCGGGGGGAGTTAAGACGCAGATGGGGCGGAACGGCACCAGAAAGACCAATGGGGACTCTGCGAAGAGCAAGATTGCCTTTTTTGGAGTGGACTGGAGGAGTCTCACAGGGTGGAGATTTAGAAGAATATTTAAGGAGACGACTCATTTGCTTCACTCTCTTCTGGCCTAGGACCTCACTGAGAGAAGCAGTGCCCCCAGCGCCTGTGCTCTTCTGCCATCTTGGAGTCACCACGTGCTTGGCTGTGCTGCTGCCCCCCCCCCCATGGCCATCAGTGCCCCCTGCCACCTACCTCGGATCAACTCAACTTTTTGGACATTGAAACGAGGAATAAGTTTGTTGTTGTTGTTGTTTGTTCATTTGTGGAACTGGTGTGGGTGGGGGTGTTGGTGGATCATTTTGGGGTTTTTGGGAGGTGGTTATTGGGCTTTCTTCAGGGAGTGTTTTTTGGTATTTTAATATTTTTATTTTTTTTTTCCTTATCTCATAATAAATTCTTATTTTGTTAATACTTCTGTATCCATGAATTATTAATCAATAATTTGTCCATCAAACCAGGACATTTTTATACTATTTACCTAAAGTCAATGAACTAAAATATAAACAGTTGGTTGTCTTTACTTAACAAATTATTGAATTCATGATTATACAAGAACATCATGTAGTTGTAGTGGCCTTTATTTTTGTTTTGTTTCATTCAGTCTAAATTTACATCATTTTCACAGAAAACATGTTTTTTCTAAGTTTACATACATAAGTTTTCAGGGAAACACCATATATAACCTGATTCAAGATAAATTGTTGAGAATTTAGTACTTTTGCATACTTGACATCTATATACTTTGATGGCATATATAAGTGCTAAACCAACTATTATTTTAGATGCATACAATTACAACTGTACCTTACAACACTCCCAAATTATCTAATCCCATTCGATTTCTTTTTCTTTTCTTTTTATTCCTTTTCTTTTTTTTTTTTTTTCCCTAAGCAGACAGAAATAAAAGATGGAATTCCTGTCTCATGATGAACAGTAAAATCAGACCCAAGACATCTGTTGATTTGAAAAAGGGACAAATATTAAATCTCATGAAGTCCAAATGACATTTTATTCTGCAGCATGGGGAAATACCAACCCTACCATCTTTCACTCTTTTCCTTATAACAAGGATCTTCACTCCTTTTTGATTTTTCATTCATCTAAAAGGAATAAATAAAGTACAGTCCTGAAAAAAAACCTCAAGAGTCACACCATTTGCCTGAGAGTGTCATCCAAATGCTTCTTGAACTCTGTCAGGGTTAATGCTGTGACCAGTTCCATGGGGAAATTGTTCCTGTGCCCAACCAACCTCTGATATCAATAAAAACCCCAACTGACTCACCTTCATGTTGTAATATCATATCCTTTAATGAAAAAACAGGCCCTGGAGTTTTCATCCTTGGAGATATTCAAAAGCCATCTTGGCTCTAGGTGTCCTTGGACAAGATGGCTTACAGAAGTCCCTTCTAACCTCAGCAATTCTGTGATCCAGTGACAACTATTCCTTCCAAGTATGCTATAAAATCTGAAATATATAGCTCAAACAGGATCAGAGAAACACATCAACAAGTTCCCCACGGTAAAAGTTTGAATATACAGTTCTGATTTTGCATACAGCACAGGTCTGTATGTGACAGAAGCAAGCATGATTCTACTAATTTAAAAAGAGCCCTGAATGCTGTCACTAGTTGTGGATCCATTCAAACCACTAAAAAGACTTTAAAGGGATGAGATAAAAGGAACTTAAAATCTCTATGGCACTAATAAGTGTAAATTAGCTACTTACCTGCTTTAAAAGAAAAGCAAGTGAATCTGTATACAAGTAAGCACCTATTTAACTTGGCCTACTTTCCTCCCAACCCCCAAAGAAAACTCATTCAGCCAAAGAGGCATCATCAGTTACGCTTGTATTTTGCCTTTTCTGGAAACACAGATTTCATTTCATTTAAAAAAAAAAATACAAAATAATAGACATGTTGAAGTAGCTAAAAAACTTAAATTACAAAGGCTCTACATAAACTACAGACAAAGATCTTAATACTAGATCATTGATATAATGTTTTATGTATCACAGGAGAGACGTTTTAGGCATAGGTACTGCAATGATGGACAGCTTACAAAGTCAAGGTGGCTTTTAAACTTCACTGAACAAAAACTCAAGTAATAATGGTTCCCTTAAAAGGAGTCAGAGAGACTAACCTAAGATAGCCATGGTAAGAGTTGAGGTCATGATGTTTCAGTAGCGCCTAAAAGAATAGTTAACAAGAAAAAAACTCCTATGGCTTCTAATGAGACACAGATGAACTACTGGTAAATGAGGCACATTTAGGTTATCAGAGTTGTAGAATAACCCTTAGATATACACCACACAGAACTCTTGTGTTTATTTTCTTTGACTTTAAAATGTCAAAATTGGGAATTTTATGAAAACAGTCCTATGGGCACAGGAAAGCTAAAGACTGCATAGTAGGTTTTATTAGTACATCATCTAATACCCTTTTTCTACAACCTGGCTGAACTAATACATATAACACCCTTTCAGCTCCCCCCATACAGGGATATAGTTTTAAAACAGACATTATGTTTTTAACTATAAATGGCTACAATGCACAAGAAAACTGACAACCCGAAATTCTTTGGTGTTTTTTTATGATTGCAGTTAAGAACTGCCTTCTCTTAACTATTTTATTTTTATCATTAGCAATATTGTGTCACACTTAATCCATGGGGAATTTACATGGTTGAACTAGCATTGATCTAAAATCCCAGTATCTGCCGTTAACACCAGACTAGACTAACACTCATCCCTCTTTTGCTACAGCAGCAAAGTCCATGCAATTTGGATAAGCTCTGTAGGAGGAAAGGGAATCCCATACCAAACTAAGTAGGTGTATTCCCTATTTTATCAGTCAGTGTTCCATATGGCCACATATATTTAAATGTTTCTTTGCTGAAGATATTGTGCAATCCTTCACATTCTAACTTTATTCAAATATGGACTCCATTTTAACATGAAAGCAAGAAAGACAAAGAAAACCCAACAACTCTACAAAACTCCCTACAACTACCTGAAAGGGGGATGTAGCTAGGTGGGGGTCGGTCTCTTCTCTCAGGCTGCCTGTGACAGAATGAGAGGACACAGTCTTAAACTGCAACAGGAGAGGTTTGGACTGGATGTTAGGAAAAACTTTTTCCACAGAGAGAGTGATTTGCCAGTGGAATGGGCTTCCTTGGAAGGTGATCGAGTCACTGTCCCTGGATATGTTTAAGAAGAGTATGGATGAGGTACTTAGTGCCATGATTTCGACGATAGGATGGTGTTAGGTAATAAGTTGGACTGGATGATCTCAATGGTCTTTTCCAACCTCATTAGTTCTGTGATATTTTTAAGTGAGAGTCCTATTTGGCACAGCACCAAGATGTTCTATGTGGCTCACATAACACTGCTATATGACCAATATCATTGCCTGGCATTCCAATTACAAAAACAACCCAACAGAACCAAAACAAAACAAAAGTAGACCGACCTCTTGTTTTTTAAAATAAGTACTTTTTAATAATTTTATTTAAATATACTTCATGAGCAAAAGCCATATTACTGACTTAAACACAGGATATTCTTTAGAGTAGTTTTATATATTAATAGGACTCTTTGAAAAAATCATCATGACTTGTGTAGCTCTTTCTTATAATTTATGTAGGTTTTCACTAATTGACAGAATGAGGAATTGGTAATTAATTTTTTAAAGATTGAACTGGGAGTGAAGAAAACTTAATGAAATAATTTAGGACTTATCATGGTAATGCTGTACCTCTCAACTCAGAAACAGAAATAATGTACATGATTCCAAGGAGGTGCCTGAGGGGATGACTTTTATTAGCAATTGTTTGTTATGCTACCAGGTGCCCACATTCCTGGCTTTGTTTAGTCTCCTTAAAGTTTGAGCTAATTTAAAAGGCAGGAAATAAAACATAGGCTAGATCCAAGTATCACTGAGGAAGGGTATATCCAGTGGCACTCAAGGCAAATTTAATGGAGTCCAAGAAAGTCACAAGTGTACATGTGTAACACAAATGGTACCACCATAGGAGCATGAAGACAGCAGCTGTCTGCTGTAGAGACAAATTATTTTCATTGCATAGATTTGGCTGGGTTGCAATTACTCAGTCTGAGTGGAGAAGAAAGAAAAATAATTCTAACTAGCATTTCATCTTTGCCACTCTCTTCTCTTCTCTCATGCTTCACAACTTTTAAGTTTTGTCCTCACTTCCAAGCTGTCAGTGATATATTATAAAATGAGTAGTTTGAAGTGTTTGGTTACCTGGGGCCATAAACCCAGCAGGTCAGCAACAGAAAACTGTTGGAGGACTTTCCATGGCTTTTGCTGGAATTAAAACAAAACAATCAGGAGGAGAGCGTCATGGGTACAGCAATAACTTATTAGTTCTAACACACATATCCCTGCAGATCACAGCGACCTCAATCTGCTTAAAAAATGGCTTCCTTGGGCTAGCCAATCTTTCTATTAAATAGGTTGGTCTTCCCTGGAGCCAAGATCTGCCTCCTCCTGCATGGCTTATTATAACAGCACAGGCAGTATTTTGTGCTCTGACAATTTTCAAATAAAAATCAGTCTTATAAAGGCTGAGATTGTTTATTTTTCCTTAGGGCACTCAGTTGTTCTGATTAGGGACAGAGCAGAAAAAAAGTTGGATATTAAAACAGCAAAGCTGTTGTGAACCTGAGGTGTTGGTTTTAGTTTAATTAACAACAGAGGAAGACACATAAATCAAATTAAATCATATAGCACTTGAGATACACAGACAAGGATACACTATATGACCTACCAGGAGAGATCACTGTGATAAAGACAAAAGTAATAAGAAAGATACCCTGCACAACTCCAAAGTAGCAAAATGGGAGAAAATCGTAGCCTATTATAACTCATGACACTGCTATCTAACCTATCTACTATGTAGCTTTATTCAAAAGACACATTTTAATATATTTAAAGCTTATAAATTACTAGCAAAACCAAATCGCCTAAAAGTCACCATCTTCCATAGTAGCAGAAACAGCAGAATGAGTGAACACATAAAACAAAATACATGCACGTTCACTTCATTTCACATTTATCTGTTTCCTTGGAGCTTCTCAACCATAGAAGAAAAATGACCCCAGGATGTTCACACATTTCAAATTGCTGGGAAGTGACATGAAGAAAACATACCTTCCCAGATCATCGTGGGTACAATCACATTTACCTAAAAGTAAAACTTTAGGCAGTCTTTACAAATAATAAATGGAAAACCTAAACTTCATTCCAAAACTTGGATCACCCTCCCCCCTATAACCACCCCAAACCCCCCCAGGACCACTCTCTCCCCTCCAAAACCGGACACTTCTAAACCCAAACCCTAACAAACCTCAAAAGGTCTACAACAGCACCTCGTTCTATGACTCAGTGGTAATTACCTTGCATCTGCATGCAGAGTTAAAACACCTGATGTCAGAATGACTGGAGAGGAGCCTCGTGTCCCTGGGAATGGTCTTCAAGTTTGTCCTATTACAAACAGCTAATACACATTATCAATTTTCCTAATAGATCCTAATCTATTAGGCTAGATTAGGTAAATGTCAGAATGTCATTCTACTTCTTATGAATTATTCAGAATAATTTACAGTAAAGTTATTATTGGTGCTACTGCAACCTGAAAATATTTTAATTTTTGGAAGACTGTAAGTGAATTTACCTCTATCTGGATGAATGTTTTTGTGATTTTCATAAATATTGTGATGCACATTTCATGAAAATTTTAAATAGTACAGATATCAAACAAGCCTGTTTTGTACTGGGGGTGTGCATAAAACTGTGCATGAATTACTAAACATTGATTTTTAGAACTGGATAACCAAAGCTAATCCAAAAAACATGCAGAACTAGAAGGTTTTTGTATTTTATTTTGGAATATTTTTATGATCTTTTTGTTTTCTGAGAAATTACAAATGTACAGTTTTCCATTTTATAGATTTGTTTTTCTTTAAGAAAAATTTTATGCAAGGCATTAATATGCATACATGAGCTGATTGAATGCTTTAAAGTGCTTCACCTTTGCTAATCCCTACCACTATTTGTAATTGCCGTGACTAATTCCAGCTACTCGCTTGGGATTATTTCTGCTTCCTAATAGAGTGAATCTTGAGCGTTCAAAGAATATTCTCATCCCACTGGATAATAATATTAGCAAAATTATTTATCTTTAATTGACCCAGGCTCCCAAACTCAGTAAAACTTTCTGTTGCTTGCCTTCAGATGCCAAGCTTTGGTTCATATTTAATTAATGTGCTTAAAAGCATTGTTATGGGTGGACAGAGGAAAGGAACAGAGGGGAAAACAGCACAGAAAGATCAGTGGGTGCATCTTTGAACCTGCTTCTCAGGACCTCAATACAATCCAAAGTAGCAAAAATTAAACATTTTTCCATACTATTACAGCAAAAATTGGGTACTGAAGAAAGGAAGTTCTAGGTGCTCAAAAAGAGACTCTTAGCATATAATTAAGAAAGATTCTTTTCCAAGCATGAAACTCAGTAATAAACCAATTAAGACCAATTTTTAATTACATATTCACAAAGGAAAAACATCTAGAGCATTTCCAGCCAGTTAGTTTTATGTAATGGTAAAGCAAAGAGCTATAAAATGAACTGGCAGCTGTCACCTTAGCTGTTGTCAAGTACTAGATGATAGTCTACCACAAAACAACTCATTGTAAGTTTTTTGTTGTTTTAATAGACTTTCTTTTCCATTATTAGTTTCAATTAGAAGACTTAAACACCAAAACAATCTACCAGGCTAAGCAACAAAATAAAGATTAATAGACCAGCCTGTCCTTCTTGGCTTTTTTTTTTTTTTTTTTTTTCCTTAGCCATTTCTTCTAGCATTTCAGAAATATGTGTTTCTGGGATGTTAAATCACTTGAAGTTATTCCTAAAAATAAATAAATTCTTATCCATATTATAGAACTTCTCATACTTTTTTCACATTTCTTAAAAAAAAAGAAAAAAAAAAGATTTGTTATGGGTTTGAAATGAGTTTTTCTAGGGAAAGGAAATGTTTGAATTCATTACTTCTTTGCTTATTCATAAAACCAGGTTTTTTGGAAACCTGAAGGAAAGCCAAAGTCTGGGAAATCTGTGGAGCTTCTCCCCCCTTTCCTCCGCAGCCGAGCGGGAGACCCCACGGGGCAGGCTGCAGGCTGCACGCGGAGGGTTTCCCTTGCCGCCTGCGGGTGTTCCAGACTGGAGCGGGCGGCAGTGCCCGATCCTGCCTGGTGCCTTGCGGGGCCTGCAGGATGGCATGGCACCTCTCTGCTGGCCACAGAGTGGAGCGCACGGAGCTGCTCTTGCCATTTCTCCATTTTTCCTGGTGGTGGCTCCACGGCCCCGCGGCAGTTCCCTGTGGGCAACAAGTGCTCTGCAGGCAGGGCTAATGGTGCCCCTGGCCCCAACCACGTGGTTTTTGGTGGGAATTGCCATTTTGTCCAGAGTGCCAGATATTGGAAAAAGGTGGAGCCCAATACTGCTGGTCAACTAGAGGATAGCCTGGCTGGGAAGAAGATGCTGAATTGCCAGGGCATAAAAGCCGTGGAAGTCCTGCCCTCTCTTTCAGCCTTCTCCTGAGCTAAGAGAGACACAGCTCCCCTCCTCCTGGCTCCCAGACTGTGCAGCTTGCTTCCCATCGGCACAGACAGCAGTGTGGCGCCATCAGATCTCCAACTGTGGCACCCAGAGACCACCAAATGCAAACTGGTGCCAAAACGCAAGTGGTATCTGTCCCTTGGGTGTCCCTGGCAGATGGTGCTTTTGACTCTTTTTGTCTTGCAGGAGGCTCCGAGGGCCAGGAGATTACCATCATAGAGGTAACTTTCTCTTCCTTCGCCTTGCTCCTGAGCCGACCAGCTGGCTTTGAGAAGCAGTTTGGGGGTTTTTTTGTTTTATTTCATGACATTGTTAGGTGTTATATTGTGTGTATTTTGTTTAGTGCCTAGTGAGTTCTGAAAGATTTTTAATGCCCCGGAAAATAAAACTATTACTTGCTGTTAAATCTATTTAGTCTTTCGTNTGGGTGTCCCTGGCAGATGGTGCTTTTGACTCTTTTTGTCTTGCAGGAGGCTCCGAGGGCCAGGAGATTACCATCATAGAGGTAACTTTCTCTTCCTTCGCCTTGCTCCTGAGCCGACCAGCTGGCTTTGAGAAGCAGTTTGGGGGTTTTTTTGTTTTATTTCATGACATTGTTAGGTGTTATATTGTGTGTATTTTGTTTAGTGCCTAGTGAGTTCTGAAAGATTTTTAATGCCCCGGAAAATAAAACTATTACTTGCTGTTAAATCTATTTAGTCTTTCGTCACTGTTGTGTGCCTCCTAGTGGTTCAAACCACCACTGGTTAAACAAGTAAACTAGCAAATAAAACCTCTGAAAACCACGAGCAATGCTACAAATATAGTTTAAAGCCATAGCTATACCAGCAAGAATCACAAATGCTGCATATTCATGTTCAGTTTGTATCTATAGTTCCAGATACACAACTGCTGCGGCTTCTTGAATGCATTCTGGATCAAGAAATCAGTTTTTATGTCAAACTCAGCTATTTCAAGCAGAAGTATGATTAAGGTCTATATTTTTAGTTAAGGACTGGTTTGAATTGCTGGCTCCAGTAATGTCTTTTTATGTATGTATGTGAATTTCTGCATATTTAATGAAGTTGAGAAAAATAGCTCTACACTTTAAAATAAAGACACAAGACAAAAACGAAGGAACTTCCTTAATAGTAAATAAATAAAAAAAAATGTTTGAAAAAAATTGAATTAAAAACCTTAAACCTTCAGTTTGGTCTGAAGTATTTGCGGTTATTTGGGCAGGAAACAAAGGGAGAGGGAAATGTGGAGTGATTGCTGTGAGTCATCTTTACTCTGGTTTAGAGACGATGCCAAGCATCTGACAAGAAAGGAAGAAATTTTATGAGGGTGGCAGAAAAATACAAAGCAATATGAAACCAATAGACAGACATCATTTAATAAACTCATATCTTTAAAAAACTGAAAACCACTTTGTATATAGGAGCCTTCTTCAGTTTACTGCAAATACACCACAGTTTCATTGCAGAGGAGGAGCTGAGGGACAGCTACAAACACTACAGTGATGCCTTTATTCTTGCTGTGTTACCTCAGCATTTGTATTTTCAATACAGACAATGGCAACAGACTGGTGAGGATAAACCTACCTCGCTGCATACCTATACTGCCTCTCTTGACCTCCAGACTAGCAAAGCAAAGAAACAGGGATAGTGGGAGAGGAAGCTATCATCCTCACACAGATCTTCAGCAGAAAATGAGAGTGGTGGAAGTGAGACAAAGAAGGTGTGGGGGACAACCTGACTCCATCATTTAATGGTGTCTGGTGCTTTGGAGGAAGGAGACACATTCTTAAAGAAATCAATGGATTTGGAGCAACCTGCACAAATGAGAAGTTGGTAAGCACTGTTCAACATCCCTGGTTCTGTAAAATTCTGGGGTTCAGTACTTTGTCTGTAGGTGGGAGCAACAAGTATCTAGCAATTTTTCAGTACACAGTCATGAATCTGAAAGAGGTTAGGACCAATCTACCAGAATTTTTTTTGTATGAGAAATGGAACAGGAAGTTATTGCTAAGTTATTCTTAGAGGATACTGATTGATTTTACACCTGTTACATCACAAGTTTGACATTGGAAGGCTTAGTTATTGCAGTGATAGTGAACAGAATTTGCAAGGACCAGCTTTTAATACATCACAGGAAATGTATACTGTAAATCAAGCCCTCCAACTTGATAGAAGAATAAAAGAACATTTGAGCAGCAATGGTCATTTTATACAAACATACAAGAAAAAGAAATTTATGAACAAAAGAGGAATATTTAGCTTTCGAAGAAGGCAAATGAACAAACCCACACAGTATGAACCTGCTGAAAGTTCTGTATTTAGGGTCAGCCTAAACAGAAAATAAGTGTAAATGTGAAGATTACTATCCTAAGACTTACTCATAAGTGTCTTCCTGAGCCATGCTAAACTCTGTCTCTCCTAGGACACATCTCATGGTAAAACCTACTCCACCACAAGAGGAACCTCTGTCTCTGTCTGTCAGGAGAGTTATTCAGTGTTAAGCTTCAGAAGGCGCCTACACTTTTCTCAGAGTTTCACAGGGTTTACTTTTGCCTGGCTCTGGAAAAACACTCCTGTGAACTCTTCCAACAAAATAACTCAGTTTTGAGTGCTGAAAATTAATGCCCTGTCTAAGTACTCCACTAGGTTAAAGTTTTCTGTTTACTGTAAGTATTTGGAGTCATTAAAAACACAGCATGAATGAAAAGCCAATATATATGATGTTCTGTAGAGAGTCTGGCTTCATGAAAATGTAAATGTTCAATGCACAGATAAGATGATTAAAAATGGAAAAGGCAGCTTGAGCATAAATATATATGGTAACTATACAGCAGTAAATGACAATAGTGCATCTATTTTGCAGAACATTTAGATCAACAAAAAAGCCAAGATGCGATATTTAAATGAGTCTTATCAGAAAACATATCTTGAAAATTCTGTGGAAAAATGATATCAGCTAGGGTATACTTTAAAGATTGTAATTGGACTTTATCCCAGAAAAGGCTAAATAAATTGAAATATGTTTTATATCATTATGCATATTCTTTTGTGATAAAAATAGTTTTATATTTTGTAGCAATTCAAAAAACTGTGCAACGAGGGAATAATAATAAAGGAAAAGAAGCAATCAAAATGAAAAGGGGGAGATTTCTTGTATTCCTCTGCAAAAGAAGTAACAAATTACTTCTGTGAATAATTTCAAAGACTTGGATAAAGTGAATGCATGTCCCAGATGGCTCTTGGAAAAAAATTAAAGAATTGCCTGAAACACTTGTAGAAAGCATATTAGACTTCTTTTTTTAAACTCAAGCATAAAAATGTGTGAACAAAAATATTTACTTACACAGTTTTTTCAGATAGCCCTCTAAGAGAATCCTACAATAGCATAATACCAAGTCTATAGTCCATGAAATTTCTTCAGTAAACTGAAGATCCTCTCCAACACGCATATTCCTTCACAGAGTGATCAACGAAAAAGTTTCTCAACAAGTTTTTAAGGATTTTAAAGAGGGAAAGATGCAATACCTGTAAAACAGATGTAATCTACCTTCACTCATTTCAAAATCATTTACAAAAAGGGCCAATTTCGGTGCTGTGTGACAGTGGTACTCTGTTTTGTAAGAAAGTAAAACTTTTTTTCATATATTGAACATACACCAGCAAGTGAAGAACTCAATCTCAGAAGTGTTTAAAAAAATGTTTTTTTTAACTTCAGCATTTCTAACTCAAAATAATCAAAAAAAAAAGGTATTTTACAGACATTCTTTATTTATATTTGTTTTATAAAGAACTTGAAAGTACGTTTTATATGCAGATCCATAGATAGACATTCTGCATCTTCCATATATTCTTTTTATGTGGTCTTTGGTGGAGAGAGGCAAACGCTTTATAATTTTGCTGTTACTTTGCATTCAAAAGTTATTTCAGTGCAGAAAAATAGTCTTCTCAAAGGCCACTGGAGCAGGATTTCTGTCTTCAATCTGGGCTGGAAGTCACTTCTAAAACTGTTTCTGAGCAGATGATCAGTTCAAGAAGAAGGCAGGCTGCTATAAATTGTACTAGGATGAGACCAAAGCTGGCATTTGAGGACTTGAAGCGTTTATTAGCAATGGAAGTTGATTTATATTTTTAGTGTGATCCAACGTATCTGGGTCACCTGCAGGCACAGAGGACAAGAAGGCACATGTGTCTGTGCACCAGTCATGGGGAAAGGCACAGAGAAGAACACGAGGGAAGGTGGCAGAACTACCAGTTATTGAGTGGTGGTAGATTTTGATTCTAGCACTTTTTGTTTTGCTATGCAATCAATCTACAAAAGAGTTTTTTTCTTCCTCTCGCATGATCTTAAGAATGTAAAATCAAGTATCTGCATCACAAACATTTCTAAAACTATAGCTATAGCCACATAACTTTTCTATGCGCCTCTCCACTTTTTCTCCTCTTTTTTTCTTTTCCTCAAAATATAAGCACAACCAAGCAAAACATTCATATAAATAGCACACACAAATGCACTTGGGTACTTGTTCATTACTCACACTGCCTCTTATTTTCTCACCTCAATAGGTGATATGATGATTAATCAGATAGCAGCCTGTACTGTCTCCTGTTTTTGGCCCCCTCTGACACATCTGCACCCATACATAAGGGAATGGCATAGCTGCTGAGTATTTGCTTTTCCACTGAATATCACTCTAAATCAAAAGTTGTGCTAAATAAATGCTGAGTGCTACCCCCATGAGGATGCATTTTTTAAATTTATCGTGATCTTGAACCTTTCCATGCCAGCATGATAGTGAAACAGAGTGTTTCTCATGGGAAAGCCAATACCTTTTCTGTTTCGAAATGTCCATTTTTACAGGACATACAATATGCCATTAGATTACTCAAGGGTTTAATAAGCCTCAGACTCACTTGCCTTGTCTACAGTGAAGTGGCATAATGACTTCACTGCTGCATTTTTTTCCTGTAAAGAGAGACATTAGAAAACACACTAGAGAGAAATGAATGCATGCCCTAAGCCCCTAACCAGCACTTTCAATGCCTTTATAGTGTGCCTGAGAGCATATTAGGAAAATAAAGAAGAATCTTCAACTTATTGACTTAAAATGATTTTTCCCTTTTGTCTATTGACTTTAAGACTGAAACTTGAGGACTTTAAATTATGTTTTATATGTAAAGCTTAAAACCTTATTTACCATATTCCTATCAGCCAACAGAGAAAGTCTATAGCACAGCGGTGGAAAACAGTTTCCAAGGACAATACCTATGCCCAAATCTTTCAAAAGCTATAATATGGAGGATACAATAGAGAAGGTGACACATATCAGGCTACTTGTCCCTGGACCCTTTCCTTTCAGCTTCGGGCCAGCTATGTATCTGTCTAATCTGAAATCCTCTCATCCCCTTGAGAGTGTCACAGGCACTAACATATATGGATTGCTGCAACCTCCTTTCTGTGCCACTGCCACAGTTATCTCAGTTCAGGGACTCTGAAAGAATCACAGAGGAGACAGATAACTATATTTAAGTCTTAAGAATTGCCATCCTTGTGAGGGGTAGCCTCACTTTCCCATCAGAGATAAAAGGGACATGGCGACATGTTCCGAGACAAGCAAAATTGCAAGGAGCATAAGGTAAAAGCTGGAATAGCACAAAAAATCTACAGAGATGTCTTATAAAAGCACAAAAGTATTGAGAGCACTGATAACTTCCTGAAGCTGGTAACTTTAGTTCAACGGAGTCATGCAAGGCTACTCCAGATGAGCATCAGGCCTGCACTCTTTGAAAACAGAAATAAACATTTTATTATATCAAACTTTCTCCTTGCTGTGCTTTTACACATAAGAACTTTTCTCACCAGGCAACACTCTGCTAATGCTGAATATAGGGTTTTAGAGCACACTTCCTAGTAGTTTTTGGCTGAGAGGGAACTCTTCTCTCCATGGTCTCTCATCAGCCTAAGGATTTGGTGCCACTGCCACAAGCACCTCACACTTTGCATTTCTCTGCTTCCTGATGTACTATTTTTGTTACCTCCATCACTGATGTATGCCTTAACTGTCTTCCTAACAGTAAACAATCAAAAGGCTTGGACTTTCTAATAGCACTAAAATGAATGCAATGAAAATAAATTAATTCTAATTGCCACATTTTGAATAGCAGCTTGCCAACAAATGACTGAGCTTGTGTGTTTCAGCTTTCAGGGTGGCCAACCTCTTTCTGAATTTAGTTTCTAACCCATATACAATCTGTCATAATTTGATCCATCACTAAAAGTATGACAGCACTATGAGCACTACCTCCACATCTCAGCTGTAATTGCTTAGAATTTTGCTTAATCAGTAAATCCTCAGTACCTGTCAGGCCAAAGTCAGGGCAGGATGTTGTGACAAGGGCCGTCTGTTTCTCTCTGACTGCTTGATATTAACACAGTAGACAGTCTTATAATACTAGATGTGCTGCATTGGCAGAGAGATAATAAATCTTGCTATAGACTCTGGAATTCCCTTAGGGTTTCAAGTAACAGGCTTGCCAAAAGTAGTTCACCTTATTTTTAAATATTTTATAGCTGTATAAAAAGTGCCAGATGTTGTTTAGAAACTGGACTTAGAGCTAACCACTCAATCAGCAGAAAAAGGAAATTGAAACAACTTTTATTTAGCAGCTGCCAATGCAAAAGAAAAACCCTAAAGAAAACAGCTATGCACATGATACAATTTGGGTATAGAGACATAAAGTGACACACTCAGAACATTTTCCTTTCAATTTGAGATGGCAGGTATTGTATTTTACATACAACGGACTTACTTTCTAGTCAAGATAGCTTTTTCCTGGTGTCAGTGGAGTAGATGCTTGACCACCTGTTCTCAAAATTGAAATGTTTCATTAAAGAAACATTCTCATTATCTATTGTGCAGAAGATATGCCATATTAGATGCAAACTTGGAAGAGAAAGATAATGCAAAGTGAGTCAGTAAAGTAATTAGCAACAAAGTGGAGACAGAAAATAAAATATTTCTGCATTTTGCTAAACATTTGATATGGCTCCCTACAAAAAATTTATTTGAAGGAAATTAATTCAATATTAGCTCAGAAAAAAAAAAACCAAACAAACATTGCCATGTTAATGAAAATCTGGCTAAATCGTCCTAAAATATGTCATGGTAAATGACTGTCTACTGATTGAGCTGGAGAACAGATGTTTTTGTGGTACTACAGGCTCTGGAGTTTGCTTTCATGCATTGACAGCTATTGCAAAAAGTAAATAATTTAGTCTTCAGTTCTGAAAGACATTGCATTGCAACAATGATAATGTTGGGAAAGCATGACAAGAGGTTGACTCTAAACATATGGTTGAAAGAAAGCTGAAATTTAATTTCAAAAACATGCATGAAATGATTACGTGAATGATAATATCAAATGTACGTTTTTAGGGTTTATCATGGAGAAAATAATTTCACCTAAACTAGAGCTGGTAGAACAGGTATGATATAGAATAATCATACTGGCAGTTAGATGTGGAAAAAAATAATGCATATTTTAAAACAAACAAAAAAAATATTCACTATTTTCTGAACAAAGTTTAAGGTAACAAAGCACAGTGGGGAGAAAAGAACAAGACAATGATTAGAATTGAGTAGCCATCTACAGGAAAATAGACATCATAAGACATTATAAAGACTGGATAAAACTATTTTAAAAATTATAGCTACATATATGTATAGCACATATATAAGGAAAAGCAGAAATTACATCATTTGCAATGAGACACAGTCCCTTGTCCAAAAAAGGGCAGTAAAAGCTTTTCACCAAGAAATTCTTACTCAGGGTGAACAAATTTGTACAGTGAAAGCACAAAAGCCAGTAGAGTTATTATAGTTATGCTGGGACTCAATCCAACAGGTAAGGAATATTGCAATATTGTTTTGGTAGCTACAGCTCAACAAGGGAGAACCAAGAAGAAACTCAGAGCATTTAAGAATCCACGGGAAATATAAAGAACAAACTGCAATAACTTCTGTAGTTTATTTCAAATTCCCAAAGAGCATATAACTGTTGAATAAAAATCTACAACACTCACTATCTGAAATTGAGAAGACTCTTCAAAAGTAACAAAGATTTTGTAGATAAACAGAAATTTGCTTTGACTGAGTCATAAAGTCTGGATCAAGCACTGATCCGCTCTGCCGTATATTGAAGATAGGTCCTGGATATGTTCTCAGTTTTACTGACTGTGTTTCTGTGAGGAAAATGGCATCTGAAATACATATAAAAAATACAGTCATAACCCTAATTATACTTAGTTAAAGCTGTAGTAAATACAACATACATATGACATATATTACAATAAATCTTGTGGCAAGGGCAAAATACAAATGGTGAGCTTGTGTTTGAAAAATTTACAAGAACATGTGGTATTCTTATAGCAAGAATGTATATTTTAGGTCATAGTCACTGCCTGAAAGCCAACACAACTAAAACATAGACCAACTGTAATGTCAGAGTGAGGCAAAAAATCCTGTATTCTTTGTTTGTCCAGCTGTAAAGCTATTTGCCAATTTGTTAATATTGAAAAATTGCCTGGAAATTATTCCCAGTTTCTAATGTTTAATTCAAAGCCTATGATGATCCACCTCCCAAAAACGATTCTTAAAGGTGACATTTCCCTACAGATAAGGGGTACAAATGTAGCTACAGACCAGACCTTATTCCCTCTAACTGTGAGATATAATCTTCACAGGATGAACAGGGAATATCCGACAAAGTTCATAAACCCTTCAAATTCACTGAGGCAGCTGAAGACTGTATGGTAGCCCCCAGAAATTTTACATTCAGAGTGGGCATAAGTGAGATATAAAGGTATTTAGAAGAAGTAATCTTTAAAAATTATTTTCAAGAAATTCCCATCTTTCATCGTTGTTTGGGTGGCTGACGTGGGACATCAGGAGCCTAAACCTGAGTTAAGCCACTCCATGTTCTTTGAATATCTTTTTGCAGTGCCACACATCACTATCAGCGTAAGTGCAAAGATAAAATGCAAGTCTCAAAAGAATTTTAAAAAAATTGCTGATGAAGGGAAATTGTGTTGATTTGTTGAGGGAGTGTTGTTAGTTTTTGTTTGGATTTTTGCTGACTATCCCTTCCTTTCCTGTTCATTCCTACTTGACAGTTGGACTCATTTGTTTCTTCACATGTACACACCCTGCCTTTAGCACCTGCAGTGGGAAGTTCATGTGAATATCTGATGCCTTAATTTTGAAGAAATTTTTGTTTATTTTATTTTGGTAAATGAATAAAAGGAGCTTTCTGTAATTTTTTCTCTCAGGCACAAAAACCCAGTAGACATCTAATGCCAGTACGGTAGGGCAACTTTGCAGCGATATTATTTAAGAAGAGAGATCAAAAGCTAACAACCTCTCTAGCTTGGCAAGAGCTTCCAAATGATTACCTTCTAGACAATTTATCCAGAGAACCGCTGGTACATTGTCGTGGTGGAGAAGAAACCAGCAGTAGGTCTTTGCAGCAATGAAAGCCTTTTAAGCTCCTGCTAGCAGTCTTGTACAAAAGAAATGATTAAGGAAAAGTCACCTCCAGGCATAAAAAAAGTCCTCACAATAAACCAGATGGGATAAAATTAGAATCTGTTATCAAGTCTGAAAAGCTCAATGCTAATGTTGTAATTGCAGTGCTGAGGACTGCTGTAGAAGGAATTAATACAGCTGCTTTGAATTAAAGATGGTCAAGAAGCATAACATTTGGAAATGGAAGGATTTAAGAAAATTAGTTCCTCCGTAAGAGGAAACAAACTAGCATTTCACTTGATGTAATAAGTAACTCATCTAACATATATCAATATTAACCTAATAAAATAAAATTGCTCCAGAGAAGATTGAAACAGCAGTTTCTGTCACTGCTTTAACTTCTGTATTGCAGCAGTTTCAGGACTAGGTCCTGCATTTCAAGCTACACATTTCAAAAGCAAATACGATGTTATGGGCACAATTTTTGCTGGAATTTGAAGTGTTAAATGATAGATTACACACACATTACATAATCAGAACGTGCTGCAGTAGTAAGATTTGCATGGACAGTTACAAAAAAGGATTGTGAATACGACTGATGATGCCTCCTGCATGTGCCAGGACTGGCGTTGTCCTCCAGCCCCTCCTGGCATAGAGCTTGTCTTGCTGACTTTTGCATTTGCAATGCTCAGTGGTTTTACTTTACAGGGCTTAATGCAACAATTCCAAGGACAAGGAATTTTAACTTGCACCAAGTGAATATGCTCCACTCAGAAAGCAACTCAGAAGAAAAGAGAGATCTCCTCTGGATGTCTCACTAAAGCCAGACATGTTGAAGTATTGAAGTCTTCCATGAGCAAAATATCTTGAATGGACCTAAAATTCTTCTGAGATCTTGTGAGCTTAAGGTATCTTTCTATGAATCAGTATCCAAGTTCCAATTGTAATGCAGTCTTCAACTATGACAATTTCCAGATAACCACATTGCACATAAGATTTTTGGGGTTTGGGGGGTTTTTTGGGGGCTTTTCCCCCCAGGATGCCTTGTAGAATTTGATGGGGTTTTTTTTTTGCTTTATAGTTTATTCAGACTTGGATATGGTAATTTGACAGCAAGATATTTTGGCTGACATTATTCCAAGTTCTAGTCCACTACCATCAATGGAATTTAACAGGGCATGACCTGGCCCTATGGTTCTAGTCCATCAAAACAGAAACTATATATGTTATTTAAAATGAAAAGGTCAGTTGTTTGGTGGTAGATTTTGAGGCAGAGACAAAATAATCTTGGAAAGATCAATATACTATGAGACATCTCTATAGAGAAAGGTATTTTTCTCTTCAACTTGATGCAAGTATAGTCATTATCCATCTGACTATTCCACTGAGTCATATTCTACTGAGACTATATTTTTTCATGTATCTATCTACCTTGTGAATTACATTTTTGTTTCAAAGTTAGCAGACGTGGTAAAACCCTGTGGTCTCAGAGACTCTGCTTTTGGCTGATATTGCAGACTTTAAAAAATAAAATAAAAAGAATCACACATGCTACTTACAGGATAGAGGTGACCTGGGTCTCATGCCTAAAGATACCTGCTTAATCTTTTGGAACATCCTGTGGAAAAGATCAATTTTCAATTGACGGGAACATTCACTGTTGCAAACCTCCCTGCTGGGATACAAAGCTGAGGTCATTTATTAAAAGGAATATAATGAATGGCAGGGATGATCCCTGTAGTTTTATGGATACATACCAAAAAAATCTATCTAATCAAAGACTGCAAATTAACAGTGTATTTAAATGGGCTGTGGTTACTGACAAGTCACCAGATGCTCAAGATCAATAGATGTTTTGCATATTTTAATTATTCTTCTGGGTTTAGAACTTAATTACTCTCATGAACTTCAGGTAGTTTTGGCAGATATAGTTTACCTTGAAGTTGTGAGTTTTACTGTTGTTTCATTAACTAAAACAAGGTGCCAGCCTGCTGATGTAGAGCCATGCTTTTACTTCCAGTCACTGATCGGAATGCTGGAAGATGGCACACGGAGATTCCACTGTGTCTTCAACAGAACCAAATTATGTTTAATTTACTGGGAAATATGGGAAATCTACTAAACAGAGAGAATGATTTTATAATCTTACATTAATTTTCAGGAACAATACTTCCAGTCCTGTGGACACTGAGAGGGGCTATAAAGAAAAGTTAGTGAAAACATGAAATGTCAATCAGACTAACGAGAGGGGAGGAAACAAAAAACAACTTGCATCAACTTTATTTGAATTTAGGGAAGGATTAAACTGTATGGATGACAATAGAATGAAAGGAATCTCCTTTCCACTTAAAGAAAGTGTTTTAATTAATAAGTGTCATGTCAATCTGTCAAATTATAGGCCTCTTCTTGTAACCCACTCCCTGGAAGTGAATCATTCCTCAGACTGCTGCTGGGGACGTTGTCATTCGAGGCAACTCCTCCTAGCTGCTGAAGTTGCCTTCTCCCTTTGCTCCCAAATGAAGACAGCAAGTAGGAAACACAACTGCACAAAGCTTTGTCAGGAGTTGCACACCTTACTGCAGGCTGGATCTGCTCTGCCTTCCCTGGCCCTGTGTTTCCTGTCTTGCTTAAGAAACCCTGGTTGTGCCATCTTCTGATCTCTTCTCTGTGGTGATTAGTGACAGAACCCAAGGCAATGGCTTGAAGTTGTGTCAGAGGAGGTTTAGGCTAGATAATAGAAAAATATTCAGAGGGTGGTTGGGCACTGGAACAGGCTCCCTTGGGAAGTGGTCACAACACCAAGCCTGACAGAGTGCAAGAAGCATTTGGACAATGGTCTCAGGAATATGGTGTGACCCTTGGAGATGGTCCTGTGCAGGGCTAAGGGTTGGACACAATGATCCTTGTGGGTCCCTTCCAAATTGGCATAATCTATGATTCTACTCTTACTGTGGTACCAAAACCTCTGGTTTCACCCTTCTCTAGTTCTGCCTCCATCAAATATTTTGCTGTCAAAGGAGTAAACCATTAATTACATCAATAATGAGTTAACAAAAATATGCTTTGTTCTTTTTTATGTGTGATGCTGGACTAAGTCATATGGGAGCATACCTGAAATACAGGTTACTAGGAGCTAACATGAAGAATAAAATTTACTCCTAACAAAACTGTGTACAACAGTAAATCCAAATAGAACTGGCTGATTTTGCTAAACAGCCACAACCAATAATACATGACATCAATCTTAAGAATTCTTTTCATAATTATATTGCACTATAAATTACTGGTAATAAGGGTTTAGAAATGGGAAAATAGATGCTAGAGGAAATAAATCAGATCAAAGATGATAAGAAAGAAAAACATGCAAAAAAGTCATAGCAACTCTGGGTTTAAACACATTTCCATGTACCTGTGCACTTCCCAATAAACACTTTAAAATGATTGATGGGGATGGACATTCCATCAACACCTAAAAGACTCAAAACTCATAATAAATCAATCAGTCCAGAATGTAAGCAGGACCTGTGTGATATCAGCACTGCTGGGAGGTTTCTTTCCCCATTCTTCTTCAATTCTCTAGAAACTTAGTTTTATTTACGCATTTTTTGCATACTATGAACATTCATATTTCATTCCATATTGTTAGCTGTACCTAATTCCTGCTGCAGTCAGCATTCTCCTTCAGCTGAAACATGACATTAGGTTGTGCCTAGGTGGATTTCAAAGCCCTTTTTGTCAGGAATTTTTGCTGTTAATAAATGATACAGCCCTTTGCATGTCCTATTTTTTTCTAGGTAATTTTTTTTTTAACATCTCCTTTATTCTAGGTATGTCGTGATCATGATGCAGATAATAAACTAAAAATCAGTTGCACTTTAGCTTTTCTTTTCTTTTCTTTTCTTTTCTTTTCTTTTCTTTCTTCTTTTCTTTTCTTTCTTCTTTTTTTCTTTTCTTTTTTTCTTTTCTTTGCTAAAAACCTCCAATAGTTCAAATAAAAAGTTTGTACATCTGTCCTCAATGTGCTTAAACAACATGAGGGAATCAAAATGCAGGACAGGAAGGCAGGACGTTTCACCTACAAAGCTGGCTCAGCTCTCTACGTCTTCAACCTCAGCTTGTGCTGCCAATTATGTATGGCAAGAGTGATCCACGTGTGCATTGCCAGGGCTTGCTTGCATCCATCCGCAGCACAGCCAGCTGCTCACAGCTACAGTCCTGTGCCAGGAGCTGTATCCAGAGTATCCACAGCTATGCAGGGCGCAGTTAAAAGTTGCCAGAAGTTTCCAGCTGCGCTGCCCCCAACCTCACCTGAATGAAGAAAACCTTTGGAACCCATATTTAAGAGGCAGATCCATTCAGGTTGGTATTGGTATTGGGAAGAGGGTGTGTCAGAGATCTGACTCAATAGAACATAGAGAACTCCTTCCTTCTCTTGCAGTTTCCCCCTTCATTTCTATAACAATTTTCCCTCTATTTAAAACAAAGCTTCATTTCAAGTTCAAAGTCCATTTCAAAGATTTTCTCATTGTCATCACCTGTTCAGAAACTTTGTGATGACGAACCTCCAGGACTGGGGACAGAGGCTGATGAGGTCCTAAATAGGCATGGAGAACATGCTGAAATGGTCTCAAAAGTCAGTGGCTCAGGATGTATGGACCAGATTTGCAATTGGATGGAGATATTTGAAGATGCAACTAGGGGATGCCATGGGATTTACACAAATGCCTAACTGAGCACTGGCTAGCTGCCACTGTCTTTAAAAATTGTTTAAATATTTTGCCTGCTCTTGCACTTCTGTTAATCCCGATAAGTGCTTTTCTGCCTTTATGGTCAGCTCAACCCGTTTTTACTCTGATCCCATGTTATTATGTTACCAAACAGTGCTTTGATACGTATATCACACAGTAATTTACATTAAGTGTATGGAGCTTCAGAAACCAGGTCCTTTCCTGCACTTCTTGATTTCACCTGGTGGTTGCTAACTAATAGCTTTAGCATTCCTATAGCTGTGCCATCTGATGACTGCAAAACCCCCTCAAAATATTAATTAACTTAGGCACACAATGCACCTGTGAACTAATTTTTATCATTCATTGGCAGATGGGGAAACAAAGACACAGAAAGGTTGAATGTCTTATCAAAGAGCCCAGAGGAGACCTGTTACAGAGATGGAAACCAAACAATTAGAACCCAGATACGCCAGCATTTGGTGCTGCACGTTATTATTACTGTGTGTTACATCTCAGATCTTCTTTTCAAGTCTTAGGCCACAATCCTTCAGTAACTCAAACTCTTCATTCTCCTTTCTGTAGATAATACTCTGTCTGTCACTCATCTATGGGTGATACTTTTGACTACTCTAAATTCTCTTGTCCTGTTGAAGAGTAGCAGATAGTTCTTTATCATCCTTCCTATCTTGCCTTCACAGATAAAGTACTTGTCTAAAGTCTCACCATATATCAATAGCTGCAACCCTTTGCTTTTGGCCTTTTTGCAATTTCACACAATCAGTATTCCTCCAGAAAACATTGCTCAAGAGATCATTTCCATGAACCCTTTGCTTTGTCTTTGTCATCCCTTCACTGGTTCCCATTTGGTTTATTTTACAAACATAAGCTATTGTCTTCATTTTTTAATTTCCTTGTAGGCTATTCCTGCATTATCTATATCAGTCATTTGCTATTAAAAGGTTAAGTCCTATCTCTGATGGTAGAATGGTAAAAAGACTGAGAGAGAAAAGTTGAGGCTGTTCCTTTGAACAGAAGACACTGACACTGGAATTAAAAAAGTATCATGTTAACACCTGTCAGGACAACTGATACCAAAAAGAAATACAGGGAAATATTAGTATGATGATTATTGACTAATGTCTAGCAAGTTAGGTACCAACATTATCCTTCAAAAATAAATGATACTTGAGTTTAATATTCCTATAATTTTAGTTGATGCAGATTTCAAGGACACAGAACTCTCTTGCTTGCATGTTTCCTATCTATCTATGTAGACTGTAATGAAAACGTAATAACTCATCATTAAGGATAAAGAGAATAGGAAGAAAGAACTTCTTTATCTTCTTATAACAAATAATGTGTGGATTTATGAGGAATGTTTCTGCTGAAAACAAAAGCTGGTCTGCTGAATCCAGAATTTTTGGTACCTAACTTGATTTGAGGCTCCAGACATTCAAATCGTAAGCATTGATAAACTAGAAAGAATCATCTTATTCTGAAAACCAAGTGAGACCACATTAAAAATGATCACCAAAAAGAAGAAAAGAAACAATATCCCCTTTTATTTTACTGTAACCTGGCTGGGGTAAACAAATCAAGACACGTGCATTAAAAAAGTTCTTTTTAAAAAAATGCCAAAATACAAATATTTAGATAACTGCCATAGTGTCTTCCAGGGATTTTTGATAATATATATTCCAGGAATTTTTGGTAATACGTATCTATATAAAGATAGAAGAGATAAAAACTCCACCACAACACACATGCACATAGCAGGAAGTGTTCTGTGAAACAAATTTCAGCCTACGAACTAATTATATTAAGCTGTTATTTCAAAATAAATCCAGTTATAATAATTTAAAGTCTTTAGAAATGTCTTTTATGTGAACACTGAATGCAAAGTACTAGATTTCAAACTGTTCTACTACAACAATCATCAGCATGCTCTGGTAGTGCCTCTAGAAGGCAACAGTACGTCAGTACTCATAAAATGTGGTGGAGATCAGCAAGGAGATAGTGATGCAATACTGTTGAAGGTATGGGAAGCAGATTTCCCATATGAGAGAACCTTCACAAGTAGTTGTCATTCTCATGTTGTTACAATATTTTTTTTCCCTGTCTTCTTAAAATGATATTTATACTGGGAATTCTGACTGAATGTTAGATATTCCTATCAGATTTACAATGCCAGATAATGGAACGTATGTAATACAAAGCTTTTGTTTGGTTTTCATCCTGCTCTTCTTTTTGGGGAATTGTTCTTTTAAGATGTAGTGACTCAATTTCTATGTTTGCATTAACTGCAAAAGTCATTTGAACAGTCATTATAATGACAGGGTACCTCTCTTCTTTCCTTACATCTCACCTTCACCATGAAAAGCCAAACAAAATGTAGTTCACTTAGGAAATGAGTCCTACTCATCTGAGAGAATTTGAGCAGAGGACTGAGTCTTTTTATTTTTTTAGAAAAGAAGCCTTTTGGGTGTGGAAGACATGGCCAGGAAAGGCAGCAGCATGTGGCAGCAGCATTATTAAAAAAAAATAAAATAAAAAGGAAAAATCAGCAACAAGCAGGAAAAAGAGTCTGGAAATAATACAGACCAGAGAAGTTTTGGATTGGAGGGTACAGTCCAAGGTTTGCGAGGTGATCAGACTTGGAAGATGGAGAATGGAATGAAGTGGGGATTGTAGGGCAAGGAAATTTGAATTGGTGGGTGACAGCAGAGTGGATAGGAGAGGTTGGAACAGACTGAAAAGAGTCAGCAAATGAGGATTTGGTCACTTCTGAGGAGAAGACAATCTTTAGACTGAGAGAACAGAGACCATGGAGTAGATCCAAAACTGAGGAGCCTTGGGTGTTGGAAGCTGGTATGAAGGAGACATAAAGTGATTCAAAGCTGGAAGAACTGGGGCATCATGTTTGTCTTTTGCTAGACACTTCATACTGATGTGGTTAGAGGAATGAAGAAACATGAACAAAATTCTTTGAGGAATAGAGATAATGTAGTCAGTCTTGATATAAATGGATATGTAGAAATGCCAGTAAATACTTGATAATAGGTACAATGATTAATTGATGGGAATGTAATACAAGGAAAGAGTGATGGACAGAGATAATCCATGGAATAATATTTTAATACTAGCATTTTACCATCTCCTGAGACTGCAGAATCTAATTGAAGAAGTTAAATGAGTTGCAATAATTGAAGCCTTAAAAGCATGTGACATCAGGCAGTGTTAAAAATTTTAATATCCTAGCAGTATTTCTTATTTGGCAACTTAAAGGGTGAACATTATTACTAACAGGGGCTTTTTATCACAAAAGCAGGTCTACTAAGATGCTCAGTGTTCTTGGCCATATTGGATCAGATTGCTGCCTAAAAAAAGCTTTAAAGTTGGGGCAGATTTTAATAAATTCGAGCCAACTCCTAACATTTTTGTATTAAAAGGCATTAATTATTAACAACTTCTGTGACATCCATATTTGCACTTTTGCTGGACCACGAAGCTAAATGTTATGAACATTTAACTGTGATAATTGAAGGTTTTAAAGACTTAGAATTTGATGACAAAAAAATCATGAAACTATGAGAGATGACAATTCTTGAATCAAGTACTTTATTCGGCCTAATACGTATTTGGAGCAGAAACAAATTATTTTATTTTTAAGACCATGCCATTAATAGAGCAAGCAAGATCCAAAGCAAAACAAAATTGGATGCCAGTTACCTTGCAATCTGAAGTCTCACAGACTAATGACAGGAGCAACAAAAAATACCACTAAAAGGAATATATTACACACCCTTTGGCAGACCTCCATCATGTGGAAGGTTATTAGTGGAGTTGAAGTCAAAGAGACATTTCCTATCCAACTGTGCTCATTGTAAGGTGACTGCCACACACTTATCACTGGAGCTGTTCCAACTTTACCCTCATGTAAAAATAGAGTATTTTAATGTCACAGTAAGCTTTCTAGATTCTTTTAAGAACAGTATCACTTTGCATGAAGCATCTCTTTCTGAAGAACATCATCAAGCAGGCTCAGTCATGACACATTGTGTTCATTAATAGATTCCACCTTGACTTCTGTAGAATATAAATAATTTCCCTGTTCACAGACAGGGAATTTTCTTTTAAGTCAGATGGACAAATATGCTTCATCAAATAAAAAGACTCTACGTTACACTAAAGAAACTAGAATAATGAAACATCCCTTCCCAGTAGTTTATAAAGAGGTCTTGTATTGTTAAAATTAATTAAATACATGGAGACAGAGCTCTATAATTTGTGGGCAGAAGTTGAAGAAAACGGAAGTATAATTTATACTACTTCAGGATTAGAATTTGAAGGAGTTTTTTAGGTAAAAGAGACTGAGTCAAAGTCCCCCCCCCCCTTGTAGAAGTTGAAGAAAACAATTTCTTTCTCTGGAAAAAAACAAAACATTAAATAATTAGTTTAAGACCTAGGAAATATCTAAAAAAGGTCTTCATGAAGGAGACATTAGGACAAATGTCATTATAACACCAAATGAGACGCGTATTGAAAATTGGAAAAGTTTCAGATTTCCCTACCAGCTATTGCATTATTTCCAGAGAATAGCATGGGCAAAAATATGAGGGGAGAGGCTGACACCTGCAATACTAAGAAAAAGCTTGTCACATATTTTGACTGTTTTGATTAAAGTTGATCAAAAGAAGAAAAGTCTTGCAAGATTTTCTGTTCTGATTTCATATTGGAGAAAATGTATATTGAAACAGAATTGGGACAAATTTCTACTTTTAAACACAGAGCGACGGAAAGATCTTTCTTGGTAACCAGGTGATAACTGAGTATGTGAAAAATCTCCATTAATCAGCCACCAGACCTTTAATGCAGGCTCATCTGTTTCTTGAAACAGTAATTACAAACCACAACTACTGCTGGTTGCTGCAAATATTCTCTGCTTTGTGCATACATATTAGTTACATAATATGATACATGTTAATTTATGCAGTTAGCTGCTATCATTTAATTCTGCATTTCATAGCTCTTCCTCTACTTTTTCTTTATTCAAAAATGGAGTACATGTCATATTAGTTTGTGCTTCAGGAGTTAAGGGAACTTGTTACAGGAAGTTAATTGAAAATTAGTTCTAAGGGAAGGAGATCATGTAGAAAGTTTTCCTTTTTTGTTTCGCACCCTCTACTAGTGTAGACACTAGTTTTTCTACCCATTATGTCCTTTTTCTATTTCTCTTTGCATATAATGCTGTGGGAACATATTTTTTCTCTCTTTTTTTTTTT
>VXBA01000640.1:434322-452564 GCA_013399895.1 Serilophus lunatus
TTGTTTGTTTTTTTTTTTTTTTTCCTGTACAGGAAGCAGAAATTCAGTAGAACTCAGAAATTAGCATGGGGAGCAGAAAATGATCAGTAAAAAGTACTTTAAAATTCTTTGTAAGAACAGGGGAATTCTAGTTATAGTCTCCGAGACAACAAACTGCTAAATTATGCTAAACCTGAATGAAGTTTAAGTTCAGACATGGCCTGTATTAACTAATTCTGCAGCCAAAACAGAAACAATGACCTTTAGGAAACATACAAAAAATATTTTGTCTCCTTTACAGAGAACATGAATTGACCAATTTAAGCACAGTTAGTTGAGATTTGAAATCCAGTTAATTTCAAGTGATACCACGCAGGATGGATACCATACTGGCTACTGTCTGTATATCAAGATTTATTGTATTTAAAGAGATAAAATGAAGAAAACCCTGTTACTGAATGCACAAGATGTGATGGGGAGGGAAAAAGTTAACCAACAAATCAGTACTTTGGGGACTGACCTTCTAAATCCATCACAATCCTTGGATCCACTTTGCTCTAATGTTAATTGAGTGCGAGTTACATCTCAGAAAAGATACAGCTGATAGCAACAGGCCAAAGTGTGTAAAAAGCATGCAAAGAATATCACATTTGTTTCTCATGCAGCATGATGCTATTCATGTGTGCAAAATAAAATTATCCTTTTAAAAAAAAAAATCCTTTTAATTTTCAAGTTTCTTCAGAACATTCAGATGGTCTAACTTTTATAAGAATATCCTCCCAGTAAAATCATTGTCAAGTTTGTTGCTTCTTTTCACACTCTACCCTCCTTGGGTTTACAGTGCTGAAACATTATGAGATGCTCAGGAAATGCCTAATTAAAGCACATCAAATCCACAGAGATCTACGCTTTGGCTTCATTATGTAGAGACTCTCACTGAATATGCAAACACTATTAAAATTGGGAGTTTTGTTCCTGTTTATTAGGAATAGCATTAAATATGCAGTAAGACATTTCAGAGTTCTATATCCATAATGTAGGGGATGAGGATCTTAAATTTGCCACTTTTACTGTCCATATAGCCACATTTGCACAATTATAATGGCCTTACAGTACATCAGAGAGATGGAAGATCATATACCCAAGCAGTCTGAAACCACCTCTTAGATATTAAAAAATAAAGTTTAGCTTTACTAGTAAGTCGTCGTTCTGTGATGTCTGTGTTCTCCTAGTGTGCTGTTCCTGTGGGAAAAACACAATCAGTGCATGCTTTAAAAGAATTTTGAGGATGTACAGAATTGAATGAAATGTACTGTCACTACACAGACTATGCAGTTCATGGTAGATAAATACCAGTGTTTCAGTGAGTCTTCAAATTCTTGTTAACCTGAAGTCTGCCTCCTTTTCAGTATTACTCCCAGGAAACCTCTAAAGATATAATTATTAAAATTGAATTCTCAGATTACTATTTTACTTCCAAATATATTTTCTTTGAATTAAGTGAATCAAAAAATACATCTTACCTATTCTGTTTCATCTTCATGGATGGAAAAAGGGTCTTTATTCTGATCAGGTAAACAGCCTCCCATCACTAGATAGAAACTATACTATATGGAAATCATAAAAATATTCTTATATTCATTGATACACTGTGGTGAGGATCTCTCTTGTTCTATCTTCTTGGCATTCCTCCTGATGTTTCCATTTTCCCTTTGAACCTCCAGGTCTGGAGAATAAAATGTCAGGAATCTATGTGAACATAGAACAGCAAGAAAGAACTGTTTTGGCAACTTCCTCCTTTTTCTTCCACCCCTACAAAAATTTAAGTTGAAATAAAGAAACTCAACAGTATTTCTCTCCAACAGAGTTTGGGCTCTATTTCCTTCCTAGTTTTATATCAAATTTACAGGTCCTGCAGGGAAGAAAGTAAACAGAGAGGTAAAGCAAGCAGATACTGTGGCTGTGCCAGTTTAACAGTGCAGACATGAACCAAACCTGTATCGCAGTGAAGGCAGCATTTTCCAACTTGTTACCTCAGTGATCAAGTAATAACATACTGCAGCTTGGTCCTGTGACTGACAGTTGAGAAAACAAGATTCCCAGCAGTATGAGACACTGCTAAGGAGCTCTGCTATACCATCACACAGAGAGACTTCAGCCCTCTGTCTTTGACTGTCATTACAGATGAAGGAGAGGTTTTGCTTTTGAAAGATTCTGGGGGTTTTGGTTTTTTTGGTCCCTTTTTTAAAATTTCTTTTATAAATATAAAATTCTATCAAGCAAATTTAGCACACCTTGAAATGAAGTGCATTAACAAGATATTTACAGAGAGGGTTAGAACAGAGGATGCAGATGTTACACCAGTGGGGTGTGAGGGAGCAGCTAGGACTCTGTAGAGTAGCTCTGCTGCCTGTGGCTTGCATCTCTTCATTTTCAGAAAGGTATTTGGTTTTGTTTGTTTGTTTTTGCTGAATTAAGGTTATGAGGGGAAAGAAGTGTTATGGAGAAAGAAGAGAAAAGGGAAATCGATCTTCCAATCAGCTAGAGTAACTGACAGGTTTGTCTTTGTGTGGCTACTCAGTGATATTTGGATGCAAGAAAAGGAATAGGTTCTTGAAAGAAACAAATATTTGCCTCTATAGTAAACTCCAATGTCAACAACAAAACTGAGAGGCATGTCTTGGAACTGAACCAATTACCTAAAATCCCTATAACTTGATATAATGTTGAGAAAATAGATTTTAGCACAAGTGATTTTTCAGGATACCTCATCATAAAATAATCCATGTAGTTAAGTCACAGAAATCTGGACTCTAGTTCTTGCAAGATAAAAACACTGAGCCTGTGCACTCGCATGCCTTACTGATACTCAAGTAACATATTTCCTAGCCAACAAACTCACCAAGCTCTAATCTTTGTTATCATTTCAGTACATTGATCATGAACAATTACTGATCTGAGCACAGCTTTTGCACTGATATAAGCCAATCTGCTGAACCAGATTGCAGAGCATTTATTACATCCTCTCATCAAGGAAGTCAGAGAAAATAACTGGTTATTCCTCATGATAGCTTTTTATTTCGCATCAATCTGTAACGTTAATCGAAATTCGCATGAGTGGAGTCTGGACAGTCAGTCTGTTTTCCAAAAAGCAGAAAAAGTTTCTCAGCTTTTCTTATTCTTGGCTATTCTCATCCACTAGTTATCAGAGAATTAAGAACAAGAACATAGTTGACAGCAGGAACAGCCTTTGAGTAGTAAAAGGAGAAGCATACATACTTGATGAGGAAGAACTGCTAAAATTATAAGCTTGGCCCGATTTGCCTGTTTCTGCCGTCTGCTAGGAAACAGAATGACTCTGTCAATACTTCTTTCTTGACTCTCTCCAGTACAGAATGTGCATGTACAGGGCTACTGAGCAAAAAAGAAAAGAGATTTGTCTACCAGTACTTAGCAGCTTTGACCAAGATGAGATAGATGCAGATTGTAACACTTGGGTGAGAGATCAGAATACAAACACCAATAATATTCACCTTCAAGAGTAAAAGACTTGTCACTGGTCATACAAAAAGATCTCAGAGCTTGATCTGACCTTGTTCAATGACTGCTATTGATAAGTACCTTAAATAATTGTTTTGAACATGAGAAATAACATGGTCAACATTTTCAATTACTTAGGCAACCACAAGTAACCGACCCATTTACTCATCTTGGGGCTCTGAAGAGCAATTTTCTTTTTTCTTAAAACAAGATATTGAGTACTCTTTCAAGAGACAAAATGAAAAGAAGTTGTTTAACTGCCTTCAAGAAAAGAAATTGGTATCATCCAAAAGTGATATGAAGGCTCTTACTGTGCAAGATTTAGGAATCAAATCAAAGTTCTAAGAAACCAGGAGAAATCACATGACTAAGCTGATCTGCAGAGGAGGCACCTGACAGTGTATAAGCAGACATTGATCAGTTTCACTGATATATTTTCCTTATTCATCCAATACTTTTGAACAGGCACTTGAAGTGAATGGTTTAACTCAAGGGTAGAAATGCTCAGAATTTGTAAAATTGGATGCAAAAACCACACAAAAATTATGAGTAAAATAGATCTGAAAATCTAAATCCAGTCTGGAAATATCTAAAATTAACCTCTAGCTTCAGAAACTGTTACTTTAATACTTATAAAGTAACAGATTTCCCAGCAGTTGCCTGGTAACCCTATGGTATTATAAACCAAGGGCTATTAAGTCATATTTCAGCTTTACAGGTTTCAGTGTATCTAATAAGACAGCACAGCAATACATTATTATGGATAATGTGTACACTATGAAATTCTGCATGGCAGTACATATTTGTGGAATTTGTGGAATATAGTGCCATATTCTTTACTATGTATTCATTTGATCTAAAGTGATTAAATCCTTTCAAATTTACTATGTGTGTCCATTAGCAGATTATTTCTCTTGTATTTCTTAATTTCAGAAGGCATTTATGAATATGTCTTCTACTCTAGTTTTTATGAACGCATCTTCAAACGCTGATCACTATTAATGCTCATAGTTATGCTATTCCCTTTAACAAGTCCGAGAAAACAGAGAAAAATCTGACAGTTAAAGAGTTAAAATTTGAAAAATTGAGTTCAGGGAGCAACAAGGAACAGAGCAAAGAAGATTTCACGTTTACCATGAAATTACGACTGAATTTACAGTTTAAAAATGTTCTACCATATACTGGTAGAAATTATTTTGTATTTGAGGTATTTTCTACAGTTTTATCAAAGGTGAAAAGCAATTGTTAGTGAAATACATGAAACTGCTCTAGCTGTAATTGAGAAAATCATTTTCATCATAGAGCTTATGCACTAGAGAAAACATGAAAAAGTACTTCAAAAGTAGTTCATTGATTTATTTCCTTTTTATATATGGATGCAGAGAAAATATAAGATATCATTATTATAACACAGTCTGAAAAACTTTTATCAGTCTAATACATTCTCGTTTAGTTTACAAACACCAAGGAACACAAGAAACTGTTCCATCTAATTTTAATTTAAATATAGATGTAAGGTATATTAAACATTTCAACTTCATATTCATCTTAATTTTGGATTAAGATGTAGAACCTCAAACCTTAAACTTCCCATCTTTATGTACAAAAAGAGAAATATAAACATATATAAACTCTATGAATCAATGTAAAATTTCAGTTCAGTAAGATCAGGTTTATGATAATGGCAGAGTTACTTAAAAAATAATATGGTAAGCAAGTTCCATTAGATTCAAGAAGTTACACTTTTATCAGCATAGACCGATGCAGACAGTTGTGCATTTATTTTGCTGCACTTCAAGCAAGCTGAATGTGCTCTACATGCTATGAATTTACACTGCAAAACTCAGACTCTTCTCCAATGACTCCCAATGTATTAGATAATGTATTACTTACCTTGACATACTGAAAAATATGCATTTACATTTGTGAAGCAAATTTGCAATTGTCATCTCCATCCCATAGTTTCCTTAATATATGGGGAGAAGAGAGGCACAATATTTTAGATTCCCAGTGGAACCTCACACTGATCCTCACAGATTAGAAATGCAACACTTTTCCTGAGACCTTTATCTGGCAGGTATGACATGAAAGACAAAAACCTTAAAAGGTGATGGACTGAACACAGAGAGGTAATTCATAGACACCATGGGGAGAGCAGGGCAATCTGATATTGAGGGGAAAGCCCTTTTCTAAGCTTTTTCCTGTGTGTCTAATATGATTATAGTTCAGATTTACTGCTTTCTCTGATTCCCCAGTAACTGTTACCTTAGATGCATGCTCAAGCCTTTAGCTGCTTGGGATCCTGGAATGATTCACTCTGTTTGTGGTAGAGAAAATGGAAGATGCCAGAGAGAGCCAGATCCAGTCCATAATTTACACTGACAACAATCATCACTTCAGCAGGGGAAAAGATAATGTCAGTAAGAACACACAGAAAAGCCTCACTTGAGAACCTGCTTCATTTTTGAGGAGTTCACTGTCTTTTCATCAAAAAGGCAGCAGGAATGCAATCTGACAAAAAATATTTGCAAATGAAAGGTGTGTATGTATATATATATATGTGGAAACATCTGTGCTAAGAAGACACTTGAAAAATAACCATGCAATAATGATAGAAAGAAACATCTGCTTGATGCCTAGCAGAGTCTTAGTAATGCAGAAAGAGCCAATGCTAAACAACAAATGCAAGAGTTGCATATTTTGCTGTGGTGTGTTCCTGATTCTTTTAGACATCTACTACCTTATCTCATTTAAGAAAAAAAACAAACATATAAATATTTTGAAACAACCTGAAAGCTGTGATTAACTTCTCTTATGTTAACATAGTTGTAGCCATTAGAATAGTAACACATTGTAGCTATACTAAATTAAAAAATGACATATTGCGCTAAATAAATTTTAAATCGTTTATATAAATTCATAGTACATTAAAAGATAGTTATTCACTAGTTATTCAATAATAATTAATTGTTTTCTTACTTTAATAATCTTAATCATTTAATCAATAGCAAGTTTTCAGTACATTATAATAACTATTTTGAAACCACATACAATTCCCGGAGTAGTTTTAAATCAGAGGCCTATTTAAAACAAAAAGACCAGTTAACATGCAAATAAATAATAAAGGTACAGTAAAACTCTATTATTTTATTGTGATTCACATTTAAATAATGCATTACTAAGAGATTGCTATCTTCAGAAAATAGTATCATAGCTGGTTAATGAAAATGCAGCACTAATTATAATAAATTTGGAATAGTATTAGATTATAATATTAAAATAGAGTGAAAAAACACCTCAAACCAACAAGATTTAACCCAATGTGTGATGCAACAATCTGAGCTTTTAAAGTTCATACATGAACATATGCACTTAACTTCAATTAATACAGTTCCTCCCTCAGCCACATAGCGTGTTAAGTCTCTTTAGGACATTCTCACTCCAGTCTATTCTTAAGATATTTAAAACATCTCTCACTGAGAAAATTTGGAGAAGGCAACATGTCTAATTAAATTCTATGCCCTATATCTGGGAAATTCTAGTTTACTTTCATCTAGTTTCCACACCAGGCATATTGAAAAACCAAACCAGGGACAGTTTGGTTCCCCACCACCAATGGAGAGAGAGGAAGAGTCACTCTCACCGATCCACATTTCTCTGAAACACTCAATACAACATTTTGGAATGAGAGAGAAATGGCTGTCCCTACTGAGAGAAGCAGAAGATATGCAGGGGAACACACCAACCTTACTTAATTTCTCCTCAAGTTCTTCCCAAAGGCTAACAATTATGGGAAACTGCTTTTCTAGCAAAAGAAATTCTCATCTGTGAGGTCAACAGTGGGAAACAAAGTTCTAGAGCAGTTTGGAAAACTGAGAACATGCCTTAGAGCACAAGCAAAGTGCAGGCAGTTTCTAGAGAAACTGATTAGGTAAGATTGCTTAATGGATGAGAAGTAGATGTTTGAGATGAGCTGCTGCAAACTGGGGACTATGTCAGTGGAGAAATGAAGGTGCTCAGATAGTGGACAAAAGGTGACTCATTTTGCATCATGCTTCAGTTAAATTTCACTTAGCAAAACATTCTGAAGTGTTTCTCCACAATTTGGACTGCTGTGAGCCGAATATACTATTTTCATTGTCTGCTATGAATGACTAGATGAAGGCCTAAGGTCCCAGTTCTTGTGTTTATTATGCCAATCATAGCCTGAATTCAGCATACATAAACACTGAGGTAAAAGTTTTAGAGTAGCTTATGTTTACCCACAATCATTCATTTTGTGGAACATAAAACTTACTACATCCCCATCAGGGAAAAAGTGCAGGTCCTCAGTCTTTCCTGACATAAAGAGAATGTAAGGATGAAACAAGAAATGGATTTGTGAACTGCCAGCCCCATTCAAAGATCCCAAGAAAGAGAGAAATACGAACTGCACTTACAGGGATTAATCATCTCTTTGCCTAAAGGGGCTTGGATCTCATTCTTCCTGTAGCTAGCAGCACTTATGACCAGTAGGACTCCATCAGTCTCTTTGGTGTAGATTGGGCAGTCATATAAACACAGAAAATGAGTAGCATTATCTGGCCCAGAGGGGTGATATTACTCCTATTGAAGTTGCCCTGGTTCAGAGGAAGAAGAAAATACACCAGAAATGCATAGATGACAAAGCAGAGAATTCAAACTAACACAGGTTTCCAAATTTTTTACAGGGAACAGTAAAATGAAACCATTTCTGAGTTACAACTTCAAGTTTTATACTTTTGAGGTAATTTTATATCTTCAGAACTTTGATTATTACATTTTGTTGCACTCAAGCACTGAGAGGATGTCTCGAATTTCTTAGCACATTATGATGTGGACTTTTTTTCTGAACAATGGACAAATAAAGATATTGTTGTGAAATGCCTCAGGAAACTTAGCTGATATCTACTGAAACTCACTTCATCGAAATTAAATAAATATTGTTCTTGGCACTCCTCGAATTTGCTCAATCATTCAGTATTCCAAAGTATATTAAACCATATATCTATGTTATACATGTGCTTTCACACAATAAAATATTTTTTCTCACTCAAAAGGCATGTGAATTTCAGTGGACTAGCAAAAGTTTTAACGAGCATTTTAGATGATTTGCAAGACACTCAAGATAAATAGTTTCAAAAAGCGTCATTTATAATTAAACACATATAACAAACAAAAAAAAATTTGGAGATCATTCACACTGTGGGAAGATGAGTCTGACAGGAAGAGGGGCCTGCAGCAGGTTAAAGGCTACGAACAGGATCTACCCATTGTAGTAACTCATCTCCTAGGAGATATTGTTCATTACAGAGCACTGATGAAAGAGCCAAAACAAATACGAATGCATGGATGACTGAGAATGCTTCTTTAGAGACAGGGCTGCCAAAAGCCCTGACAACTGGGAGAGAAATACGTTCATAGACAGACACTGTATACATGGCCACATGCATGTCTACTTTCATATAAACTTTAAGAAATTCTGGCCCTTGAGAAAAGTTGACCAGAAAGTGACCACAGGCCAGCCAAAGATACACTTTTCAGCCTGCAGATCAGCAGGAACAGTGGTTTGCATGTATTTTTGTAACAAATTGCTCCCTTCTTTGCACAGATGGCCTCAAAAGGTGAAGGGGAGATGCTCAAGTGGTACAGCAGAGCCTTCTCTTGCATCTTTTAAGCCATATTGTTTTTCCAATAAAGTCTTTTGTGATTATCTAAATGAGATGGAGATCTCGTTTTGTGCATGACCAACATTTTGCGCCAATAAGATCATTAAAATTATTTCTCTTTTCTTCCACTCTCCCACAGGAATACTAAATTCTTCAATATCCAGTTTTAAACCCTGAATTTCTTATAGCAACAAAATCACAGCTCGACGCAAGGTCACTGAGTCTAATCAACTCTAACTAAGAATGAAGATTTGTTCTTTTCTTCAGGTTTTGATAGGTCAGAGATAATTAATCACTGTAACTCAAGCAAATAACTATTTCACAGGTACATTAAGGGTAACACTAGCAGAATGAAGTATATATTTTGGGGGAGTCTTTGTGACTTCTCTTTTTCCTTGCCAAAAATTAATCAAAGCTTCATCTGGTTTTCGTTTCTGTCAATATCATTATGAATCCCAATGCAATAAACCTTTCTCGTTTATTTATTTTTCTGGAAAAATGCATAAATGCATTTATCTCATTATTTCCATCAGGACCACAACAAAAGGTACTTTCCCACAAAGTAAGCTCCCACACTCAAACTTTGTTTACAGCATTTGCCATGCTCAGCTTCACCCCTTCACAGCCCCTGTGGGTTGTTTTGGGTGACCCTGCTTGACATCTCTGGTCAATGAAGCTGTGCCAGTCCACCCTGAGACTGGCTGAAAATAAAAGTGTGTGTGCCTGACTGCAGCATGGCTGGGTGGAACTAGAAAGGGCATAAAAAGATTGTGTTGGAGGGCAGAGTGGAATCACAGATAATTTCCGAGGCAGATGAAAAACCTGAGAAAACTTTTCCTATGGCCCACTTGGGACTGGTGGTAAAGAAAAATCCAAACCACAGACCAGAGTTCATATAAACAAAAGGATTAAGCCTTGCCACAATTAAAGCTTCATACTAAATGGAGTAAGAGAGTTTTTAATTAAAATCTCTTTCTGTTTGTCACCCACGGTGAAGTGGGACAAGAAATAAAAATTTGTTCTTTGAGACAGGTAATTCCCTTCAGATGGCCATAGCCACACAACTGCAAAGAACTGTGGCACCACCGCTTACAGACTTGTGGGGTTACACCTTCAACCTTTCCCAGTAAAACCTTAGGGGGCTGTATCCTTTAAACAAAACAAATTTATACAGAAAGCTGTCAGACTAACTGGAGCAGGGTGACTTAAACACCTCGAGAAATTGCCTTCTGACTACTCCAGTGTACCAACTCCTGGCTGAAATTAAATACTTTGAAAGAATGAATGAATGAATGAATGAATGAATGAATGAATGAATGAATGAATGAGTAAATACACAAACAGTCATCATTTGGGGTGTGGAAATGCAGTAAAATAGCTTACAACACTTTCCAGACAAGCTTAAAATCACTGATTCTTTCATGGACTGAAGTGGACTAGGAATAATCAGTTAAAGCAGCAAAGTCCAAGGGTGGTATCAAAATCCAAGAAGTAATAAAGTCTTGAACTTCTCAAATTTGACCACAAGGTGTTTTTTTGTGTTTATGCCTGCAATGCTACTCTGCAAATGTCTTGAGTTTTCAAAACTTTGTTTTCTTTCTCATCCTGTATTCCAGCTGGAGTCAAACACATTAATAGCAATGCTTTGCTTTTGCTTAAATCTTCATGTTTTTAACAAATTAATCCTCTTAACGTCCCTGTTGGGAAGATAGACAAAAACTTCTCTTGTCTGTAAAGCTGAGATAAGTGTGCTTAAGGAGATCCAGTTAGGACTGGGCAAAATTGGGTTAAAATTCAGTAAACTGTCTCTCATTTGTGCTCCAAAAACTAGATCATGAGATATAGATTGTGCAACTATTTACATTAAACATAAACACAAGGTAGAAAAAAATACCCTAAAACAGATTAACATTAACATTCTCACTGATACTAGAGATGAAACCAAGTATGTATTTTATATCCATTTCTTGCTTTATGGGGAAAATTATTTTGGGACAAATCCCCAAGATTTCTAATAAAATCCAACATATTTTTAAGTTATTCAAAGCCACAAGGTAGAAATGGACCAAAAAATGCAAACACATAATGAAATTAATCATGAATGGTTATGAGTGGTTTTGTTCATTATATGTTTGCTGTGATTCCTAGTGAGAACATTCAGTATCCTTCATTTTCATAATAACATGACTTTCATATCCTAGCACGACTTGTAAAAATTTACAAATATGTTCATTTAACCATGTTTAAAAATACATTTTCTAAATAATTTGTTTTAGCAAGTAAATGTTGTTTACTATAATGCACATATAGTTGTTATGACTTGAGACAGGGAGCCAATACCTTTTTAAAGTCATTTGATTTTTGATCCTTCTGAAATATCTAAAAATCTTGTAGAAGTCAAATGTTATTTTCTTGATAATTGTAGTAAAATTATCTATCTGAGTTAGGTTTACAAAATGGTCTTCTAAGCCTTGAAATAGTGATGACAGAAAGGAGTTTATTACTCCTATCTCAGCCTGTCAAATCTTGATAAAAGATAAAGAAAAGACACACTCAAGCTTTTGTGAATAAAAAAGTGTTAAGACATTGATACAATTTCCATTTTCATATAATCCTTAGAGTTGTTAAAAAAAAAAAAACAATATACCTTTCTCATACCATAATACAAGATTTCATGCTAGCAGAAACACAGACACCATATATCTGCGGTCTTTCTTTGTAAAGAATATCTTGCTAGCCAATTCATTGCAACTTTTAAAGGTGTAATTTCAGGACTAGGCCAAATATTTGGACAGAGAACAAGAAATTACTCTTTAACCAGATTACTTGAATAAAATAAGAAATCTCTTTTAATTAAATATATATGAGCTGATTTGGACTACCAAAGAACTTTTCTAATTTATAACTTGAGAGGTAGAGCAGAGGTTAGACCTAAGAAGATACTCATATTTCTACCAAGTATTTTCTGGACAGTAAAGATAAAATCATCTGCAATGACTATGCATGGGCAGACCAAGTCCCTGGTCATGCACAGTAAACAAGATGCTTCCAGGACATACCAGAGGTATCTCAAATATGCTATTCAGGCCATTTGTAGATGTGGATGCACAGGAATCTTGGTTTCAGTCTTAGAGTTGCAGCAGGCTGCCAAGGTAGGCTTCTTCTGTTTAGAGAAAAACTTTCTGGGAAGATGAAAGAAGAGCATGCATGGGGAACCCCAAACATATGGTAGCCCTAATAACTATTTATGTTTGTAAATATTTGTGTTGCTTATCACATGGCTATCACTTCCATAAAAGTGTGCATCTAAGTTTGTATAGTACTGGATTCCTGAGCAGTGCCCTGAACTTAAATAACTTAAATAGCTACTGAAGTTACTGTACTCATTAAACAGACAGTCTAGCTGCATGTTTTCCCTAAGTGGCTGAGCAGCAATTTCCAGAGAATAAATCACCATTGTTTATACTTTCTTTACATTTAATGTTTCTTCAAATAACTTCTAAATATTTTAAAAGACTTTCTTTTTCTACATAATTTCCTAAATATTAGTTTATTATTTACAAATATCTTTGAAATTATGTTCTCATATCTTTATTAAGTTTATTACTGTATTCTCAGTTTCCTACTTTTTTTTTTTTTCAGATTATTTGTCATACCTTGTTGTTGTAAAATGTAATAGCACCAAGTATAGAAACTTGGAAACAACTTTTTTTTTTTTTTTTTTTAAATACATCTCAGAAAAGATACATTCAGGCTTCCAGCAGAAATGTGCCAAGTTCTCAATACGGTTTTGTAAAAGCATCATTTAGTGCTGTCCTTATATGCTACCAAAATGCACTATTACACTGTTTCTTAGGAAGAGCTGCAAAAGGACAGAGAATTCACAAAAAGAATTGAAATGAGGTGGCTTACAAATGGATCAAAGTTTAATTATAGAATTCAAAAATGACTATCTCAGTTCACCCCTCATTTGGGAGCAAAGGTAAAAGAAGAAACCTTACCCTTAGAAATTTTCTAGATCAAGAAAAGAAACTGAGATCAAGTATGCTGCTTTGGACCTAGCTGCATCTTTGTTACACTTAGGCATGCTTTTTAAAAAGAAACAAGTATAATTCTAATAGATGGTGTGTGAAAATTTCTGTAAATTAATTTTGTATTGTAACATTTTGAATTGAAATATCAAATTTTTTTAGTATCTGAATCTTGATGTGAAAACCTGCTTCCCAGCAGAGGTACTAAAGGGAGGGCCATTGCTGCTGGAGGAACCTATGCTTTACTGGGTTGTTTTTGGAGCAAGTGATCCAGACAAGAACTGTAAAATCTAAGCTATAGAGTCAATAACAGCCTTTCCTCCTTTCTAGTCTTGATTTCTGGAACGATTTTCAGCAAAATTGAAGATGAGACAACATTCTTCCCCGAATAAATCTGGGGGTAGATAAAGCTACTGCATTCAGATAAGGTGGGAAAAGAATGGGAAAATCAGATGGCAGTTCAAATCCAAAAGCCTATTCTGAGATTTTCACGTTGGAGAAATGGGCTGACGCGACCCTTTTGAACAATAAGACAAAATCCTTCATCTGAGGAGAAATCACTTTACGCTGTACCGGTACATGCTAGGGGCTGACCAGCTGGAAAGCAGCTTGGAAGAAAATGTCCTGGTAGACACCAAGCTGGACATGAGCCAGAAATATGCTAATGGCACCCAGGGCTGCATTAGGGGTGCTGCAGCAGGTGAAAGGATGTGATCCTTCCCCTTTACTCATCACTGGCAAGGCCACACCTGGAGTGCTGCATCCACTTGGCTCTTTAGTGCAAGAGAGAGATGGACATACTGAAAAGTCCAGTGAAGTTCCACTAAATAACTTAAGGAGTGCCTCTTCTATGTGGAAATGCTGACAGAAATGGACTAATTCCTACTGCAGAAGACAAAGTGCAAGGGGGCTCTCATCCATGTAGATAAATGCCCAATGGGATGATGCAATGAAGCAGGAAACAGGCTTTATCCAGTGATGGAACACGAGGCAATGAGCTTATAGATGTCCATCTGAACAAAATGAAAACTTCATTTTATTCTTCAGCCCCTTAATGTCCTGGTGAAGGATGTGTTTTAACCCTCTAAACAGAATATGGGAATTCGGCATGAACTGAATATTTGACTAGTCACAACTATGAAAAATAACATATAAACAATGGAGTCTTTCAGTGTGATCTACTGACTGGAAAGGGCTCTGCTAGTCTAGTCTAGTCAAGGTGTTAGGGCAAGGGTTGGACTTGATCTTAGAGGTCTCTTCCAACCTAGTAATCCTGTGATCCTATGATTAATGCAATCTCCATCTGTAAAATGCATTTCTCTGAATATTGCTGCCAGACTAAATTCCCAGAGAAGATGTGCACTTGAGCACACGTTTTAAGGATCTAACTGGGTCTAGTAATGAAAGATGTGGTGGGCTCTTTGGCCCTGAGGTAATGTTTTTTCCTGATCATACTCTGTAATATTTCTGGGTAAAAACAGTAGGAAAAAGTACTAAAGTAAATTTCTCAGGAACCCTATTGACACACTCTTTGTTCTTAAAAAAAATAAAAGCCAGCACTGTAGGTCTATGAAAGTCCACTCTTTCTCAGTGTTATTCCATCTTAAGACACATGTACATATTGCATTTCTTCGTTGTGGACAAATGCCCTATCACAGTACAAAGAGCAAAAATAAAAATCTAATTTGTAGGTGGTGATTTTGTCATTTGGAGTTTGATTTGGTTTTGTAGCATTGGTCATCTTCTGAGTTCTGAGGCAGGTTCTCTAAAACAGTTTGTAAGAAGTACTTGCTTCTTCAAGCACTTAGATATGAGAACACTTACAACCTGAGAAAGATGTGCTTGTAGTACGATGCAGCAAATAAATATCAACAGAGATGTAAAGGAGATTAAAGGAGCAGATTAATTTCACAATTTCATAGTCAATTTCCAACAGATAAGTTAAAAACTCTTCTTCTAAACTATTTGTACTGGCTGATAAACAAAACATATGAAAATAGAAGACTGATTACATTGCTATATATAATATCTTGTAAACACAAAGGTTTCTTCATAAATCTGCAATAGCATACAGATTACTTCTGTATGCAATGTTAGCAAACAAATGAAATTCCATCCTTTGTAATTAAAGGGTATTTTAGAAAGGATTACATAGAAGTAGAAATGAAAAGACAAATAGTACTGCAGACAAAATTTAGGAAATTAATCTGGGATCTCATTTTACTCTCTTTTCCCCAATGTTTTGATTAATTAAAAGCTTTTTTCTATTAAAATAAACAGACACATACATACAAAAACCCAGCCAACACTGTAAAGGTGGGGAGGACAAAGAGTTTAAACAGCCTTCCTGTTCAGTAAAAAAAAAATAAACTGAAATTTGAAAGCTTATACTAAAATATATGTTCCAAACAGATGATGTAATTTGCAGAAGAAAGAAAAAAATCTCCTTCCTTCCATTTTTGTTCCACAGAATGTGATGCCACAGAAATGCAAAAATACAATTAACCTCAGGCGTCTACAAATGGCATTGGAGTTACAGGGAAGATCTGTTTTATTTGTCAGAATTCTATATGAGAAGACGTATTTTTTCAACACTATTTTGCTGTCCTTTCCTGTGAAGTGCTGAGGTTAGAAATTTCCTTGAAATAATCTGTATATCCTAACACTTCACCAGTGAATTTTTTCTTCTGATTAAACAGTTATTCTTTAAAGTAGACCTGACATCTCCCAAGCAAGAAAGCCTTCGAAGGTCACAGATTCTGTCTCCATAGGAGGCCAAGCTGTTTAGGCAGAAAGTATGACCTACTGTGGAAACCAATGACCTAGTGAAAAAATAAACAGTACTGTGCTGTAAAGTGGTGCAGCCAGCTGAGAAATAGAGAGCTCAGTAATGAACTGCCTTCCTCCTACAGAGATCAAATCATGTTAAGTGATGCTATTAAAATACATCACATTTTAAAAGTCTTTACCTGAGACACTAAAAAATTATTAAAACACAAAAATATTTGTTTTAATTTTTTAACATATATGAGCACAATTATTTGCAATAGGCTGAAGTCCCAACTCTGAACTCCACACCCACTCAGGAAAATATTTAAAGTATTTTATTATTTTGTTTTAATATGTTAATATTTATTAATTTATTTTAATATTTTATTATTTATAAGCCAAAGGATTTTAAATTTTTTTCCACATAAATTAAAAACTCAGAGAATTGTCTGCTGATTTCAGTGAACTGATTCATGACCTCAACTTGATAACTTCATTTTTTATTAATACTGTTGAATAGTACTCAGTTTAAAAAGCTGATATAAATGCATTAATTGGAGTCTACTTTTCTGCATATAATAAAAATACGTGAGTTTAATCCTCAGAGCAAATCCTGACAGAACCCTCACTATCAGTGGGAGTATGACCATCTGCACTACTAACAACCATATGATCTCTTGTTTAAATTTCTGAGAGATGGACAATGCTTGGTGGCATCATTTTAAAGATAGGCTTGGCCATCATTCTCCCAAAGAAACCAGGAAGCTACGGGAAATAGAAGTCATTAAGTGCCATGGACTGTGTGTCAGCAGTACTATGTTCTCTCATCAAAGCAAGTTGATCTAGCTGAGAGTTTAAAAGGAGGACTAAAAATAACACAGCAACAAGGTACAGTAGTGATCAGTGATCTAGAAATTAGGGTGCTTACACAACTGTTAAATTCACATGTAATTACTGAGAAAGGCAGACATGTCAGTCAACAAAGCAGGTGCCACATCACGGTGTGCTGCAGGGAGGAGGGCTGAGATGCTGTGATGGAGTCAGATATGATGGATTAAAAGAAAGGCCTTGGAATGACAGATAGCCTATGGAGGCAAATGTAATTTAATCAAATTATTTTCAGAAGAACGAATATTCTGCAATAGGATGAGTTCAGTACTCCCTTTAAAAATACAGTTCCAGAGCTGAAGCCAAGGTGTTTCCCAGGAAAAATTACAAATACACTATTTATTCAGTAAAAAATGCTTCCTGTGTTGCTAGACTGACAATAAAATTAAATGGAACAGCATCTGCAAGGTTATCGTACTTTTGTAAAACAGAAGAAAAAGCTGTCTTTGGATAGTGTTTTAGAAGGATGGAAATAAAGTTCAACCAAACATTTTTGGCTACAAAGAAAATTCTGCATTTGTGCTTCGTATTGATTTTTGGCTTCTAGGAAAACATGTTTATGAGCTAAAAGAGCAGATGTCCCAAAGCTCAGCAAGAGGAGGAAGATTTTGTCACGCAGCTTTTTAACACATTCTAATAAGCCTTTTCACAGATTATATTTCACAATTGTTTCTAACCATCATCTACCTACAAAAAAGTAAGCGGGCGTTGTTTTCCTACAAGACTAACCATCTGAGAGAAAAAAGGTTTTGATTATATTATCATGTTCTATTCCAAAGGAATGCCATAGACCCGCAGTTCAAACTGTTGTGTCAATCAGAGAAAGCACTGTATTTTCTTGCTGTTACTGATTCCTTACAAAAGGAATTTTATAAGGCTTTGTGTCTGATAATTTCTGCTCAATTATTTGACTTGTAGCTAAATAATCTAATCCTCCTATGGTTCGATCTAACATAAATTTCCCAACCAAAATCAGGAATTACGCTTACATGAAAGAGCAAGATCTACTTATGGATTAAAACCTCACAGCAACCCAGTAGTATATCTAATTATTATTATCACCAAACCTGTTATATCTAATATTTTACTCAGAAAAATCAACTCAATCAGATTTGTTACCTGTTCCTTTCAGACGTTTTAAGTGCAGTGCCTTTGCACAGCTGCTCTTGGTGTGTACAAAGACATCACTGACCTGCTACCCATGACATGTGGGAACCTGAAGTACTGGCAGGTCCTTGTGATGAAAAGAGACCCATTGGAAGTCACAGGACTCAGCTACAAATTTACATAGCAAGTTACAAATACTCTCAATCAAATAAATCAGCTGTCTGGCAAAAAAAAAAAAAAA
>VXBA01000640.1:457529-480922 GCA_013399895.1 Serilophus lunatus
TTTTTTTTTTTTTTTTTTTTATTAACAAGACAGCACTCAGAAAAGAAAAAGCAATCAGTAACCTCATGGTTATGAGAATTTTTCTGGAATACTTGAGTTGAAGTCACTGCTGTGAATCCCACTAACCACTACTAAAAAAGTGGTTCTTGCACTGCTGTGACAGGCAGACTCAGATGCTGGATGTGCTTTTATGCAGCCTCTGTGTATACAATTAGGACAGGTTTTTTTGGTTTCTTTTTAACATGGAAAAACCTCAAATATTCCTCAAAACCACCATGAATCTGCCTCAAACTCAGGGTTCATCTGAGAAACTCTGAAAATAATTTTCACAAGAGTTTACTCCCAGAAATTATCATTTACTATAAAATAAATCTCTTCAAAATAAAGTAAAAATGTCTTGTCTGTTCTTAACATTACTGAATAAGAGGAAACAGATTTATGTAAATCAGTCATTAGAAAAATCATATCATAGACAATATACTAAAGAAGCACATAATTTCCTTTATGACATTTTGATAGTTGCCTATTACTTTTTATAGAGTACGAAATGCAGTGGCCTCCAATTTAATTATTTACAAATATCTGCAAAGCTAATTATTTTTTGATCATTAACCCGGCTTCTCTGCATGTTTATTTGTTTTCAGAGACAGTTATACACATTAGAACAGTCAAAAGCCTGAGGTCAGCATCACATAGTGTTTTTTCAGATTTTTCCAGGTTTATGTTTTTTTCCTGTTGATATATGACATATCTGCAGCACGTTATGCTCTGATACATTAAGAATATCCAGCTTTGCATGGATACAATATTTGCACACAATGCTGATTTTGAAGGTCAAAAAAGTCATACAGATGTTCACATTTATATTATGCCCTAAAAGTATTTTGGTTCCTCCTTATCTGTTTTTTTATTATTATTTATTTAGCATTCATTTTAAACTATTTCACTGCACTGGACATCATTCAAGGCCTTTGTGTGTGTGAGAGAGAGCAAAAGAGAGAATTCTTATGGTTTATAGGATTTAACATTGATTTCCTTCTAAACATCCCTAAAAACTCATATTTTTGAGAAGAGAATATGATGAAAACAGGAGAAGCAGCTACACTGAATTCTACACTGTAGATGATGAGATGGCTCAACATAGTTTCAACTGAATAGTGAAAGGTTTTATATATCTAATATGTAAGAAATTAAAGGGGATTTTTTTCCTGTGAGATTTCTGATATGAATATATCTAACCAAACATCTCATCTGAAACCAGCATTTTATATGGAGCCTTGATGAGTTATAAGACTCTATGCAACTAAGTATTGTGTATTAATATAACTGGAAACTTTATATAGTGGAATGTGTAATGGAACATGTAATAACTGGAATATAGAAGAATAGTGCAATGGTCTTTAGCAAAAGAATATCCAACAACTACCACCTACAGCCAAAAAGCCTTGATTTCCACACTTTCTGGGAAAACACTGTAGGAATTGCCATCTCATCAGTGATCTGCTAATAGGAAGCCAAATGACAAAATGCACAGCAAAAGGTCCTCACAGATGATCTACTCCCACATCTTTTCATAGACCACTGATATTCATCTTGGCTATACAGCCGTGGAAAATGTTTCAAACTCAAATCCCTACTAACATTGACTCAAAATTAGAGAGCACTCAATGGTCATAAACAGTGGCATAACAGACACAACTCATAGAATCTAGTGCAATGTGAATTTGACACCCCTTTTCACAGAATTTATATGATGATGATTAGGGTCAGTAGGCCATAAGCAAATCAAAAGGTCACTGCTATCTCCCTTCATACAGTCTTCTTCATGCACAGTTTTACAGGTAGAAATTTTTTGGAGTGCACCTACAGAATGTTCTACAAGGTACCAAAGGAGCACTTACCTGAACAAGTCTTTTTAAAGAGCACAAATATCTCATACTAGCACTTTTTCAGAGGAGTTTCTAAAAGCATGCTGTGAATTTGGTATTAAATTATTCTATACATTTGCTAGTTTTCTTAGCACTTTCTCTCCTGTTATGATCCTTTTAGGAAGTGAGTGAAGGAAAAAATCATGGAGTTCAAGAACATGCAGTTGTTATATATCCAGATTTGATGAACCACAAAGCAACCCCAGGAGGTGTTTCAGCATCTCTTTCTCTTTTGTCCTCACTAGCAGCAATGTCAATATGAGATCATCAGGTCCAACACAATAACTCTATCATCCTTTTACAGACCATATATATATACATATATACATATATACATGTATTCAATTACACAGACTGTTCTGTAACAGAACTTCAATTAAAAATGTTGGTTTTAACCAAGCATATTTTCAAAAGGTTTTTTGATGAGATAAACAATAAAATTAATATTATTCTTATTTTTAAATTATTTCCTTTCAATATGTATTTCTTTACAATGTATTCCATTAATATTTTTAAGAATTCATCTCAGATAAACTATTTTTCAATTTATATTTTCTCTATAAAATTTACATACGTTCATGAATACTATGATAGCATTATCATTTAAGAATGTCCTGTATCAAGTCATACTTAAAGGCCAGAAAATGTTCTGTTACTGCATATCACAATAACTGATAAAGTTACACTGAAAAGTGATTGCTCTTTACTTTAAAAAATCCTTAGGGATGGAATTTCCTTCTACTCTTGAATGATTTTTTAGCTCAAAACATCTTTTTTGGTGGTGGGAAAAGTTTGAAACTCTTATGGCTTGAAAAAAGCAAGCAGAAGTGATAAATAATACTCTGTTCCAACTCCAATTTCTCCAAAAAGATATCTTTAAAATACTTCTACATTTTTGAAACTATAATAAAACACATTTTACAAAATTATACTGTAGAACGGACAACAAAGTAAAATTGTGAAATATTCCCCACAACACAGGAATTGCACGTTTCAGCAGGATCCTTTACTTCTGTGGCAGAATTATGGAGCACACAGCAGGAGCTAAATGCAGCATTAGCTGTGATCGTTGTAATGGGAAGTGCTGATAGAAATTTGCAATGATTCATTCTACTCCAACCCTCTCCTACCCTTGTTAAAAAGTGTGACAAATGAGAAGCCCAGACTTTCTACTGAAGAGGTAATGATGGCTACATGCAGATGAGGATTTATCATCCTACCCTCAGTTTTCCTTTAAATAGACATGTTTAATGCATGTTTCTTCCTGGGCATCCCACTGCCACCTAATTTGTAGTTTTAACATTCTAAATAAGCAACTACTTTATTAATATTAACAAGACATTTAAATATTTGTAATACATAGCAAGACAGAGGGTAAGTGAAATGACGGGTAGCTCAGCATCCAGATGCTAAATCTAAGTGACTTAGAAAATACATTATAAATTAGTATAGAGAGATGTTGAAGGTCAAAGAAATCCAGAAGAGAAAAGTGGAAGGAAGGTCTTTTGACTATGGTGCAGAGCACCCTGCTTTCTAGATATACCCAGGTCTGCTCTAGCATTTGATGACAAGTGTAATTAAATTGCACTTTTACCATACATCCTCATATAATTTTAAATTTATATCAATACATTTACAAGAGTGAATTTGTAATATTTTACATCTATTATATCAATAAATGTCAGTAGTCTAGAACTGCACCAATCTGGAATTACACTTTCCTATTCAGGTATGTTAATGCTCAACAAAGAACTGAGAGTCAAAGTAGATCAGAACCCAATGCCAGCTTTCTTCTGAACTGTCACCTAATCCCCCTAAGGTGTCTTACAATAATAGAAGAAACTGATTTTTCAAGCTTCATCATAGAGGGCCAACTTTCCAAAATCACCTCAACAACTCTGAACAAGTCTCAGAGAACATGATCAATATTTTCACTTGAAAGTAGATGGCTCAATTCCATTTACCAGACAAAGGACAAAACCCATTCATAACCACGACAGGGACTCAACACAATTCCTATAATCCACAGTGAAAATATTCATACTGGTTTACTTACTGTATGCCTGAAATTCAGTCTCTTTCATCCAGAAGTCTGCTCATTCTGACCATAGTCCACAATCCAGGTGTTATATCCTGTGAGTAAATCAGTGGGATATGGCTTAAAGTACAGGAATCTAGAACAAGCTCTTCTACAACTATAGGCTGGACTTCAGCTGCCTGAACTTGGAGTTCCTCATTCTCCTTTTGCCTTCTCAGAGGACACAGCAGCCTCTCATCTGAGGAGTTATGACAAATGAATCAGCTATGTCCTCACCATTTTTACTCTACGGAGAAGGTGAACAGCCAGACGTGGCACAAGCCAGGCAATCCTCCTTCACAGCTGCTTAGAAATAAATTCCTTAGGATATATATTCCCTCTTTACATTAAACTTTATCTTAAACTTGCAAAGAAAGTCTTTGTTTCTACTGTTAATACATCATTTTGAATACTTTCTATTTAGACTCCAGTATCAGGGAAACCATGGTATCTATCTCTTCATTTAATTTGTAGTAACATTGCCTGGCTGATAAAAAGAAAGCTGCTGCCTTGCCTTTTTTTCTCTTTTATAAAGCCATAGATACTTTGCCTATACATGAAAGATGTTAATATTTTCTTGTTTGTTTTTTGTTGTTTTGGTTTTTTTGTTTGGTTGGTTTTGGTTTGGTTGGTTAGTTCTTGGTTTTTTAATTATTGTTGTTGTTGGTTTTTTTTGTTAGGGTTTTTATTTGGTGTTTGGGGTTGTTTTAAATCAATTAATTCTTCTGCTATAAAGAGATGAATCACATACCCTCAGGTTTTGAGTGTGCAGTTCCTTTGTTAACACCTAGCACAACATTAGAACTGGATCTTCTTCTATTTTGTGACAGATTTTAATACTGCAGGAAAAGGAAAATAATTGTGTTCAGTTTAGCATGATTGCCAGTTTTTAGCACAAAATCAATCATTACATGAACAAAATGAGAGATACATTGAATACACAATTGATTTACATCTTCAGGGAGTATCAGCAGGTACACAGCCAAACCACTGTGCCTAAACCTGCTATTTTACGAGGATAACTTCTATTATTTTATTATTCTACAGTTTTCACATACCAGTTGAGCAACTCTAATTGTAGCATGTTTCTGAACCTCTTGCTTTTAGACACATCAGAGAACAAGTAAATACTGACAAAAGTTCTTCTGCTCAAACCTGTTCTGCTTCACAGGATACATATCCATGTCAGCACAGTTCTGAACTGAGTTAGTAGGATCAGTATTTCAGTCAGTATGAACTGTGCCCATAGAGATTCTCAACCAAAGCTTCCTCACATCCTTGCAGTAAGATGCAAGGTAAAGGAGCTTATTCCACTGTGCAGACTCACCTCTTGTCTCATGGATTTTTTCTTTTTGTCCTTCAGCTGTTTTTCCAAAGACATCCATCACCAAAACCTCTTGTACATTTCTAGTTCTTACGATGATTTCCTTCCTTCCTGCTTTGCTATACAAAGGGATAACTATGCATCAGCTTCTGCTATTCTAATGTAGGAAATATAGCCACTTGCAATAGCTTGATGACTGCACTAAGCTAATTTGAGAGGTGCATCTAGTAATTATTATCACAAAATGATGTATAAAATTTAACCTGAGGAGAAATTGGATAGCTCAAAAAAGGCAGTGGGCTACAGAACTTTGCATACCTAATTAACTGGTTTAAATCTAGTGAAACACATTACTGATTGAAGCTAAAAACCAAGACTATTATAAGGGAAATGTTAGTTGCCCCAACTTGATTTCTAGTGCACACTGTCATAAATTATAAAATTATAATCAGTGTCACTATTTTGCATATCTGTTCCTTAATAAAAGAGATCAGGGCCGTTCTGTGGTGCCAAGGGCAAGCAAGACACAGAGAAGCCTTCCTCCCCTAAACCAGCTGCCTGATCCCAGCAGCCCCTGGGAGCTGTCACCACCACGTGCTGGGTGCTGCCTGTGGCCACAAGGAGTGCTTGGGGTTCTGCTAACAACTGAGCCCTGCAGGCAGTCAGGAATTGGTGCCCATATCCTCTTTAGCTAGCCAGGAAAAATGTCTCCGTGGAGGTCAATGATGTAAGAAGTTTTGGCATGCCTTGAGCACCTGGTGAGAGTGATGAGTCAGTAAAGTTTCTTCCTTCTCCTCAAAGCTATCTGCCCACATCCAACTGTTTTTCTTCACTCATATTTGTCCCGCATACAGATATCCATGATAAGCTTCCATCCATCCTGCAGTAGTTATTTCCCTCTATAGTGGGCAGTGGACAGGTCACTTTTTGGAAGGCTGAAAAAGATTTGTCAGATCACTGGAGAAGACTGCTATTTTCTGCTTCCCCTACAAGAGCTTAGGAGGTGCTAGCTGGAGGTGGCAAAGTCTGTGTATGATGCCCAGTGTGGAAAGTGTTTCTGCAGATAACAACAGCTTAGCTCACAAAAAACCTACTTCTCCATGTCACACCCACATTAAAATGTCAGACTTGACCTGGCAAGAATAGCAGGTTGCCCATGATATATTAGATAGTACTGATGCTGGTGGGAGAGTAATGACTGAGAAACATTGCTACAGCAGGGCAACATGCTTGACTAGGGTTAGAGTGAAATATTCTGTAACAATCCATAAGTCTTTTTTCCTGGTAGTTAAAAGATAAATGAGCAAAATTTGCCTCTAGAGCAACAGTTTACAAAGGAGAGAAACATTTGTTGATCTTTGCTAGGGATTAAAATAAGAAAGGAGAAAGCACTTGATATTTACAATGCTGGATAATTGCTTGATAAATTATGCTAATAAAAAGTCTATCCTTTACCTCTTGCTTTCTTTCACTGTCCATTCACAAAATGGAAAGAGCAGTACTGCTGTAATGAAGCGTGAATTTTTGAAGTGCAGATATCATTATTGTAGCTTTATTGTAGGTCAACAGATGTCTTCAGTTTTCAAAACTACCATTTTGTCTTCTTTCACAAACAGCAGATCAAATGAAATTGCTTTCAACAATGCTTATTTCTATTGCAAAAATGAGGCATTTTTTACTTCCAGTAAATAAAACTGAATCAGCCATTCTGCAACATTTTCTGTAACACATTTATTTTTTTCAAAAGAGAGGAATACTCAAATCTCGTTTTAGAGAATCCAGCCATGTACCACAAAAGCAAACTTGTTAAAGGGAAAAGGTGAAGGTCATCTCTTAGTAATTGTTATGGGAAGGATTAGTGTCATGTTAAAAAGCCTTGTTTGCTGTTTTCCTGCAAAGGCTCTTTGCAGCTCCAGGCATCATTCTGAATGAACTGTCTTGTCGTTGGCACAGAAGATAATTATGCCAGTCCCACCCAAGGAACTGAACTTGGTCCAGCAAGGACAGCTGAGCTAAAAATGAAACAAATGTCGTCTTGAAACTGAAGATATTGTACCACGTTTCCAGTAAGATCTTATTGAGTTTTCAGTCACATGTAAGTGTTACAGAGGGTGTCATGTGCCAACAACCTACAGCCAGTGTGTGGGAGGGGTAATACTAGACACTGCTAGCCAGTTAACTGAACAAACAAGACTTTTACAGAAATCTCATTCAGAGAGGTCAGACAGAAGGTACTACCTATAATCAATATCCTCTTTGCCTGTGGAATTTGTCAAGCCTGCAAATTATCTAGATAATGGCATTTTAAGAAAGCTCATGGTCAAGACCAAAAAGTGAATCGCAGTAAAAATAAGGGAATAAGAAAAATCAACAGTTTAAAAATAATTGTGTCATCATGTAACCTGCTTCTTATGGAAAACTTTGTCCTAGCCTGATGTAGAAAAGTTTTAGAGCTGAGTTTGTGCAGAAGGAAAGGAAACCAATATGTCAAACTCAAATGACTCATCCTAGTTTTAAAATAAGTGATTTATTTTTTATTTTGTTTTTTAGCTAACTCATTTTCAAGCTGACAACCTTTATTAAGGAATCATTAAAAGTGGAATCATTGTGAGGTTTAATTTAGAAATTGATCAAAAGTCAAGCCTGAACATGAAAACTAGATTCACACATCCAACACTTAGCATTTGCAGAGATAACATAATTTCTTTTCCAGTAAAATTAATTATTTATATGCAAGAAGTCTTTTCAAAGCTCAAAGAAAGTACTAAGCCCTGTAATCAACATGACCTCAAAATTTATCTTTTAGATGATCAGCTGTAGACAAATGCCACGTGCTTATCATACAAATTCAATGAGGGTCTTTAAACTCCCACCACACTGAAGATATTGGAAAAGACACACATCTTTTTCGTTGAATTGGGCCTTTCAGTTAGTCAAGTCTACATACTCTAGAAGATAATACTGAATTTCATATATAATCTTGCCCAATCAGCCTGGTGAAAAAGAATATAAAATATTTGACATGCTCAGGGAAGCTGCAGGAGCAGTACCAGCAATAGATAAGGAAGATCAACTGTACCTTGAATTTGACAAATATTGCATTAGTACATAAGATCAAATTCAAATTTTTAGACATATTAAATAATTGCTTTATGGAAGCTCTAGTCAAGAAATAGAAACAGAAACTTTTAACCAGGTCCTGACTAGCACTAAGATGTGGCTCACAGATAACAATTAAACAGCTGCATTGCATAAATAAAGCAGATAAGGTGTCTAGATTGGACACTCATATGGATTAGCAGATTTACACAACAGATTTACAAAGTTACACTGTTTGGTACTACAAATTGTGAACTGCAGAATAACAAAGAATAAGGAAGTTGTTAAAATGTGTGATGGGCAGTCAAAAGACTAAATTATTGTAGCAGGCTCAATACTTTTTAAAATCGCGACATTAGAGACACAGCTCGTACGCATAACACTTCTAAGAAAATTTGATAAAATTGAGAAAATCTGAGCTTGAAAGACAAGTTTCAAAAGAACTAAAGGCAGACAATACACATTTAAATATTTTTAGGCTTTCAGATACATTAAAAAAATACACATGCAAAAAGAGCACAGAAAACCTAGAGCATTAAAGCGCAGCAGGACCATGTGGAATAGACAATGCCCAAGCAATTTCAATCACTTAAGTGCATATTCTGAAAAATCTTCCTTTGAAAGGAAAATATCAGTGATCCATCTCGAGTTGAAATACCGGTAGAAGAATTTATTAAGATGACAAAATAATGGTTTTTCAGTAACAGATGATGCTTGGAATGTAGTTCAAAGGGAAATCAAGGGTTAAACAGCTAATCTCTTGCTCTGAATCAGTAAGCATGGGAATAAAATATCTTGTAAGGGTTCAATACGGTTCTTCTAAATAGAAATATTTCCTTCTAAATTATAGGGGTCTTCTGAAGGATTGAACAAGTAGAGCAATGAATCAGATTTGTATATCATCCACTTGGAATGCCAAAGGGCATCTCCTATGATCAAAAAATGACCACTTATGAAACCTAGGTATAGGATGATGGCAAAATTTCTCACATAATTGGAAAAGAGAAACATGAAGCAAGGTTTTACACAGAGCCAGAATTGTCAAATGGAGAGTTATGAGCAACTATGAAGATGTCTCAATATATTAATAAATTATACCAAAAAAAAAAAAGGGTAAACAATGAAGGACATAGTATGTTGATACTAGCTTACTAATGGTAGTAAAAATGTTGTTTCCTTTCAAAGAACAGAGAAACTCTGAAAGACTCAGTGATGAGCCAATGAAATTCATCATAGATAATTAAAAAGTTATTCACATATGGAAAAAAAACCGATTTCAACTCTATAAATACACCTAAAGGCTCTGGCCAATTAGGATCATCAATAAAATGATCAACAGAAATTTAGAAACAAAAAAACAAATATGTTTGGAAATAATCAGGAAAGAAACAAAATAAGTCAGATATTATCATTATGACTATGTAGAAAACTATGCTGCACCTTCCTATTAAATGCTCTAAGTATACTGCATTCCCACATTAAAAAGAGCACACTGAAAATGTTCTAGAGGAGAATGGCTGCAATGATCAAGGTAAGAAATATTTTCTGTTCAATAGGTGACAAAGAGTACGACATTTCAGCCTGAAAAAGACAAGGTAAGGGGTGTGGGACATACAGAGAAAGTAATGACCTTTCTCCCTATCCCAGCAGGAACTACAGTAAATGGAAATTATGTACATGTAAAGGAAAAAAAAATCTAGTCCTTTGAAGCTGATAAAATGCCAAGCTTTACTACCGTCTATGAAAGCCTCTGACCAGAGGCCATGGGATGTTGGGACAGTGATCCAGGAAATGCCATTACGTTTTTGCCATGCTCTGGACATGCACTGCTGACCTTTGTCAGACAGAAGACTGTCAGAAATAATCTGAACTGATTTGGTCTCTCTCAATGCCAAGGTCACAGGTTCAATTCCTGTACTGGCCACTCACTTAAGAGTTGGATTTGGTGATCCTTCTGGATCCCTTTCAACTAAGAATATTCTATGATTCTGTGAAATGTTCCTTAAGTAACACTCAGGCAATTCAGTACTGCCAGACTGAATGCAATCTGTAGTCTCCATGAGTGTTTTGAGATTTTTTTTGGTACACTTAATGCACTCATAGGAAAGACAACACTAGATATGGTACCGATATATTTGACTAAATACATCAGAAATGGCAGTTTCCACAATGAGCACAATATATTTCATAAAAAAATCTCTTTCTGTAGATTTTTCTTTCCAGGTATTGCCTGATCACTTCAAAAGAGCTGATAGCATCAGACAGATTTCCAGCTGAGTCTTATCTGAAACCAGGAAATAGTGTGAAAGCTTTCTCATGGAATAATGAGCAAGTAATTAATAAAATCAGGATACTTTCCAAATAGATCCTGTCTGTCCCTGCGTCAATGGTGCACTTCAAAAAAGTCATAGCTATTTTCATCTCCTCTCCAGTGTCTCTAGGGTTGGCTTTACTGCACATCACATTATGTCACTGTTTTAAGTAGAAACAGATAAGCATCGTTTTAACTAATAGCTAGACAGCCACAGGATGAGAGCAGGTCTATTTGCCCTCTATGACCATATTTTAGCCTAGGAAGTCCTTCTAAAGGAAACATGGTTAGCCTGGTTTGCTGGAGTAACTACTCCGCCACATCTTGGGTTTGAAGATGCCTGAGGAAGCAGTTGTTGGCTCAGAATTGCTATGCTCTTGCCAGGCTGGGGGAGCACCTGGGAGCAGGTTTCCTCCAAAACAGGCTTAGTCCATGTGCATCAAAACTATGAGAGTCAATTATATTCAGGTGGTCCACTCTGTATATCTACACCACACAGTACTATGAGCCAAAACTCTAACAGATGTTTCCATGTATATGAATGATTCTGTAGAGGCAGGCTACATATGAGTGTTAATACTGCTTAGAAATAACAATGCTCTAGCTATAAGGGGAAACAGAAAATAGAAGTTTTAATAGAAGGTACTTAAGATAATCTTCAATGTATCAGGTCAAAAAACCACTAAGAATCCTTTATTTGATTTAAAAAACAAAACAAAACAAAACAAAACAAAAAAAACCAAAAACAACCCAAAAACAAACCCAGCAGTTGTCATGGAATAATTCTAAAAATAACTGAAAAAATAATTTAAAAGTAATTATTTTAAGTATTATACAATTACATTTCTTTATAGCTAGAAATATATATATTACAAATAATGAAGAAAGCACACATCCTTGCATACTCAGCTGTCAGTAGATCAGAAGTTAACTCCATCATCTCTGCTTTTTCCTCTTCTTCCAATTGTACAGTTTCTACTTTGTAAATCTCTCAGAAAAAAAAAAAATATATATATATTTAAAAGTCTACTACTGTCTTTGAAATGTCAGAATTCCTTTTCAATATGAAACAGTGAAGGATAAGGAGCAAATTAACTGATTTAACTAAGAGATTATATCACTTACCTTGAGATAACTGCTGGTTCTAGTTGTTTCCATATGATTTAGTAGGTGTGCTGGAGGTCTCACAGAAGGAAAAAAACAAAACAAAACAACAAAAAAAACCCACCAGGATCATTGTATGAAATAACTCTGGAAGTATTACTTATTCTCCAATTTCTACATAGCTTGCTTTCTATTCCTGCTGTATTTCATGCTTTCACAACATTTTGGTTGATTTGACCCTTTTGATACCTTATCACATTGTAATAAAAAGAGATGCATTTCGTGGTGAGAAAATGACAAATCTGTGGCAGCTTCATATACCAGTTGTTAAAACATAGTTGATGAAACATTCTGTTTGTTGTTTGGTAGCTTAGCTACTTCATCAAGCATTCTGCTTATTTCCTCTCATTACTGGAATTATGCCTTTCAGCTACGGAGACCAAAAACATTAATATATGATTTAGGCAACAAGAATATTAAAAGTGTGTGTGAATGAAATACTGACTAGGCTAAAAAGAAATTGAGAAAATAGACTTTTAATGCTGAGTATTCTCATTCCCCTGGAACATCATACAGGTCATACGTGGTTTTCAAGGTACATGTCCAAAACAAAGAATAAGGCCTTATTTTTTTTTTCTATTAATAGAAACTGTATATAGCCTTTCCACCTGGAAAATCAATAAATAAGTAAATAAATATTCTGCATTTCTCAGTCTCTTGAGTGACACAAAGAATAGAATTTTATTTTAGAATTTCTCTATTTTAGTCTATGTTATACACTAGTTTAACAGTTGCATTTTGGGGTTTTTTGCTGACTTCCTGACAGTAACAATACTAAATATGAAACAAAACAAAAATCACACACACACATCTCCCTAAAAAAGCACTGACCACTTACATTTTAAAGGAGCTTAGAGTATGATTCTGTGATGAACACAAGGAAGACTGTATGTCTACATATATATATACATAATGAACACTATTAATATAGGACTTGAACTACAAGAATAAAACTTAATATGACTTAAAATCATCCCCTTACCCTAAGAAATCTACTAAAAAACATGTCTGACTTCAAATTTAAAAAATCTTTCTTTCAAATTTTGAAACAAATAGTTTTACAGATGATTTCTGTCTCATTGACTTTTGCATTTTATGTTAACAAATCTGTTTCAACAGTGCTAAGCAATAACTTGAAAGAAATTCCTAAGCATTCAAATTTTCAGAGCTTGGATTAGTAAAATTTCTCAGAATTGTCAACACTGCTCCTGGTAGAGGTCATGGTCAACAAAATTCTCACAATCCTTCATGAGATAAAATTATGTCAATGTTGGGAGCTTCCACTCCCATGATGCATAAAAGCACAACACTACCAATATTTTGTTAAAAATCCAAAGCAGATAAAAGGAACCTGCTGTGCTTCTCCTGTGGTATTTTCAGGCACAGAAAAGCAAAAAAAAATCTTGGGGCCAGGAAAAATATCACAGACAGACAGCAAGCAATGCTATATGGACAGAGAGGAAGTTGTGGATGAAGAAACAGGGAGTATCATAGCTGTGGAGGACCTTAAAAATAAGGAAAAGTGATCTGAATTGAAACTGCTGTGAAATTGGGAGCCAAATGATGGATTTGAGGAATGCAGGGGATATTATTGAAGAGGCATTAAAAGTAAATGAGATTAATGCTGAAAGTTGTAGTACTATGGTTTTGATTGACAGGTAAGGATGGTGCTATCCCATCACTGTGAGAAAAAAAAAAAATAGAATTTGGAAGGGTAAAGGAGAAAATTAAATTCTGAATTGATAGACAGACCTTAGGAAACGAGATGCTATAAAGGTTATGGAGGGGGAAAAGCTTGAAAGGATGAGGATAAATTGGATTTGGAAGTACCATTTTCAGATTACAACATAGCTTGCAAATGTATCCAGTAATCAGACTTAGTGTTACATAGATAGATTGATCAAGTGAGGTGTGTTCTATCCTGCTTGATTTTCTGGGGAGCAACAGGAGGCCAAAATCTATCCCAAAATAAATATCCTTCTTTCAAACTACACCTGGATATCCTAAGAAACAAAGCTTATTCAGGCATGTTGTTTACTTACCCTCTCAAAACTTTTCAATAAATCACCTAATTCCAACCTTATAAGTCTGGTTGCATCAGAAACATTATGCCTGAGAAAATCAGCTCCTGAGTAGGGGGAAAAAAAAAAACAACAAAAAAAAAACAGAGAGAGAGAGATCAAATTTGTATCCCCACAGAATGAGCAGCTATTTGAGTTCTCATTCATCAGCTGGTCAACCAAACAGCATACGTATTCATTTCAATAAATTAGCTCAGTTGTAGCTGAAAGAAGTCACAAAGTATGCTTTTTTATCCATTTGGGAATTTGGAGACCCGAGAAGGTCAATGTACTGTGAAAGAACATAGGGAGTAGAGTCTGGAGCTAGAAGCAATAGCTACTGAGGGGAAAAAGAAAGAAGGAAAAAAAAAATCCACCTCAATCACGTTGCCCCTGACTCCCCCCTAATCCCCCCGAAAAAATTCCAATAAAACCCCACTATTAGATATAAACCCTTTGAAACACCCAATCATGAATTGTGATGCTCACAAAACAACTTCCTTTAGAAGATTTTCCCTTTGAGGTGTGTATAAAACATAAAACAAAGAAATATAACTATTACACTCTGTATGAGCTGTTTTTTCATTTTCCAGTGATGATGACAGATCAATTACACCTATATCAGAGTTCAGGTTAACTCACTCCACAACCAGCACACTTGTATTGTGCACTTCTACTCCTTAAAACTTCCCTTTGCCCTGGATATTTCATGTACTAGAGGAGACAAGATTACATCTAGATACTCATTGTAGATGTAGCCCAACAACTCTAGTCCCTTTATGCTCACTCTGAGAACCTGTGTAGAAGGCAGGTCCAGTCTCACCATTCTCATTCCCCTCATATCACCTCGCTACTGTTTTGTCACCTATTAAAATATCCTACTAGCAGTTATACATGAATGAAGGTAAATCTTAAAAACTAAGAAAAGTGTTGCTATGAGCTGGGGTGACATTGCCAAAATACCCAAATCTGTTAACTAAACTGTTGTCTAAAAGAGCTGTGTAATGTTCAGTAACCTATCTAACTAGCTAAAGTAAATTTTGACAAACATTATATTATACAGAGGTTAAAGAAACTTCAAGTTCTTGTTCCAGGAAAAGAAAAAACAAAATCCATATAATTCAATTTTTTTTTTTTCGTTTGCAAATACAGTCCTTATAACAAATTGAATTTTAATTTACTTGTAGCATGAATTGTTGTTCTGTGATAATGGTTAAAATATAAAATATGAACAATATCACACATTTATATGCCCAGTCCTCAATATATACATTATTCAATGACTAGGAGCAAAATCTACTGCAGAATAATGAATTAGCAATCCAAAGATTACAAATCATTGCAGCTAAAATGACTGGACATGTACTTATGATTCTTATGATCCTGACCTGCTATTTGGAGAAATAGAAAAATTCTATAATTTTCTTAATAAAGTTTCAGGTATTTACAGATCAATAAATTGTGAGTGCACTTCCATTCCAGCTAAGCAGATACTTGTTTCCAGTCACAAACAAAGATTAATGTTGTGGAATGAACTTTGTTTCAGTCCAACAGCTGCATATTTACACTAAAACAAGCAATCTGCGACTTCACTGATTTTATTGAGACTTGGCAAAATAAGCTCTGATTTATACTTAGATTCTAATGAAGTTAACCAGATATTGTTATTACTGTGGCTGGAATGCACAAAGACATTCTGTCATGTTCCCCAAATCCCCTCCCACACCGTGCACCAATACAGCACTCAGCTTGCTGCTTTAGAGGCCTTTCTTGATGGTGGGGAAAGTATTTATAGGTGGAAGAAGGATAACTAAGATAAGGCTGGATCCTTTTTAGCCCTCATGTGTTACACATTTTTGGAGGTGTTATGGAGGGGATAGGATTAGTATTCCCATCACTCCAGGCTTCAGGAATCAGATAACACCTTTAAAGGGTTTATGACATCTCTTGAGCTTACGAGCTATCACATAAAATTTCTATGCAGGTGTGTCCTGCATCAGTCTTGAAAGAATAAAGCAAATTTATTTCTTATTCTAAATTAGGAATTGGAATTAACAATTTTCACCCATTTTCTAGCAATTAGCTTGCTCAATATTTGTATTACCCCTGTTTTACTATGTCAACTGGGTTGTGGAACAAGTCTGTTTCCTCTACACAGTCACTTTTCATAATACTTCACAATTTATAATTTTGGTGTTGATCTCTGAAAATAAATCCCACTGACTGAAACCTGCAGTTTCCATTCTAAGTTAACTCAGACTCCACCTAATTCTGAAACTTATTCCCTGTCATAAAGCTACAGCAAAGAAAAAGTACCCCTGTATAGTCAGATCATGCTATATACGAGGGCTGAGGGCTGGGATTTTTCGAAAGCTTTTAGCAGCTTCTAAACCCAAGAAGACACAAATCAATTTCCACAAATTTCATCTCCTTGTGTCTGTCTTTTATGAGATGATAATGTGATGATGCCTAGTGATATAGTTTCATAGTTTTTGGCTGACACCTAGATTTATAGGGACTTGAGCTAAGTAAGATTTAGTTAATGTCATCTATAGCTGATAATAGAGATAACGGACTTACCATCACTTCTCAGCAAGATATGGGGCCTTGCCATAAAAAGTGGTGCCTTGGTATATGTTTGAAATTATGTAGAACTACCACCAAACCAGCATTTAGTGCTCGTTTATCTTCTCTCCTGTTCTCTTAGTCCGTGTAATGTAGCAGTCTTGCCTCCTTCTGGTGCCTTCTTGTGCTAACAAGAACACAGAGTAAATAGGGGTAAATATTTTGATGTCTGAAACCCAAAGTCAGAGGCTCCGGGGCTGGTAGAATCTAATCTTTGCCCCAGGAGAATGGCTCACATCTACCAGAGCTTTATCTAGCCCAGGGCATGTACAAGACTGCGAAAGAAGAACTTTCCTTGTTCATAAAGCAGTTTCATTGTTCTTAAATATTTGTTGTTAAATTGTTAAATATTTCATTATTGTATCAAAATTGAAATTATGATGAGGAAGTTTTAATGTATTTCTCATTTCACATACTCTGGGCAGGAATTCCCAATTATTTAAACCCGTGGTGCATCACATGCAAATAGCCATTCAAATTTTTATTCAAAGTGCAAAATTTTGCCCTTAATGAAATCAGTATTTTCTCTGCTTTTTTTAGACTGTGTTACAATAACATATTCTAGTTTTATGAAGACTGAAGGACTTACTGAGTACCATAACCAGGCTTTTGTATACAGTGTTATACAAATACTAAGTTCACTGAATTAGTGTCCAGTTATCCAACATTTCGATTTCAAGATTCCAGTTATGATACATAAGGCATCAAAGCTTGAACCCTTCTCACATTGTTGGTACTTTGGATTTGTATCCTCCTCTTCATATGCTACATAAATTTAACCCAATATTTCTCTGTTATGATCAACAGTCTAAACACAAATCTTCTGAGCTAAAGAATACATTTTTCTCTCTAAGAGAATTTAACTGCAAGAATTCATTGATGTTACAGAATAAGGCCAGGAGCAGAATTTATCTTTTTGTCTAAGAACTTTTAAAAGCTGAAACTCTTTGTGATTTCAATCAAAGAGCAAAAGCATTAACCAAGGTCTTATCCATTTTATTTTTTGTAAGGAACTTGGGCTTTAAGTCTAAAGTATCTGAAACTACAAAAGCTCCATAGAAATTAAACTTCTGTGAAAAAACTTGGTGAAAAGAGCTTTCTCTAGTTTTGGGATGCTTGGGTTTTTTTCTTTTTTTTTTTCTTTTTCCCTCCACCCCAAAAGAGTGTCTACTGATTAAAAGAACATTTATCATCTTAATGTCAGCTTATAAGGGGAAAATAAGTAATATACTCCAAGGGTCAGCTTCCACATTCAGTTATACCAGTTCACTCCAATTTAAGTCAGAGACAGTTCATAACCCATCTGATACAAAAAAGAAGTCAGATTTACACAAGAGCTTTCAAAGAATGGATACAATACACAAATGATGGACGACAGCATTTAGAAAACAGTAAAAAAAAAATTGTGTTACAGAAAGACATTAATTAAATATACTGATTGCTGGTATCCTGATAGGTCTTGAGCACGAGATGGATATAGGTGTGGAAGTTTCTTCTTTGCTTCTCTTCTACATTTGACATATGTATTAAAGGAGGAAAAAATTCCCTTCACAAGTAAAATGACATCTTATAGTAAACCAAAATTTTCACATATGCATAGTGGTCCTCACAGCACAGAAAAGGAAAACTCAGAGACACATGCATTATTTTCCATACAGAAAAATGTATAGAGACAAAGAATCATGATTAGGTGAGGCTGTATACAATTCTTAGAAGAGGAGGAAATTCCAGTTAAAAAAAAATATTATTTTCCAAAGTTAAATAATAAAATACCTAAATGAACTTATCTATTAAGTGAATAAAACTCTGTACAAATGTGAATGTTGATGTCATACTGCCATATCCTCCTCACTTTGCACTCTTATGCATGAGAAACACTTCCCCATTTCTTTTTACACACAGAATTAATAAGGTTGGAAAAGACCATGGAGATCCCACCTTTACCTAGGTTAACAACCTACCCAACATCAATCTAGCATCTATACCATCTAAACCATTTAAACCATCTAAACCATACCACTGAGTTCATCATCTAACCTATCCTTAAACACATCCAGGGACAGTGACTCCACCACCTCCCTGGGAAGCTCATTCCAGTGGGGGATCACTCTCACTGCGAAAAAGTTCCTCCTGATATCCAACCTAAAGAACTGCATTATTATAATTATAAAACGTAGAAGCACAAACTTAAGTCTATCAGGAAATATAAATAATGAATATTTTCTGCAGTGCATAATCAACAGGGTCATTTTGAAATGGGACAGAAAATAAAGAACAAGAGAAATCGAGACGCTTTTTTTTTGGTCACAAATTCATTGATTCTGTTTCCAAAATGCTTGTAATTACTTTTTAATTGCAATTTCAGACACAGCTATGCTGACATGACCATTAATGTCAAGGTTTCCAAATTTCCCTTGTCTGTATATTTTCACTTTTTATGAAGCTAAGATGACATAGAAACTTCATATTTGGTTGTTCCATAAAGATGAGGGTTCAGATTTCAAATAAAAACCTGCTTTAGTCTTAACTGATGAAAATTATATTGCTGCCTGTGGGTTTTTATAAAGTATTCCTCTCTGCCATAATTTAAAAAGTTTAAAATCCGAGTGCATCAACCCTTATTCTTAAATAATAAGGTAATGGACAACTGAAAAGGAGCACCTATGTATTTTTTAACATTCATGTTAAATACATTGCGATGAAAACCATATCTATACACCAAATAGCAACCTCAGAGGCACAGAAACACCCTTTTGATCCTTATTGCCATAGCTACCAACAAACAGCCTGGGGGTCTGATTGAGAAAGGAAATAGTTATAATAGCAAGGACTAACATCTACACTAGCAAGTAAAAAAAAGACAGAAAAGCTAAATTCAACTTTTTGAGAATCATTGTATAGTACCCTTTATTTTTCACCTTGTGTTCCCAATGACAACTAAACACCACACTGGCTTATCCTGGATAAACTCCACCCCATGAAACCAGGGATTCAGATCAAGATGAATTGGTTCTAATTACTGACTAAATGTTTTCATATAAAACACAAGTATTTTGATATTATTAACCACATATGTATATAAACACTTTTAACAGTTAATTTGTTTTAAAAAGTACCAGTGATAGGTAACCTGTCTTATACTCCTTGTTTCAAGAGTAACCAGAGCCACAGATAAAAATGCTACTTTTTTTCCCCCTCATCCTTTCATTTTTTCTGTTCACTAGGGTAATGACAGCTACACATAGGGATGATTTGTAATTAAATTAAAATCAGCAACAAAGGTGTGTTAAATGCATTTACTCCAAAACAATAAACAAGAACATGATTAATTGCTTGCAATATGCGTACCTTTGATGTGTGAAAATAAAGATGATGCAGCAGCTGATCACCTTTGAATCAATTCAACATCCACCTGGTAGAAAAGCACATCATTTACTGCTGATTTAGACAGGCTCCATGAAAGATTTGCAAGATCTCTAGTGGAAATTCACCAGAACAGAAAAAAATCATATCCATGTAATTCTTCCTCCTCTACTACCATGACTTAGTCCAATTTCCACAGAAAAAAAAAAATATCCCTCAAAAGTCTACAAATCAAACTATGTGGTAGGGCAAAAACTAGAATACAAAACTCCACATTTTCAGGTACCCTGATAACACAGAAATATAATCACCTTTTGCACATTGTGTATCTTATGTCATAATTTGTCATAATTTCATATGTACTCACAGATTATACACATCCATCCATAAATAAATAAAATCCAGGAGAGTCCCTTAGAAGTGTCAGCTAATTTAACTCATTGTGTTTTGAATCTCTGAGCACTCTGCTGTGTTACACTGCAGTAATACTTATTAAATACACCAATACACTGGATATACAATTATATGTACAATGAAAGTAAAAATGAAAAGATGTGGTGATAAAAATACCATTCCTCTTGTGTGCAAAATTAGTCTGCCAGTAAGTTCAAAAGTGTAAGAGCATTTACTCTACTTACTTTCCTTTTATATCTATATTTCTGGAAGAAACTTGGATTATTTCTGATTTTCTTTATTTTACTGGAAAAGCAGTTCCATTTCAATGATGAGTGATGATAATACAGATTATCTGAAAGCTTGCTTAGTGTTAATTCTTTACGGTATTCATCTAAAATGAGTTGCTGTCAAAGCAATAGTTTACAGTGGATTTCAGCAGGGTAGCAAGTCAAAATCTACATTCCATAGATTTTGGAAAATACTTTTTTTCCCCACCCAAATCTTATAGTTATGAATGCCAGGAAGTTGAGATTTTAGGATATCAGCAACTGAATGTAAAGACATGTCACAGTTCAATTCAAAGTAAATTGAATAAAAAAGGATTTGCAGCCATGATAAAATATTTACACCCACATTCCCACATGCATCTGTACTCTCTCTTTACATCTCACACCCAGAGGCATGTCACCCTTTTTTTAAGTGGATGTAGAAAATAAGTAAGAAAGGGGAAATCAAGTCAACAGCTTCTAATTTCGTTGTGGGTTTGTTTGGTTTTTTTAATTAACTGTGAGCTATTAACAGTTTAATACTGAAAAGATAAATTTGCAAATATTCATATAATAGGATTTCACCTTCAGCTCTGCATAATGTCACATGATTCAGGAAATATCTCCATTTTTAGCTTTTATCATGATTTCACAAATACAGGAAAGAAAGTGCATTTTTATAAATAGACTTATGATTAACAAAAAAAAAATAAAAATCCACATTTTGCTAAACATGAAAATATTTAGGAGATGAAGAATAGCAAAAGTAACAATCCTTTCATTCCTAAGCAGAACATGAGAAGCTCAGTCAAGTGCAGGGAGATAACTTGCACTATAACTGCAGACAACTGGTGTTGCTAATATCTGCTTAGCTCCTTGGAGATTGGTTGCATTCATTTCCTATCAGATGACCACTCGAGTTTCACAGGCTGCTCTACAGCTCTTTTTTACAATAGGGAGCATTCTGCCCGAGCCCCGGCAAGTTGTCATTGATTGTTTCAAATGTTCTGTATTCAGCTATTCACAGAATGATTCACTGGCTTTTCAAACTGTAAGCCAGCCTAGTGTGTCAAATATGCTTCTGAAGATAAAGGCATTTGTAAATGTAAAGGCATCTGTAAACGGGAAAGGTGCTTAACTATGTATGCAGCCTTTACAAAGCACAGGCAGCAAGCGTGAGACTGTTCCTGGTGAGAAAGAAAATGATTCAGCATCATTTTTCCTCTTTCTGAATTCAGATTGCAAAATAAAGATTTAGTAGACTCCCACATAATGAAGTTAGGAATGTTAACAATATATCAGCTCAGGCCTACCACTATCTCTGTATTTTCTGCACCACAGAAATGTTAGTATTGTGTCTCCCAAGGAGCTATGATCCCCTTACATTGTGAAAAGTATATAAATACAGGGGCTGGGAGGCCTCAGAGGGCAAGCCTACTGGCAAAAAAAACAATAAAAATTCTGGTATATATTTACAAACACAAATCCACGGCTTGCATTTGCACACATATACTCAGAAAAAGAAAAGAACCAAAGGTTTTGGTGGAGGAAAAAGGCAGAGAGATCCTAGTATTTAAATACTTAATTACTCCCCAAACCTTCCCTTAAATCATGATTCCATTATCATAATATTTCCAGATCTCTTTCCCACAACTTTATTCCTTTTACAAATAGAAAAAGAAAATCATAAAATAATAAAATCATTAAGGTTGCAAAAGGTCCCTAAGATCATTGAATCTGACCTCTAACCCAACACCACTAAACCATGTCACTGACTTTCACATCTACATGTCTTTTAAATACATCCAGGGTTGGTGACTACTACTTTCCTGGGAAGCCTTTTCAAATGCTTCACAATCCTTTTAGTGAAGGTATCTAAATCTCAAGGTCCAATTTAAACCCCTCTTAAGCACAACCTGAGGCCATTTCTTCTCATCTCATTTCTGGTTACCTGGGAGAAGAGACCGACCTCCACCTGACTACAATCTCCTTTCAGACAGTTGAGGAGAGCCAACTTCATTGACCTTTGTCTTTCTTGTAGTAAGGGACCCAAAACTGAACACAGGATTTGGGGTGTGGCCTCACCAGTGCCTATCACAAACCTGCTCTGTCTGGGCCTGATCCCCTGGTTATCCTGTGTGTGCCACATGATGGCTCTCAAGATGATGTGCTCCACAACCTTTCCTGGCACTGAGCTGAGGCTGACAAGCCCATAGTTCTCTTGATCCTCCATCCAGCCATTCTTGTAGATGGGCATTATGTTTGCTAACCTCCAGTCAAATCAGAACACCACCACCCCCCCCCATTTTAGCAGGGAGAAAATAGAAAATAGAAAAAATAAATTCAAGTTATCATACTTAGCAAAAAAATAAGAGTACGTTTTGTTTTTTCCAAGTAGTCCAACTTAAAAAATTGGTTCATCTTCCTTTAGGATTAATGAAGGTAAAGTGAGTGCGCACTGTGGGAAGTCTCCTAGTGAAGTAGGAGCATGAATATGCCCAAAACATCTCTAAGTTTAAATAAACCATGGTGTTAGCATGTTAGCTGTTTTTCTCACGGACTTGTAATTTTGTGTGGTGTACTGTAACTCAGAAAATTCCACAGTGATCTTTCGCAGTTTTATGAATGTCTCTGAATCTTATAAGTTATGTGTGAAATAACAGATCATATGGAGATGGGAAAAATGAGTGCAACAGGGAAGGGACCAAAAGATATACAATGAATATTTTAGACTCGGTGGTACCTCCTGATAAAAAATAAAGAAAAAAAAAAAAAAAAAA
>VXBA01000641.1:0-36696 GCA_013399895.1 Serilophus lunatus
AGCAATTCTGTGATTCTGTAACACCAGAATAACAATAAAATTTCTTCATTCCCTGAAGAACCTTTCAGTCTGCTCAGCTCTCATAAGGCATTTAACAACACTCTGTGAGAGGTGACAGAGCTCCCAACACATTCCTGATACAAGTCTTTGCTCTCATCTCTAGTCAAATTCAGCTCACATCCAAACCTCCCCCTTTCCTCCTCCATACTTAAAGGATGTAGCCAGGTCAAGGTTCCCTTTGTAAGAGGCCTGAAGTACCATAATGTTCCAGTCCCAAACTTTGGGAGGACTGAGCTTTGTTCCACGGAGGATATGTCCGTTGTTGCTACATACACACCACGTTAATTTTTTTTCCTCTACTACTACACTTTAGTCTTAGTCATGTCTCGCCTGGATTCCACTCATGCTGTAGAGTAGATAGGGGAGGACCATCAGCCTCAAAACAGTTCAATAAAAACTCCCATAATTTTTTTCTGAGATTAGAAAATGCTCATACCCACACCTCTACCATAATGGGAAGTCTTGTCTCAAAACGTGCAGATGCAGAGAACATGTAGCTCCTAGGCTAAAGGCAAAATAGCAGACATTGGCTAGAATTCAAGTTTATAGCATAGGAACCAAGTCAGGTCCTCCCCAGGCTGAAGGGATGCCTGTTGATAATCCTATTAAACATTTCCTTCTAACCCAAGAAGAAAAAAACCCTTTCCTTAATACATGCTGAGGTTCAGGCACTGACCTCTCTCCACCAGGTTCATCTGCACCCTTCATAGAATCAAAGAATAGGTAAGGTTGAAAGGGAGAGAAAAGGAGGAGCCTACGGCAGCAAGGGAAAAAACCCTGAATGTACACAGTGGGTGTACAGGATCCCTCAAGGAAATCAAATCAATGGAAAAGATAGCAACAAAGCAGCAGCTTCACAAAAAGCAAAAATTTTTGTTTGTTGAGGATAAAAATCAAAATATGAGGAGAGAGAACAGGAGAAAGATGAAACAGGTAACAATACATGGGTTGTTACCATGCAAGAGACTTCCACTGAGAGCAGTGTCCTGCCTACTGGCATGATGTCAGCACAGGGCAGAGATGGGAGGAATCTCTAGGGCAGCTAAAGTACAGGCAGGAAGGAAGAACAGCAAAGGAGATGCAGCAGGAGGGAAAAGCAACGCAGGAGTAACATGCAGGAAGGTGGCAGCTCCTAAGGTGCCATTTTAAAATGGCTGAAGGCTCACAAATCAAATGCGCTTTCATGATGCATTCAGGGACTTTGTTTGAAATTTATTAACTAGCCCGTCTGATGTTATTTTTAATAAATAGTATTGACTTGCATCAATTTTACATTGTCTCAGAAGTAACAAGAGTAAGCACTAATTTTTTTAAAAATTAAATGCACCTTCCAACAAGTTTCACTTTAAACAAGCAGTAGTCAGTTTCCTTGCCCTGTGTCAGCAAGAAAGAATGTGTCAGAATTATGACCTCCTTGCTTCTTCAGTGCTGTTAAAAGGACAAACATAGATTGTTATTGAAGCTTATTCATAAACATCCCCCTGATCTCCCATCCGTAGTGAAACAGTGAAATACTTTAGGTGTGTAGTGGGGGCAGATTTGCTTGCCATACTGCTGTTTACTCTGTATTGAAGTAACCCATTCTACTCCAGCCAGAACACTTGGGTAGAAAATATACACAGCAGTGTTACCTTCTGAATATTTTAACACCTGAAAATTGCTGTCAAATCAGTTTTGTCCGAGATTTAAAGCTACATGACAAGCATAGGAAACATTTTAAAAAAACTTTTCTCCATGACTAAAGCCATTAAAATACTGTCTTCTCAATTACTTATCTTTTAAGCAAAACTTGTGTCAGAACGTACTACAACTTAATTAAAAACTATTTGTCTAGGCGAGCAAGATCTAATCCCATGACCCCCCCACCCCTTCCCATCCTCTTACAACTTCACTGTCCCCTGTATGCACTGGAAACAAGTCTCAGGCACAGAAACGTGCTGACTTCACTCATAAGGTAAGAAATCCTTACAACCATGAATTCAGAGTAACAGCATCCAAACAGAAGATGGAAGAGGCATCCACTGAAGCACTGGGCTGGACACACACAGCACAGACTCCTCTCCTTCCCTACACTTTCTCTTTCTGCTGCACATTTACTATGCACACTTTAGCAGAACTCCAGTGTGAATACATACAGTAAGTGTACAAAAATGGAATTTGAAGAACTAAACTGGGAATTTTCATACTAGTATTATAAACAAGAGGATCTGATTTTTTTTCTCAATTACACTACCTATGCGAGGATTATTTTTCTAACAGTCAGAAGTATAAAAATTTCTGCTAGAAATACAGATTTACCAATACAAGTAAGTGATTAAAATGTTCCCTTACATTCACAACATCAGCCTTTGTAAAAAATGTGCACCACTCATGTAGTGATGCCACTGCTGGTGGTCATTGCATTGTTATATGTAAATGGACAAAGGAGTACAGGAAGCTGCCAAATGACAAAGTGACAAGATATCCACTTTCAGTGCTCAGCTGTAACTTGTGCTCTACTGCTCCATAATCTACCAGGAGCACATTTTGAATTGCATGCCATCCATAACAAGTTGTTTACTTCTGCAAAGGTCAGCATGATCTCCCATGAAAAACTCTCAAGTGTTCATAAATACTTTGATAAAAAGGCAAAAGCAGACATTCTTTATCAGGCAGGAAGCAAAGGGTTCTTTAAAACTGTTTAATTACATGTTTCAGGTAAGCACAGACAATACAGTAAATTTCCCACCACTCAATATTTACATTCTTTTCTCTAGGCTTGAGCTGTTCATTAAGAGTGTTTTTCAATCAAAATCCCTGTCAATCATTTTTGCTGCAAAGAAGGGTGCTGGGATAGAACTATTGCAGGAAACATTCCATCAAGGCATGATTTTCTGTGGGGTTTTCTCCTTTAAAAACCATGTACTAGTAGTTCAAGATACTTTGGGGAAATCCTGGCTTCCGAGATGACCTGAAGAATGCATTGAAACCAAGCAGTGCATTGAAGTCCTATAAATAGTTAAATCAATACTCAGATGTACATTGTAGAGTTGAAATTCTGTTTTCACTGGCACTGCCATTGACACCTAGTTTCTGTTAGGACAGTTTTACACCAATTTTGTTTTGTTCCTTTTTCATTAGCCTTTGTGCCTCTTTCTCCATTTTCTTTCGCTGTTGTTCTGCTGCTCTTTTTTCCCTTTCTGCTATCTTCTGTTGTCTGCAATTAAAGAAAACATGAATTGTTAAATAACAGGAATCCAATTTTCAGCATGGTCATATCTGAAATTCCTTACAATACATAGGCTATTGTAACTAATAAAAACGGAGCTTCAGTCTACTGTCATTAGGCTCAGAATAGTTATTTTTTTATTGTCCTGAAGTCCTGGAATCATAGAACACCCTGAGTTGGAAGGGACCCTGAAGGATCATCGAAGTCCAACTCCTGGCTCTGCACGTGACATCCCCAAAAGTCACAACATGTGCATAGTCAATGAGAGCATAGTCAAAATGGTTCTTGAACTCTGTCAGGTTTGGTGCTGTAACCACTTCTCTGAGGAGCCTGTTCCAGTGCCCAACCACCCTCTGGGTGAAAACCTTTTCCTAATATCCAGCCTAATCCAAACTAGTCTTAAGGCAGTAACACTTGTTCAATTATTGTGCAATCTAAAAGCCACTAAATTCTCAAAGATTCAAACAGAATCAGTGAGAGTTTAGGAGAATTATAAGGCCTAAAGCGAAAAATAAAAATCTATCTAATGCTTTTAAGTAATGAGTACCTTTTCAAATATTCTCAAATTATGACCAAATCGCTTTGACTTGTCTAGAACACTGACTTTTGTCCCCCCTTTCCCTCAGCAGAAGCATCAGTAGTGACTCCTTTTGTAATGCAAGTACTACAAACATTTTTGTCGTGATCAGATGAGATGGTAACTTCTAATACTCCTCATCAGGAGTTGAGGACCTGTATTGTACTCTATTGTCCACTAGAAATATAAAAATAATTGAGAAGCCTTCATTTGGGTTTCCTTTTAGCATTACTTCTTATAATTGATATAAAACTCCAGACAACACTCTCTTAGCTCAAAGAATCTGTCTATAGAAATACCCATTCCAACAAATACAGAGCTGACTACAGCAAACAAAGAAAGAACAACAAAAAAATTCACTCATTTTATTCCCTTACTTCAGGTAGAACACATTATTGAGTACTGCAAAGTCTTCATCTGGATCCATACTCCAAGTGACACATTGCAGCTCTCGTCTGTATTATCTAAGTAGCTCATTCTTGCTTTGGATTTAGGTTGATACGAAAAAAATAGCTAAATTGCTTGCAAGAGGACTTTAAAAATAAAAATTAAGTTTCATTAGCTTGAAAAGGTGAAATTTAACACAGCTTTAGAAATAATAAAAAAACTGCTTATTAAAAGAGAAAAACGAATCCTAATTGATGAGGCAGTAAGGAGTTAACTTTAAATGTATCTAAATTACCTGCCCACTTCAGTGTGTAAAACATACAGTTAAAAAGTATCGTCACCTGAAGAAACCTTCTCTGGTAGATTCCAACTATGGACAAACTGGGCACACAAAACATTGAAATACTTGAGGTACAAAGTCTACCTATTATTTTAATTGGACAGGAGAGACTGCACTTGTTCAGTATCTTCACTGTTTCCCTTGATTGATTATTAATGACTAGAAGTTTTCTTATACTCTACTAAGCTGCTCTGCTGTCAGTCATGGAAGAATAAAATCAGTCATTCGTATCAGGATCTACCTCCCAAGTTAACAGCAGCTCAAAAGTTTTTTGAGATCACCACCCATTGTTCTACATCCCACCTGAAATCCAGATAGTTCAGAGCGCTGTCAGTCGAGCATATGCAGAGTAATAATATTTGTCACTTTGCAGGAACAGATTTTCTTATATTCCTCACATCTCTGAACTGATGCAGAAAGGAAGAAGTGCTACGTACGTAGCCAATACGTAGAGACATGAGTTCCAAAGAGCCACACGAGTTGTTCAGCAGTGCTCCTGCTCAGGGCAGCCCCCGGAGACACGGCGGCTGCTCCGCGCCCTCTACGGGCCGAGAATTGAATTCGGCTACGCCCAAAGGAGAGACCTTCACATTCACCCCAGACAGAGCAACTGGCCACCAAAAATATAAACAAGTAACTACTATAAACTAAAAATGTACTGGCTTAACTGTTTCCACTGGCAAAAAAACTCCACTGGTAAGAGGAAGTCTGAAGTTGCAGGTAAGTATCTAAAATTTGCAGAAGAAACCAAGTTCCAAGTAACTAAAATGAACTGAAAATCCCATTTATCATCCACTACACACTGACTCATCACTGACTAGGAAGTTTTAGCACATCCCAGCCCAGAACCTGCTGGAAAGTGGGGAAAAAAACACTACAGGAACTTCTCAGGCACTAGTAGCCTAATCTTCAGCACTGTCTTTCTCCATGCTTTGATTCCAGGGAATATTTGGTTTACAATACATGCTTATTACAACTGTTAGGCTTATGCACTAAGTCACCAGAGAAGGCCACAGGATACACTCTTCTCTGCTATTTAGCAGGCCACAGCCCTTTTTTCCACGATTGATCAGCACTCTATTATTACACAAAAATTATTCTAGTCTTAAAATACTTCTAAATACTGAGCACCAATAGGTACCCAGACACAGCTAGCTAAGGGAGACCTTACTTTTTCTGCACATTTGTTCTCAAAAAGCACTGCTGGAATACAGTCAGCATTAACACTCTTGAATGTCAGAGGGGCTGTCCTCCACTGAGCAGTCTGAAATCCTGTATATACTACTTTCAACTGTTATGCTCATGCACAAAGTCACTAGAGAGGCCACAGGACCTTCAGATCTTTTTGTAGACCAAGATGGAGACTTTCAGCATTAAAAAGAGTCTCCATATCACTTCCTGACTAGGGTCTTTCAAAAAGAGACTCTAGTCTATAGTCCTGTGAAGTACTACACCTAAGTTTTGTGTTAAAAGTCAGATGTTAAATATATCACAGATGCCCACTGCAAGAGAAACTGTAAACCCAGAAGGCATTTCCTATCAATCTCGCTAAAAATCAGCCAGCACTTCTCTCATTTACAGACAAACATTGTCATTTGTGTGTCATGAATAAAACAAAGGTTTTACTTCACACAGCTGGGATGAAAGACCAGTTGTACTGAGGTAGCCAAGTATGGTATGCCATAGAGACAGCTGCAGTTCTGATCATGTTCTAGCTACTGGAAATATTTAGACACAAACACATCCCTTCTATAACAAGTAAAGTTTGACACTTTTTAGTGAGGTCAGGAAGGAATTCCATCAAAGTTAACAACTTGACCTGAAGTCTTTCAACAGTAAAGATGACAAGCTGAAATCTTTATAATAGCTTCAACCAAATAACATGACACTGAAGAATGAAGATTTTGGGAACACCTCACTGGTATTACCACATAAGAGATCTCTCCTCTTAAGTCTTCCAGAGCATGAACCTGAGAGTTGGCAGACAATTTACCTTCGACCATCCTGGAAATATCCACTGCACAAATTTTACACTCCAAAAATTAACTAGCATATACGTACACCAGATCATTTGTAGTAGGTAATTTGTATAGGACAAGTCCCTGCTTCAGAAAGTTTGAATACTACTTTTGATAATCCTAGAAACATCTGTAATGAAATGTGGCAAGGTTTAAGTAAAGTACAAAGCAGCCTCTACAGTTAGCAAAAGTAATTGTTTTCTTTCTCAGTTCAAAAAAAGCAGCATTTTTCACTGTCGTTCATTTAAGTCTCAGTAGACTGCACTTTAAAGATTAAAGACCTTACTGACTCTCATGATATTCTTTACAGGAAAAAGTACCATCCTTGGAACCAAACCACCCCAAAGACACATCATTTATACCACAAAGCTTGTTATACATTACTGTAAGACCTGAAACAGTACTGAAGTTTAAAAAAAACACCAAGACATTGACCAGAATGTACACGTAGAGATAACTATTTAAGTTTACAAAAATATTTCCATTACAACCCTATTCTCACATGTTAAGCTGCTGCAGAGCAAGACCGACAGAGATAATAAATGGAAACAATTACGATTAGTGCATTGGAAGTGTGCTGGTGACTTTCCTCTTGTCTTATTCCACAGATTGAAAAAAGTAAATTTTTTTTAAAACATTAAAATAAATACTTGATCAGAATCCCTTTCCTTTTTACCAAAAATACCTTTTACTTTAAAGATTTATAGTTCTAGAATGATTTTTGAATATATCATATCTTTATTTAATATTATCACTATTGGACCACTGAAGCCACGTATGAGAACAGTCTCAGAAGCTGAAGCTAATCCGAGGCTGGTTTCCTCATGATGTAGCAGGCAGTAAGTTTGATAAAACCCTAAGTCACTGCAAAGTCAAATCACTGTGTGTGATTAACTTTGCATCTCTTTACCCTCTATATTCCTGTGTGTTCTTAAAAGGGAAAAAAAGAACACAATGGAACAGATGAAGTATTCCCACTAACTTTGTGTAAGACTTTGATTTTACATTCAGCTTATCAGCTAGTTTAGTTAAGTTAGCTAGAAAAGCATAGCACCTATAGGGATTCCAATAATATACTTAGCACTTCAACTTATATCCCAAACTACTTTTACTTTAACCACATGTATGATCCTTTTTACAAGGACATTAGGGGTATTTTACTTAATCAAGTTTAAACATGTTATTTGTACATAAATCATCGGGATTGGCGAGGCATTGTTGAGACGGTTTTTAGCACAACGTGCATGTGTATGTGTTAATGTGCTGTTCCCATGTTCCACCGATTCTCAGATTTCCCCTATGATCTCATCCACTCAACTGATTAGATCCAAAATGTCTTCTGCCACAGTGTTCCAGTTACATAGAGATTAGATGCACAAAAATAATTTCTTTTAAGAAGTGTTTAACAATTCTCAGCATTTACCAGAAAGGTGTTACAATAAACAAACAAATTTAATTCTTCAATGTGTTTCACATTACTTCCACTTACCTAAGAACTTCTTCTGCCTGCCAAGCAGCATCTTCCTCTTCTTCCCAGGCATTAGTATTTTCTTGCCAGGTGTCCAAGTCTCCCAGTTCAGGCTGAAACAAAAGAGAAGCTCTAGGCATATTGAAAAATTGGATAAAACACTGTTATGTGACTGCCAGAGAGGCTCCTGGACAGTCGGACAGGAAGATTTCCTTAACATCTACTTTTAACCTTAATGTTTATGACTTAAACAAGTATTTAAGATATGGCAGTGCTTCTCAACTCATTGTCTACAATTTTTTCCCTACTCTAATACTTTTTCCAGTTGTCAAAGGGTTTTTTGGACAAAGTCAGGAAGGATGTACTGGAGTGCATTTTTAGGAAGAGGAAGATACATTGAGCAGATTAAATAAATAGATAGTGTAAAAGATTTCTGGAAGGTGCATGGACAAATCAACATGTACACCCATAAGTTTGTGTGTCCAGTGTCAGTTGAGTGATGCTTTTACTTACTTAAAGTCTATTCCTGAACTATTTTCATTATGGACAGTGCAGGGAGGTGGTATGACCATCTGCACTGCTTCCTGTCAAGACCCTTTTGTACATTATGCTAATCAAAGCAGAAGCACTGCTAAAGAAGGCAAAGGACAAGGGACAGAAAGCACTTCCTGCTAAATGGACAGGCTGTGAGGTAACTGTTTTTTCAAAGGCTAAAGAACAAAAAAAAGGAGACTGTTAAATTATAATCCCTACAGAAAGGGAGGGAGAAGCAGAAACTTAAAAATGGGCTCAAGATAATAAAGCAAAGGTAACACAAGAGGCTTTCAAAAAAGCCATCACTCTTTTGTTAGTAACTTACTGTGTTGAATTCAAAACATCTATAGTTCATTGCTTTAGAAGATTTGCAAGCACAGAAGTGTAAGTTTCTTACATTTTTATAACTGATCTGTCAAGTTTCTCAGTAGAATACATTAGCTAAAATTAGACTACGTCATTCCTTAAACCAAATAGCTCCATTTTAAAACAATTTACATTATGCCACAACTATTCTTCTTACTCTACAAAATGCAGGCCTTAGGCAGACTATTCCTGCCCCTAACAACAGCCACTGAATTATCAAATACAAGATCAATACTTAGAGCATACTTACAGACTGGTGAATAAAAGGAATATCTTGTGTAGCTGCTAATCTGCTAGAGAATCCTGTGTTTCCCTCTGGAATCCCAAAATTTAAAGGCTCTCGTTTTTTAATAACTATCTGAAAATATTAAAAAAATAAAAGAACAAAAAGTGGTAAACCAAAGACTACAGAGATTCCTTAGTGATCATATTAACTGTGAAGGTACAGGTACAGGTACAGGTACACACCACCACACTGAGTATCAAACCTGGGCAGGTTCTGGAAGCTGTACAGTCAAATGAACTGATAAGTCAAAAATGCAAAATGCAAAAGACAAGAACTCTCCCTCCCCACACTAGCTTCCTCTTTAGTCACATGGAAACCTATGACTGTATCAAGACAGAGAATAGGCACAAAGAAAGAGATCAAATACATCTCCCAGTACCCATAAAACCTACTAATTACATGGCATATTCCTTGGAGAAATCCTGTTTCTGTGATAGGTCACTGTAAGTTACTACTCAAGAACAGTTCTGTCTGCACTGCTGTACTACATTGCAATGTGAGCTCTCTCAGATACTTCAACAGCATATCTGTGCAGACAGCTTCAATAGCTGCAAAGTAGCTCTCTATCACATCAACTAGTAAAGCTCTATACTGACTTGGTTAAAAGCATGGACTAGTGCTTCTCCCAAAAGGCATATTAACAAATTTAAAATGGTTGCTAAAATGACATATCCCTCCCTTGTCTTGACTTCAAGTCATGAGCTTACTTCATTTAGCCTACTGTGTCTGCTTCCCAATGAAGCAGATTCACAGTTCCATTGACTGTACAAACACTAGTACCAATGCAAGAAAGGAAAAAGGACTAGATAATCTTTTTTAGCAATGACAGACTCTGTTATTTGACTGAAGTTCTATTTCCAAATAGATGAGTGTGGATGCGTGGCAACATGAGTAGATTCTACCTCAAATCTTGTGTTTATATTGAACCAACATTCGGTGGAAATATAAACATAAATTCCTGTTTAAGGGTGGTAAGTAGGCCAAGTTAACAGGAATGTTCTTTAGTGCCTACAGTCATCCTTCAAGATACATTTAAAACTAGACCCAGTATACAATACTCAAACAGCATTGCCTCTTCTCCAGTTTTGTTCTGAACCTAAAAGACATTCCATCAGGCAAAAAATGTCAGTACATATAAAGGAGAAATCTCCCCAGTCCTCCTCGGCCTCTCAGATTTTGGGAGCTCAAAATCATTAGAAGAATTTAGTCCACAGAATACTGCAGATACTGAATGTACAGAAAACTGACACAAGTATCACTTTTGGTTCATGGAACCACAGGAAGATTCAGATTGGAAAGGGCCTCAGGAGGTCTGTAATCCAACCTCCTCCTCAAAGCACTGTCAGCTCTGAAGCTGATGAAAGTACTCCAGGCTTATCCACTTGGGGCTTGAAAACTTCCAGACATGGAACCTGCACAACCTCTCTGGGAACCTGCTCCAGTACCTGACAGCCACTGTTGTGAGGTGTTCCAATTGACTCAAAGACCTGTAAGTACCCAGCTGAAAGATTTGCACAGAGAAACAAAACTTGCAATTATCAGAAGTTTAATCAGCATTTCTTTACAGTGTGGATGCTCCTGTAGATATGCCCTTCTGTCTTGTCTCCATAATAAGACCAAGCTATTTTGAAATACCAGTTACCTAATTCCAGCCTCCCCAGTATAACCTGGTTAAACAAGTAACCGTTGTTTTCTGGAACCACAGTGCTGCTCCCTCAGACTTCAGCAAAACAGGACATGGAATGTCTCTGTTCAAATAATGTCCAAGTGCTTAGTGCAGTATTCCACTTTCAGAATTTAAGAGACTAGAGGGTTCTTACATTATACTTTCCAGAACCTTCAGAACACAAAATTATTCCTAAGTTTCCAATAACATTATGACTAATGATGTAACCATGGAATAGCATCACATTTGTTAAGATCTCAAAGAGTCAGCATTTTTAACTGGACATATTAAAATACACACTAGCATCTATTCTCATTTCAACAGCTTAATTTTAGGTCAGCTTTATTTTACTAACAGCATCTTCTATAAATTGCTGATTTACTTACAGCCTATTTTAAAGCATGGAAAACTCTCCACAAGTACAGTTGAAAGTACAATACTTACTTTTTGAGTTTTTCTTATAGTTGGTGTCATATCTTTAAAATAATCAGGTTCCATTTGTTCCAAAGGATTTTGCTGAGCAGCCACATTACCATTGCCACCTTCAATCTTCACACTGGTAGGTGCATCTTCATCCCATGAAGACCAATCTTCTACCTCAGGCTGAAGGGAAGTATATGGTACAAATTAATATTATCTGCAAGTAAAAACTCGTGGTTTTTATATCTTGCTAAGATATACACTTAACATTATATAGTATATATAATAGTATTAAATCATTCTTGGATATATACCAACCCTGTTGTAGGCCCGGTATAATCACCCTGCTAAGGGATTATCTATTAAATCACCTACCACTTTAACAATTACCTGTTTAGGAACAGATGAATAATCCACTGTGGTTGGTAAAGTTATTTGGTCTCCACTTAACTTTCGCCCTCTTCCAGACCTGAAAGAAAAATGTAGGAATCCTCCAAGCTTTGAAAACATGAGCACTAAGTTTAAAAAAAACAAAAAGGAAGTCTGAGAACAGAACTACTGAAAATAGTCATGGCTAAAACATTTAGTGCTTCAACTACCTTAGTATTAATTACTACCAGTAAAAGTCTATTAAGCAAAGGAATTTCATCATGAATTTAAAGTAGTGTTCACATGAATTTCGAAGTGCAATTTACTTTTCTAACTGTAGTGGAAATAGAAGAGAAATACTTCTGAAAAATATGAAAACGGTTAAACTAACTCAATTATTTGCATAAATCAGTTAAGATTTTTAGATTGTCAGTGCTTATAAACCAAGCAGTAGTGAGCTACATCTGTCAACCACTCAACACTGAGAACTTTTTCTATTTGTCTTAGATGTGAAGCTGTGTCTAACAAATCACTTTCTGAGCTGCTTGATTTGAACATGCACTGAGGAAGGCCATGTATCTCCACTTCTGCATAGGAACAAGATGCTGAAAGAACAGCTGCTTCACAGGGACCATTAGATAGATACTGATCACTGCTCTAAATGCCAAATGCCCGAGAATTCTTGGGTTTGTTTCTTCTTGCTGATTAGCAACATCCAGATCTCTCAGTTGGAAGAACTGAGTTATTTCAAGATTTTAAACAGAATGAAGTTTCATCTCTTTTCATACTTACACCTTTTATTTCCTAGAAACTGGGTTCAGGCAGGCTGTTGTTTATCAAAAAAAGATTTAACTAAATAGATGACTAGTACTGTGTGTAGTCTCTACCCTTGACTAGAAAGATGCACAATCTCTATAGGCACTTGTTCAAATCAAAACCTAATGTAAACTATATAAGCTAAATAAGTACTAACCCATACCCATTGAACTGAAATGCACATTTAACAAAATCACATTTACTGGTTATCAGGCATGCTCATATACAGGGATGCATTACAGGAAAACAAAACTTATCAAGCACCACTTTGCAGCTGACAGTAAACAGGATAAACATCTGTAGTAAATGGACTGAATTTGATCCATTGACTTGTTTATGTGAGATCTTAAATTTTCATTCCTTTGACTAAATGCTATTCACAGAACAAAAGGTTTTCTACTTTTGTAAATCTCAAGCAGTTTTTCAGCTGTCATTTCAAGGTTTTAGTTCATTCAGAAGTTGAAAAAGGATGAAAATACTGTTATTACATCTACAAAACAATTATCTGCTTATAAGAACTATCTTAACATATAGAGAAATGAAGGGTCCACATAATATAGAAGTTACCATCAACTCAGTGTTCTGATTTCTTTCAGAACTCTAAGAGCAATATTCTTAATTTGATATGGAATTCAAATCACAGAACGAAGGTTGGCATCAACATAGCTGTATGCAGCACTAAAATGTATCTTTTTAATACTTCACTAGATCTGTAGTAAATTTACCAACAAGTTGAGAGCTTCCTCTTATTCTTGCATTAAGTATAAAGGCAAAGAGGAAACAGTTATTTTGTGTCTACCACATATTCTGCACATGCTTTAACCTCGCTGACAAAGCTGTTGTCGTACACAAAAAGAGAACACATTTCTGTACTCTAAGATCTGCCTCAGCTACTGCTGAACTCTACTCCTGCACAACCATAATTTGAGGGGTTTTAGAGCCAAGTACTACACTGCTGCATGCACAGTAAGCAAAATATAAGTCATTTATTCATCATTAAAAAGAAAAAAAAAAAAGCTGTTCCTTTCAATCACAGTCCTCCAAACTTTTGAAAGAATCTTCAATAGGCAGAAGTCTCAGGCAACTGTTTTTTGACAAAGCAGCATAAGAATTGATTACATTTACAGTGAAAGCCAACTGCCAGAAGACAGGGTGTCATTCACTGCATCTCCTAAAAAACAAAGTATCACTTGCCAAGTACTTTCAGAAAATGTGGAGAACAGGTTTTCTTCTAGTTTGACATGGAGTAATTTGAAAAGGCAGTTTTAAACCCCTGTCACAGCTGTACAGAAAACCTAATTCAGCTAAATACACTCACAAATGCATTACATAGACTTTTAGAACTCTGAAGGAGTATGTAAATTAAAGAATGAATTTGACTTGTTTCTCCTCTGTCTTGATTGTTTTACAATTAGTAAAATCAGAATTGGGCAAATTGGTGGGCGGGTGCTGGGAGAAGTAAAGAAGTGCAAGAACCTGCAACTGACAAATAAAATGCAACCAAGTTAAATGTTTACCTGCATATTAACTTTTTAATGAAAGAAAGCACTGCTGCCAGGCAAGTACAGACTTTAAAGAGTCGAAACTGTGTTATGGCCATGGTGAGAAAGCCTTCCTGCAAAAGAAAAAAGTTAGATGCAGAGGATCATACATTTTTATACACTTCTTAAAGCTAATTACCTCAGTTGCTGCTAAGCAAGAAGCATTTTCTGAAACTGTATTAATGCAAGAAAAGAGAGGAGGCACCTGGAGCAAAGATGCTACCTGCCTGATGTAAATAATTCAAGTATCTAATATGGCCTTTAAAGGAACAGCACACAATCAGAGATAAAGTCACAGTTAAAGACACTTCTAAAGGGGAAGTGCAGACAGTACAGCTGATGTGTTTCAGACACTACCAGTGACACCAAACACTGGCAATGCAAGGAGAACAGTATAATCATCACAGAGAAGCTCATGCTTGCTTGAGCCTGTCATGCACATACAAATTTTAAATTTAGTCATTAAGTCAAAAACCAAAATTGGCTGTTTAAATTTACATTTTGATGGAAATGTATGATGAGAACAAATATTGTTTATTTTAAAACCAGTGTCACTGAAAAATCATCATCAAAGAGAGAATGTTTATCTTGTTTGAACTATAGCAACAGTTCACACCCAGATCTATTCTTATTTCTATGCCAGACTGGATCTTGGTAGCAAACCCAGCCAAGAAAAGAATCTTTGGCTGAAGCCACTCCTGTTGGTAGCTATTTTTCAGTGACAATTTCATAATCTGGAGAGTTTATACTCTATATCACATCATTCTACAGATCACCTCAAATAGGTACAGACTGACTCAAAATAATCTGCTGTAATTCAAGGATCCTTTTTCTGTCTTCTACAGGGGAACATTTCAGAGTAAAGAAGAAGAGATTAGGCTTCACAAATAGCTTTTCATTATGTACATCTATACTTGTAACAACATTTTCTGTTGCAAGTTTAACATACCTCCTGGTGAGAAGAGAAGGCAGCCCTGTGACATTTTCCTCAGGCCATGAGTATTCCATGGAAGGACAGCTTGATTTCAAATATGCTATGGCATTTAAATCACTTTTTATATTCCAGGCTTTAAGTTAGGAAGAGTCAGGAAGGTGGATCATTAGGTAGGCTGCTCCAATACTGTCCTGAGGATTTTATTAAAAAGGTACATAATGGGATTCGTGAGCTTCATGGAGCATAGATTTATTTCTATTGGTGCTCATTTGCTACATAATGTAACTACAATTAAACACTGTAGTAATACACTACTGGAAATACTGCTTCATACATAGTCCAGAACAGGAATATGTGCTACTGAAAAATCACACAGGGTGGCTATTAAACAAACAGGCCCTTTTACTGCAAAATGGAGGGTTAAGGCAATGAGTAACCACCAGATCACAGACCAGAGTGCTGAGCTGTAGCTCAGGAGAAAGGCCTCGTAGGACACGTATCAACCCTGCTTCAACACTGCTGTTGTCTTATTTCATTTCATGGGAGGCTCAAAAATGTTGAGAACCTTGTACAATAGTGGGGTGGCCCTCATCTAACGAGCAGTCAGAGTTCCCACGAAGAAGCAAGAACACACATCATCCAACACAATTCACTTTTAGTTTAAAAGTCTGGACCATCCTTTCATATTGTGCTCATGCACTTCCTTATCTTCCACAGTAAGCAATGCTGACAATATCTAGATGACAGGAGAATTCATCAGTCAAGAATTTGAAGGATTCAGAAATAAAGGAAGTTAGTGAATGACGAGTAGATAGGAAACAGATGGAAAGTCTTCTATTCTAAAGGCAGAAATTATTGCAAACTAACACTGAATTGGTAAAAGAAAATATTACTTTTAGAAGAGACAGCTAGGAGCTATCTACCTGGCATGAAAAGCAGGTGACCTGATGAAATGAGAATAAAGACACATCTTTTCTGAAAGGAAGCTTGTTTGGAAGCTCCCTCCACTCTATCAGAATTCACTCTTCTATCAGCCTGGAGAGCAGTAGAGGAGGAGTAGAATAGTATTCAATATTAGAAAGAGTAAGGCCATTTTCCCTGTTCAGATTACCTAACTGCCACACTGGACAGTAAAGACAGATGCTAAATTTAAAAGAAGAACCAAAAAAACCCCAAAAACCCACACACAAACAAACAAACACACACAAAAAACCCAAAACAAAACAAAAAACCTCCAAAACCCCCCTATTGGAACAATGTGTTGATTGAAACGAGTATTGATTAAAAAGTTTTTTAGGAAGCACTCATCACTCAAAAACCTGTGCAGACTCAATATTATTTATGCAGCAAATCAAGGCACTAAGAAGCTTCCTAAGTGAAAAACTGAAATCCAAAAACCTTCAGGTGTGTCAGTTACATGTATATATACATATATCTATATTTATATGTATGCATACATATTTATGAGCCCAGTTTTTCAATTCATCTCCATTTTTTCATTTACCAAAATGTATATTGTATTTACTTCTCAACACAAAGTTGAAAAACTGAAAAAAAACCTGAACTCAATCCACAAGAAGTCTGGCTTGCAGGCTTGTGAAGTCCACCGCTGACAAGAATTAGCCACCGTTTTTAATCCACATTTAATCCATTGCCCAGGTCATTCCCACACGAGTGCCTACACTTTCAGTACCACCAGCATGCCTGTTTGCCAGGGTTCCATAGGTGTCACCACTCCCCAGAACAGTCGGATAACCTGAGCCTCTCCACTCTCCATGTGTCATGCAAAGATTTCAGAGTCAGGATAAGACACACGCAAGCATGTCACATATTTACAGTATCACAGTATCAGCAAGGTTGGAAGAGACCTTAAAGATCACCAAGTCCAACCTATAATCTAACAGCCCATCAACTAAACCATAGCACCAAGCACCTCATCCAGCCTACTCTTGAACACCTCCAGGGTTGGTGACTCCACTACCTCCCTGGGCAGCCAATTCTAATGGCAGATCAACCTTTCAGTGAAGAATTTCTTCCTAATATCAAGTCTAAACCTCCCCTGATGGAGCTTGAGACTGTGTCCTCTTGTTCTGTCACCAGTTACCTGAGAGAAGAGACCGACCTCCGCCTGACTACAACCTCCTTTCAGGTAGTTATAGACAGTAATAAGGTCACCCCTGGAGCCTCCTCTTCTCCAGGCTGAACAACCCCAGCTCCCTCAACCACTCCTCATAGGGCTTGTGTTCCAGCCCCTTCACCATCCTGGTTGCCCTTCTCTGGACACATTCCAGTAACTCAACATCTTTCTTGTACTGAGGGGCCCAGAACTGGACACAATACTCAAGGTGTGGTCTAACCAATGCTGAGTACAGAGGAAGGATAACTTCCCTAGTCCTCCTGGCCACACCATTCCTGATGCCAGCCAGGATGCCATTGGCCTTCTTGGCCGCCTGGGCACACTGCTGGCTCATGTCAAGTGTCCCGTCCACCAGCACTCCCAAGTCTCTATCTGCTCACTCTCCAGCCACTCTAAGCCCCATTTGTGTTAGAGCATTTGTGTTTCACTCCACCTACAGCAGAAAGAGGCCCTTCAAAGGTTGGACATGATGATCTTGGAGGTCTTTTCCAACCTCAACAATCCTGTGATTCGAGACAGGAGGTAGTTTTGTCCATCTCTTCTCTGAGCATTGACTGCTGTCTTCCCAATTAAGTTAAGCTCTGTGCACCAGGAATTGTCAGATGCACAACCAGCATTTTGGCAACAATATGCTATCATTGAAGCACAGCAATATTAGCCATCACTGACCTTTAAGAAGTGTTTCGATCAGTGTATCTAGTTTTTATCCTGTTAATTAAGTTATGAAGCAGTATATATGCATTAATTTTAGCAGTATGTTAAAAGCTGCTTGAGACAGTCAACAAATTATTGTCTCAAGATAAGAACAGGTCTGAAACAGCACTTGAAACATGTGCATTGTTCTAAGGACAGCACGGCCTGAAAAGTTGAAGGTTAGCTAAAGGTTTTGAGTTTTGTTTGGTGCCTTTTGGGGTCAGGGTTTTTTTAAGTCAATTAAATTTCTCAAAGGTAAATAATTTTATATTCTGAAGGAGCTGTGTAAATACCGATGTACACAGAACTTTAATTTTCCTCAGTTCACTGCAAATTTAACTCACCCAATATCATTATACTGAATTTGTTAAAGTGAAACAAGCTTTCCATTCTTTTCTTGTCCATCTTTCTCAGACACTGGAAAGAAGCACATCCATGTATCTTATGAATGGGAAAAAACACTGAGCAGTGTAATGCTGAGTGGCAGGGCCACAGCTTTTGCCTTCCTGTTCTTCTCTTAAGCCTTTCCTTGATAAACAATCTCAAAAGGAACTACAACTGCCTCAGCAACCAATTATTACACAGGATGGCAGAGACATAGCACAAAGCTGCAGCAAGAATCCTGAAACTTTCCTTAACAGAAAGGTGAAACACTGGCCTAAAATTTGGAAAATCTGGTAAGAGTTGTCTGTCAGTCTGACATAACTTTCTCCATATCACACCTCATGCCTCAGCTTCCCGTTTATAAAACAGGATAGAGATTTCCTTCTCCTACTACAGAAATTGTTTTTAATGCATTATATTTATCAGGCTTACTGTCAAATGAACTTCCTTTACAACAGATATAAATAAGCAAATATATCAAGACATGAATCCTAATTAAATTAATACAAATGGTCAACTCAGGATTTTGTGACAGATGCCAAATTTAGCTGGAGTTTGACTTGTGCAGCTCATCCTGCCTTCCTCTGGTACAAAGTCACGGCAGCTGCTCACATGGAAGGTGAGCACAGAAAGGATTAAAGAAAAGCAGCAGCAAGATGTTAAACACTTTAGAGCCACACCAGAGGAATGAGGCAATTTACCCATTTAATGGATCCATACATGAAATGGAATGAAGGGAAGGAAAGCTCAGAAGTTTATTGAACTGAAACATTTTTGCATTGCTCTCAGCAGCGGTCTCAACAGAACTCCTGGCACCCCTGACTTCACTGACAGCAGCCAGCACAGTCTGTCCTCAGATGGACTGGTTAGTCAGCTGTGGTGCAAAAAGCAAGGCTCTCACTGTCCATTACTGCACAATGAGCACACTGTCACCTGCAGAAAACACTTCCTCTTTCATATCTAACTGTACACACAAATACCACTTAGAGTGTATCTCAGGAGACAAAAACAGTTCTAAAATAAAGTCACTTTGCGGCACTAAAGTTGCTTTAGAAACTTCTACTAGGGAATACATCTGTCAGTGAACAGACACCAAAGCACTCATTATACAGCACCTATCCTGCTCTCCTCTGTTCCTCTACAATGCCAACTGATTTGTACTGTGCCACTCTCTTTAGGTACCATCACCTTCAGAATACAATTTCTGCTTTGAGTGACCAGTGCTTTATGAATTGGTTACATTTTCCTTCCCATCAGCTCACCTGTGACTCCAGAATGGAAACTGGAGACACCTTGGAATCCAGTGACTTTAACCCATATTAAGCACAGACAGATAAACAGCCAAGGGTGGCTTCTAAATCAAGACTAAAAATAACTTGTCTGAAACTGAAAGGCTCCCTTCCAAATACGTATTTACATAAGGAGCCACGAAAACAGCAAAATGAGAAGTTCATTTCCTGGTACAAAAGACTGACATGGCCTCCAGTGTTTACATTTCTCAGCACCAAAACTCCCTACTGGTCCAGTGGTGCTTTTGTGTTTTCACTAGAATAGCTGATAAAAACTTAGCGAAGTTTCAGTGCCAAGTTCTCAAAGGTTTATTTTGCATGAAATTTTACAAAAGTGGCCACATCCATCTGAAGAAAAGCAAGTAGGTTTATAAGGAGATGGAATTTTTTGAAGGTTAGTAGATAGAGCTAAAAAAACTGCTTTCAGGCAGACAAACCCTCCTGCAAAATCACGTGTGTTACAAGATGTACAAAGACATTCCATATTTTGGAAAGGCCAATGTAATGATTCAGGAAGAACATTCAGTCAGGTACTGAAAGACACAACCATCACCTCCTGCATTTCAAAGACAGCCACCACAATTCCACAGCCTAAGGAGAGGTTCCACCTCCTCCTTCCTGGCTGACTTCTGTGTTTGGTTTTTCTTTGGTTGGTTGAGGGTTTTTTTCATCACTTTATATAGAAACATAATACCAGGAACACTGAATGTGAAAGAAAAAAACTTACCACAGTGTTGACCACTGATTTGAAAAATGGACAGATAAATGACAGCATGGCTCCTGAAGCCAGGCTACTGTGGCATCAGACAGAGGAGCAGATCCCAAAGGGAAATTGGGAGGGAGCTCCCTCACCTGATTAGAGACAGGTGGCTGGGAGATGTCTGCAACAGGTACTGTTGTTTCAACACCAACATTCCAAGAATGGGGGCAAGAACCCTAACCAGGCCATTGAGACAGCTGGGAGAGAATACAGCTCACTCCTGTAAATCACAGGCAAAGTCATCCAAGGGGCTCAAATCCTGGGCTAGCAAGAGCTGCAGAAAGTATCAAAATTCAAGACACTGTTTTTGTCTAACTAAATGCAGCAAAAGTTGGTGACTGCTGGCAATTCCTAAGTTATTCCTAAGACACACAGCACCGATATAAAACATATGGAGTTTCAGCTCCTTTAAACATGTTACTCCTAGAGCCACAGAACTTTTATAGTCACATCACCACATCTCACCCTTTCCTCCCCAAGAAACTGAATACAGCTCCAATCATGTTAATGTGAACTCTCTCTGTTCTGAATTACAGTAAGTTCTACTGCTCAAGGAACGTTAAAATAGAAAGTTTATGTCTACTGACTAATTGCAGTCACCCTTTGACAATCCCTTACCTATACATGCTACTGTCTTCTGAAAACCAGCATACAGAACACAGACAGAAGTAATACAACTCCCTGACACTACATTGCAACTTCACTCACATTTGCAACAAGTCCTTTACATAATGCACTAACTCATATGACTCACTTCACAACACTGGAGAAGTTCTCAGCCACAGAACCAGAGTTCAAGAGCCCCAGCTCTGTTCCAGTCCTGATTTGTCACCCTGGACTTAAGTTTTCTGTTAACTACACAGAACGACACAGTCTCATTGTTACTACCACAAAATCATCTGGCAACACCTGCTGTCTCGAAAAGAACCATGTATTTACAACCAATGTACACTATACGATGGCCTAAAGAAATGTCTGCAGGGCACATCTGTATTTCCAGAGGGGCACAAAGCAGGAAGCTGTGCTGTTTTTCACGAGATGAAGCCCATGTGTTTTGTTAGTGCCACTAATGCGCCGCGGGCACTCGCACCGTGAATTCGGGAGCGGGACACGGTGTCCCCTGTCCTACTGAGCAGGCCAGGCTCGACTATCGGAGAGAGCACCGAAACCAGATGACAGCACTTAACTCTTCTGTGATCTACTAGAGATTCTCGAGTCTTTAAGTGTCCTGCGAAACCTCTACATTATGTTTTACGAAATTTGCCAGTCAGCGTGAACAGCGAGGAACTTCAGTCGGGTACCCCCAAGCCGTGCCGGCTCTGACAGCACACGTGTGCCCCTTTCCCAGGGAGTGGGTGGGTGCCAAGCCTCCCAGACCCCGACCGCCGCCTCCCCACTCGTCCGTCCCTTCACGTCCTTCCCAGCCCCTAGGCTCCCCCCCGTCCCCAGCGCTCCCGGGGCCGCACGGCGCCGCCACGGGAGAAACCGCCCGGGCGGGAAGGCGCCGAGGCCGAGCCCCTGCCCGGGGAGGCGGAAGCGGCACCGGCGCCGCAGGGACCGACCCCTCCCCGCTCACCTGCCCCGGGGGCGAGGCCTCGCCGGGGCTCCGGGGGCTCCAGGGGCCGCGGCGGCCGCTCCCGCAGCCTCCGGCCGCCCCTCATCCAGAGCCGGGCGCGCGCCGCTCCGCCGCCCCCTCGCGCGCCGCCATGTCGGCCCCGTCACCGCGGAGACGCTCCCGCCCCTTCCGGCAGCGCCGCTTCCCCCGCGCCCGCCCCGGCCGGGATGGGTGGGACGGGATGGGACGGGACCCGAGACCTCCGGGACCCTGCGCTGTCCCCCGCCCGCCTCCCCCCCGTGCTCCGGGGATCCCGTCGGGGAGCTGCGATGAAGAGCCGTCGGGCTTTGGCGGTGTCAGGGTGCTGCCCGCGCGGCAGTAAAACATGTTCCTGTGTGGCCGGCGGGATGCTGAGCTCTAAATTCTGCTGCTGTTGAAACGTGGCTGGAGTAGCCCCTGGCAGGTGCAGCCTCAGTGTCCCGGTTTGTTCACCAGGCTGCTCCCAGAAGTGCTTGTCCGTGTAGCGCCTGGTTGAGTGATCTGATGTCAGATTTGGCAGAGCTCTCCAGGCCTCCCGTTGTGTTGCTTTGGGTAGATGAGGAAAAAGGAGGTTTTGTCCCCTTCTCACAGGGAACGTACTGAATTCGAGGGCAGCACTAATGTAAACGCCCTCAACTCCAAGCCATGGCACCCAATTGTATTTGCACTCTTTAAATTCCTTCCTTTGGAGATTTATGCTGGCACAGTTCGGCAGATTGCTGCTCTTCACTGTGGGTTCGGCCAGTGAGGAGATGGACAATAGGAGGTGGCTCCTGTGAGAAGGCGCAGCTGTCACTGCTTTCCTTTTCCCGTGCCTTCACAGATGCTGTGACTACACTTCCACAACATCAGGAAACAGGCCCCAGAGGGACAGGGAGCCAACCGTGATACGGCTGTGGGCCAAGTACCCCATCAGCCAGGACACGAGTCCAGACCGCCAGGCGGGTTTCTGGGGATGAGGCAGATCTGAAGACGATCCAGGGAGTCAGTGTACGGGTCCAACATCAATAGAGTCCATAGTGAGTCAGGGCACAGTTGTGGCCGAGCTTAAGGGCAGCACACCCACGGTGTTGCTCAGGTGGGGATTGATTCCTTTATGCCTGCAGAAGCTGCCTTCAATAAGAGAAACTCTGGTTTTAAGACCATTTCAAAACCATTTGTGTAGCAGGGTTACACCTCTCAGTATAGCTTTCTATCTACAGCAGAGACTGAAACATAATCTTCACAGAATCACAGAATCACTAGGTTGGAAGAGACCTCCAAGATCATCGAGTCCAACCCTTACCCTAGAACCTCAACTAGACTAGACCATGTCACCAAGTGCCACGTCCAGCCTTTTTTTAAACACATCCAGGGATGGTGACTCCACCACTTCCCTGGGCAGTCCATTCCAAAACTTTATTACTTTTTCTGTAAAAAACTTCTTCCTAATATCTAACCTATACCTCCCTTGATGCAGCTTGAGACTGTGTCCTCTTGTTCTGTCAGTTGCTGCCCGGTGAAAGAGACCAACCCCCACCTGACTACAACCTCCTTTCAGGAAGTTGTAGAGAGCGATAAGGTCACCTCTGAGCCTCCTCTTCTCCAGGCTAAACAGTTCCAACTCCCTCAATCTTCATCCGCATTCATGCAGAAAAACAAAAGTAGCATGACACACGGGGAAAAGCCAGGTTATGAAGATAAGTCAGTTACATTTCTTTTGAGAACACATTCAGGTTTTGGCATTACAGGCATTACTCAGAGTATGCCACAGTGAGAAGGAAGCAGTTTAACATATGCATATAAACAACCACACTTAATACAAAAACTGCCAAAGTGGTTCACCCACGTTATCCTCCTAAATGCACAACAGACCTGTGTGTGGCTTTTGCTTTTTGAAGAAATCCTGACAATTGGCAGACCACTAATGAAAAATAACTGCCTTCTTATGCAATTTCAAAATTAGCAATAACATATCTTACTTCCTAAATGTTCATGGCAATAACTGCTCTTTGTTGAAAAATATCATTAACCCTCAGCTCTGATGTTTTAAACTTGAATTCCTTTGGATCAGTTAATTTTCCTAAAGAGATCTTCTGAAATCTTGGATATTTCATTGCCACATCAAATTAAGTACTGCTGCAGTAAACTAATCAAGCTTTTTAGGAAACTAATGTTTTTTAAATTAAGGCTGTTCTTTTACAGATATTAAGGCTTAAACATATTAAATCATGTTACCTGACAAGTTTGCTAGTGTCACTTCTTTTATATGTAAAGCAATTTCCATCATTTCAAAGGCTGATGGTTCCATCATCCTGATACATTCATGTTTCTATTTAATAACCTCATTCTGTCTGTAAAAGGGATACAATCTCTCTTTCAATATGAATTCTCCCTCCTACGGGATATGCACTTCATTTAGTTGTGTGCTCTCTCGCTGTTAAAGTCATTTATTAAAGCTACAAATAGCTTTTTAACTAAGGATACCTTTCCTCAATTACTGTTGAATTGTGCAGTAACTTAAGGTTTACATTTGCAGAAGAAATTTTACCGTCAACAAGTGTTAGATTCTGGTCAAAGTAGAGGGTTTTTTTAGTTCTAACCACAGAAAAATTGAAGGCTCCTACTATAAAATTCAGAAGTCATTTTCTGTACTGCTGCTACAAATTCATATTCTGCTCTTTGAAATTTTGTCATTAAACCATCTTGAAATTCTGGATGAGAAGAGGCAGTTCCATTGTTAGATACATTTTCCATTCCTTTGTAGTATTTCTGAGTACCTATTTTGGGTAATATCTGAGTGTTGTCCAAAGAATTTGCCTAAGTTTAGGCAAATGTGTATGACAACCTATATGAAAATCCAGCCCCTTTCCCAAGTAAATAGTCAATAAGTCATGAAAGCCTCTTTTTTCTCCAAAGGTTTTCCTGGCTGAAGCTCTACTCTCAGCTGCCTCTGCCAGCATACCTTAAATTCCTTCCCTTGTTCCCACTAAGGCTTGATATGCCTTGTGGAGGAAATTTCCAGACCAGTGATATTGATGAGAGGCCTTTGTAGGAAAACTTAACAAACTGACTTTCATCAAGCATATAGTATATATTAAAAATCGTGTTCAAAACTGAAAGGGAGCACGCCTCAAGTAGTTTTCTGGAAGCAGAGGCCAAGAGAGGCTAAAAAGCAGCTGTGACTGCCTAGATCTCCCTGAGCTCGGAGGAGACTGTGCAGGTTTGTTCTTCTGCTGCAGTGGGCAGTTTTGTTTCTCCCCTGAGGATGATCCAGCATTCTGCCTTCTTTAAGCATCTCTCTGTGAGGCACTGACCTTCACACTGGAGCCTGGCCAGCTGACAGGACATTTTGCAGGGCAGAACCCACAGTCAGGGCAGAGGAATGCCCACCTCAGGTTGAAACAGGCTGGTTGGTTTGTTCAGCACTGTAAAGAACTTAGAGGTGATACAGAATGTGTGATTTTAGCCTGAAGCTGAGAAATTTCCTGAGGAGATTATTCTGGGTTCTTTTTGCTGACAGCTTCAGCTCCTCCTTCATAGAGTGTTTCTGTGTTCAGTGGTGGTGAGTTAATATGCAGAATTGATGCTGGGAGTATGTACCAGAACCCAGTTTTTCCCCATCCCTGCAATATTCCTCATATTTCTCAACTACGAATTAAGGAAGGGATAATGGAACCTCTTTTTTTGCTTTTTTTATACAGCCAATTTATCACTTCATTACTAAACAGAAAATATTCCTTTCCATCCTGTCATATGCAGCCATTAAGTGATCTTGCTTGACTTACACACACAGCCTTTCTTGTGTTTCTTAGTAAGGAAAAAAAATTATATGCATTAAGTTTAAGTTATAAGAAGCTGGATCTTAGGTACTGTGTTAGCATTTGAATTCAAATCCTCTAAATACTTGAGTATCTAGCATGTTGCTTTATAGAAATAGTGACAATAGAATGGAAGTGTAAGGTCATGAAATTTTGTTTGCAAATGCATTTAGGAAGGCAAAGGATTTTCTTCCTAATGGTTGCTTGGTCGGTTTTTTTTGAGGGGAGAGAATAATGAAACTGTTCTTTGTTTCTTCATGCTTCAGCATTTGTTAGAAGAATGTCTTCTTATTGGTAAAATAGGAGTTTCTTTTATTCATGCCCTTTGCCAGATCTAATTGTCTCTAATTTCAAGAATTATCCTAAAGTTGGAAAAACAACTTAAAAGAATGATTCCTTTTCTCATTTTAAATCAATTCAGCAAAACATACCTGTGTTATAGCCTAAAAACTTCAAAACTTGGGTTCTTACCTGAGCACCTGTGTATCAACACCAAGTAGCCATTGGAAGTATTGAGTTCCCAAAATGTAACTAAAATCAATGCCGTCCTCAAACTTTTTTGTCTCAGTAAAATTTGGATTATGAAATCTAGATCCCAGTTTTGATTGGGGAAAATACAACAGCTCATTTTTAATATACCTCTATAACCTCATGTATATACAGCCTAGGGGAGACAGCAATCAAAGAAGAGGTATGATGAAAGGAAATAAATACATTTTTCATTCATTATCAAGTTCTCCTGTTCCCCTTATGATAGTGAAGAAGCATTTTAAGTTATCTTTATCATTAGAGGAGGCAGTAGGGAGAAACTGGGCTTAGACCACACTCTTTCTGATCTTTATTCAGCAAAGGAAGAACAGCCCGCTTCTGTCCATTGACTATTTGATAAATTACTTTGTACAAAATATATGTCAACAGGTGTTTTGAAACGCAATCTGAACAACTCAAATATTAGCAAATTGATCCAGGATTTGGGCAGAAACTTATCTCAGAATGAAATGTTCATGAAAAAGTTAACAAACATATCAGCATTTTCCAATCTGAGTTACAAAAAAAGATTTTGCAATGCGTAACTGTTACTGCGTCTTCCATCATAGCTTCCAAGGGCATTGCATTCCACACCTGTAGCGGGGCTAACAACCTGTATGGAAAGTATTCTGGTTTTCCTTTCTCTGCTGGAAGAAACTGAGCAACTGCTTCCAGCTCCAGGGAACACGCATAGGTGAATACTGTACTTGCAGAAAGTTTGATCAACTCTGCACTAAAGCAGTTCTTCCACAAAGGCATATTGTACTCAGGAAAGCACTGAAAAATGAAGGATCCACCATATTTCTTTGTAGTTTGTTCTAGTGATTAAGGAGCTGTATTTTTAAATTTTAATTTGCCTGACTTCTATTTCCATGTACTCTTTATGCCTTTCACTGTTAAGATTAAAGCACCTCTTGCTTCCCTTTTTTTCTCCCTGAAGAGATTATGACACATCACAACCATATTTGGTATCAGCTTTCTTTTCAATAGAGTAACACTAGGAGATTTTTAAAGCTTAGCTAGCACTGCCAGCCCTCAATAAATCCCTTTGCTCTTTTAGTGTTCCATTTTTGCCTTCTTCCTTTCAAAATTGTGAGCTGGACACCATGAGTGTCAGACTCACCAATGCAGCGTACAAAGCTAAGTTCAGTGTTACCTCTGCTTATTTGTATTCAAAAATCCAATGGAAGTAAATGATTTGTTCACTATGATTTCCAGTGTCACTGCTTTCCAGGGAACTGTGTTGATTTGCCCTGCCTATGCACTGGATGCAAAACCCCAACACTCGGCTGACTTTGTACACAGGCAGTGGCTGAGAGCCAGCCAGCAGGAGAGGACAGGCTGCTCTGCCCTTGTCAGCCCACAGGCTGCCAGATGCAGATTTTATCAGCAGCGACTTTATGCCTAACCTCAGGATCAATAAATTAAAGAAAGGATACCTCTTTTCTAGTGACTCCAACAAGCAGAAATCAGCAGGGATTTCTCAGAGGGATATTTTTTATGCTCTACTACTGAACCACTTCACTAGTTATAAGGTAAGCACTAAGATCATTTTTAACATCAATAGTGTTCAGGTGGAAAGCATTATGGTAAAAGCGAAATACACTAAAGTGAGATAAGGCCTTTTGTCATTCCAAGCAGAGTGCTGATTAACCTATTTATTACACTGAAGTGATGAAGTATAAATTATTTATTAGGAAAGGAATTTATTTTTCCTCTTTTGGAGCTCCAGTCATTAGACATTTGGCTCTGCAGCCACAGCTGTTTCTTTTAGAAACTGAATAGCTGAGAAAAACAGGCTGAGCAGAACACAACTCTGATTTCAATTGCAAATATTTAGAAATTTAAATAAAGCCAAAGAAACTCAGCAGGTAGAAGCACTGGATATTTTTCATTCCTGCAATGAAAACTCAATCACTAAGTAAGTTAAAGCCAAACTCTCAAGGTGCCACAATCGCTACAATTAAACATACTCCATAATATGAGGACGTGGGGAAGCCAGTGCAGAGCTCTCACCCCAAAAGGCCTTCCAGAGAGAAGCGAGAAGCAGCAAATATTTCACAGTGGCTGGCACTGATGGACTCTTACTGGATTTAAACTGACTTCAGATGTACATGTTCTCCAAGTGACAGAGGTCTGTACTGAAACATTATGGTCATAAACAAAAATGAAAAAGAATGGGATAAAAAGGAGAAAAATGAACCCCCCAAAAAACAACTGAAAACTTGTGAAGGCAAAATCATAAGGTTCTATCTAAGATGTGAGTTTAAGTTTAACATGCCAGAATTTCTTGGTGACGTCACTGTTTGTAACATTTTTTGATTGGACTCTGTCAATATGGAGAAGTATTCATGGAGAAATAATTATCAAACAAATTAGAATCTGACTAATTTCAGTTCATTGTGAACTTCAGACCCCTCAGGGCCTAAGAGTGAGGCTAGACTAGCTTTTTTCTATTGGCCTTTCATTGACAGTAGCAGAGCTATTCAATTTGCTGTCACATAGAATTTGGATTAATGTGCATCCAGAGCTATTCTAATTTACTCTAGCTGTTGTCCTAGTCATTATTTCAATGTCTGTTTACAAACTGATTTTGGTTTTTGAAGACTTGTGTACAAAAAGACCAAGATGAATCAGCTACTAGAATGTATATACACAGGGCAGCCAGCTAAAAGAAGTATATGCCCACAGCTGAGGTAATTCACAGCAGTCCTGAGTTGTCACTTCTTGGTTATCTAGTTGTGGGTGCTGTCTGCATTTGTAAGAAATTACTGCATTTCATGACATTGAAAATGCTGAAATTTTGTAGAAAAGTCAGATAATGCATCTGTCTGTTTGCATATGCTATGGGTATGGAACCTTTAACATAGACCATCTTATTTTTCAGTGTGAAAAAAGTCCCTCAGCAGGACAATATTCTGACTGAATCTTGAATGTTACTGTTTTCTGTACTCAACCAAACAAGTAGAAACTGAGACTGCAGAGAACAGTTTGCAAGACAAGCCATCCTTTGCACCTGAGAATAAACCTGCAGTTAAAAATATGAAGCCACTAAGAAACCATCTCCCATTGCTGATATCACCTGAGATCTAACTTCATTCTTAGAAGATCCAAAATAGCTCTGACCAGGGCACTCCAGTGCCTGCACATGTCTAACATGCTTTTTGCCTAGCTACTGAATGGAGGCTGCACTGGTGTGATTTACAGAACTCACATGGGGAACATGCAGCATTGGGCCGCTTACATCAGACAGCAGCCAGTGCTACCCCGAGACAGGAGCCACTGGTGTATCTCTGGAAGGCAATCACTCTCTCCTCTTCCTTCTGGGTCTCTAAATGCTTTTGCATTTTAAGCCACTCTGGGCAGAATTTTACAGCTTATTTTTGGAAGCCTGTGAAAGAGCTGTTTGTCAAGCCTCTAACTTCAGATTGGTCAGAACAATTTTCTGAAAATTTATGCAGTGTTCAGTCTTTATTCTGTGCCAAGTATAAGCTGCCTGCAGAGGAAAACTACACTGCACTTACAGCAACTGAACTTCAACTGTCATGTCCTAGGTGGACTCTCAAATGTTTACTAATCAGACAACAAGCCTTCCACAGTTCAGTGTACAAATACCTTATCTGGCTCTCTCCCAAGCACAGTAAGAAAATCAAATGGAAACTCTGGAGCAAGTTATTGTGTATTCATTACATGCTCAGTCATCCATCAAGCAAAGACTTTTAAAATCATGTGCAAAATATCAAACATCAGCAAAGACCTCTAAGAAAAAGAGTACGAATATGGATGGTATTTTACAGCCTTGGCACATATAACACACACTTAGGTAGCATCTATTCTGTTAGACTATGTGAAGAAATATTCCATCAATTGCTAGCATTGAGTAAATCAACTCTGGAATGAAGATCTCAGAATAAATTTACATATATGCAATTCAGACAGAACATTTGCAGTTGCAATCGAACACTGAATTAACACACTGTGCTGGTTTTGGCTGGGATAGGGTTAATTTTCTTCATAGTAGATATCATGGGGCAGTGTTTTGGCTTTGTGCTGAAAACAGTGTTAATATAGGGGTGTTTTTGTTGTTGCTGAGCAGTGCTTACACAAAGGCAAGGCCTTTTCTCCTTCTCACCGCACCCCCCCCAGCGAGGGGCCTGGAGGTGCACAAGGACTTGGGATGGGACTCATATCTGGGACAGCTGACCCCAACTGCTCAGAGCGACATCCCAAGCCATATGATGACGTGCTCAACACATAAAGCTGGGGGGAGAAGGAAGGGGGGAGGACATGTTCAGAGGGGTGGTATTTGTCTCCCAGAGTAACAGCCCTGCACTTCTGGAGTGGCTGAACACTTGGCTGCCAATGGGAAGTCGTGAATGAACTCCTTGTTTTGCTTTGTGTGCGTGGCTTTTGCCTTATCTATTTAATTGCTTTTTTCTCAATCCATGAGTTTTCAGTCTTTAACAATTCTCTCCCCAGTCCCACCGAGGGGGGAGTGAGTGAGCAGCTGTGCAGAGCCAAGTTGCCGGTCGTGATTAATCCATTACACATAACTGGATGCAGAAAAACTTTTTAAAAAATAAGGTAAAACCAAAGGATTTTCTTATTTCTGACACCCACCGTTATTTATCACCATAGAGGGAGTGACACACAGCAAGTGTGTTCAATGTGACATGAAGACAGATTTGAAACCATGCAGCCCAGGTCCTCAGGAGTATCTGCAGCAGATCCCTGTACCTGGCTCCTGCTGCTAGTCTGAGCAGGAACTTGGTCTTATGTAGACAAAAGGTTTTCATGACCAGTTGCATCGTGTCCCACAAGCCTGCATCCAGCGGGAGGGCAGCGTGGGCTGCACACACTTGGCTCGGGTTACTTTTCCCTCCGAAAGCCGAGGGAGGGATAGGGAGGGACTGGAGAGTGGAGGGAGAGCAGCCACGGGTGGGGAACGGGGGCCCCCGAGCGGCTCCTCGGCCAGAAGCTCCCAGCAACGACGGGAATGGCACAGCCCAGCGGCACAGGGATGACTTTCTAAATTACAGTTGTTAGAGTATTCTTCTAATTAGGAGCATGACCACTTACGTTGAGACAATTTTTCACAGTAGCCACCGAGACACCATAGTATCCAAGTCTTCAGTTTCTCCTCCCCTTCAGCCTGTTAAACACCTCCAAACTGGCAAAAATTAAACATTCTCACTTCAAAGTCCTTTTCCTGACCCTCTCTATTCATCAACTTTATTTCTGCAGCTAGTTGTAGATCTGGCTGATGTTACAGTTCCAGATACAAGAATTTGGAATGCATCATGTTAGGAGACTTATGTTGGTAAATTATTGAACTATACTTTTGTTTCAAAAGGCCTCAAAGATCCATATAAAAATTACCAGTAATATGAGCAAAGCTAGAAAACTTTAGTTGTTGTGGATTAGAATAGTGACTCTTTAATAAAAATAAATGTGAAGAGAATTATTGATGGAAGATACAACTGCGTATTTTTTGTTTGAAGGATTCAACCTCTTACGAATTGATGAGAAAATATTTGCAACACAAGTCAGAGCCTTCAAACAACTCCTTCTCTAGAAAAATAGTACTGAGAGGCACACTACCAACAGTTTAACGTCATCTTAACTTCATGCTTACTTGTGGAAAATCAGAAAGGATATGCTCAGTAGTATGTCACATCTCATTTTCCATTTTTTACTCCCTTCCACACTTCTGGTCAACATACTTGTCAATTGCACTTTTTTTTTTGAAAATCTGAGCAGGTTTTACAAATGTATAAAATTGTGATTTATTTAAAACTGGAACAGGTGACACCATATTTTAATGCACGGATAGAGAGAAGAGCCTTAGAACCACAAGTCCACAAAATTTTTTATTAAAATAACACCAAGTTTAAGAAATCAATGCAGTGCAAAGAAATGTCAATTTTTCATACAAAAAAAAAAGTAATGATTTTCCATCCTTAAGTAAGTAAACTGCATTCCAATCGTGACATGACTGATGTAATGCAGAAACAGAAACACTGTAACCCAGATGAACGTCAGAGTTAAAGACTGGCATGCTGAGCAAGGAAGGTTCTTATTCTTTGCAAGAGTTCTTTCTTTACACTGTCTGGTACCAAGGCTGGAATACAAGTAAGGCAAAAAGTCAAAAAAAAGCCAACATCGAACTTTTACAACAGCTACTTCTATTTCGTTTGTTCTTGCAAGTCTGTTAATACCTAAAGTAATGGAAGAAACTTGATTTTCATATAAACACATCTCTAGCCTATTTTAAATTGGAAAAATAAAGTTGATGTCTGTTGAGAACACTGTCATTACTGGTAGGTTTTTTTGCCTAGTCATAGTCCAGAAAATAGGAAACTTTGAGGGAAAGGATTATTCAGCAGTAAACAGGATACTATCACCAGAACAGTGTGATTATCCGATCTTTTGTCTTGACGAATTTACAACCAAAAAATATCTGTCATGCCTTCAAAGGAAATGTCTCCAGCAAGTTATTTTGAAGGCCTATTTTTATTTAAAAGTTAATGAAGTTTCTCCTACTAATGTCAAAGCCTATTAGAGAGCCTAAAATGAACAACATAAAGACTGAGTTCCCTTAAGAGATTCCATTTTTTTCTCTGTGTGCTGTCCTTTACTCTTCCCATTCCCATTATGCTACAACTGTTAGTTCAGATTTTCCATCTTCAAGGGTCATGCACTTTAAAATATCTGTGCTGCATACTCCAATTATTCTTGAGACCATTACATCAAGTATAAAGATGAATACAGACATGACTAAATAATGTAGTCTACACACAGAGCTCATTTTATATTTTGAACGATTGTTACATAATACAAATTCACATGTTTTATTTGTTGTTGATACTAAGCTATTTTTCCTTAAATCCAACACAGGCAAGTTCATAATGCTGCTTTCAAAACCCTAGTGAAATATAGGCAGGTATGTTTATTGATGCCCTTCCACATCCATGTTTGCATTTCCTTACCTCTGCCTTTGGGAGTGATTTCTGCCACCAAATCATCAACAGTAACATGCTCTAATCCTTTTTCTTTAATGACATCTGGGGAAGAACAAGACCAGTATTTTAAATCTTTTAATCCATTCATAAGACAAAACCTGCATGCATATGTCATCAGAGAATATGAAGTAGCATAGGACCTAAATGTAGGTTATTAACTCAGCACCTACTGCATTGTACAGTGGATGAGACTCTCACTCATGCCATAGGTTTAAGTGAGGGAACTTGTCACTTCTGATGCATTTCGATCAGCTCTTATTTTAACACCAAATACTACAAAGTTTTATCTCATTTGAGCATTACCAGATGTTCCTATTACCGGAGTGTTGTAGCAGTTCACAAGTTGGCTCACTTATCTCTTAGAACACATTATTTACATAATAGTGAGAAAGGTGCAACTGGAAAAAGATTTTGGAACATGCAACAAGGGAGAGCACAGACAGCAAATCCTTACTACTCCATGTTTGCTTCAAACAACATGCCTCTATAATTTCAGCAAAGTCAGAAAGTGTCTCTGAAAAAAGGAATTAATCTATAGCAAAATAAAGGCAATGATTAAGATATACAATTAATACACATCAGTATTTAAACAACTGTCTACTTAATAGTGCCTTTCACATTAATGAAAAATGCAGAAGTCAAAACTGTGAAGTAATCTCAATTCAGTAGCATGAACCTAAAATACTGTTTGAACATAAAGGTTTTTAACTGTATATCAGTAACTAGGATTGATTGTCTCCAAGACACTAACTATATTTTCTGAACTGACATCACATGAACTATTTGTAAACTGCTTTTCTTGACTGAATTCCCTGAAATTAATCCTGGATTGCTCAAATATTGGTCCTAATCCATTACAGCAAGAAGCTCCATAAAGAAGCTACCAAAAAAAAAAAACCCCAACAAAAACACCACCTCAAGAAAAGAACCCCAAACCAACCCTACCTGGTAACAGAATGTTAAGGTTGGAAGAGACCACAGTGGGTCACCTGGCCCAGCCTCTCTGCTCAAGCAGTGCCATCCCAGAGCACGTGGCACAGGATTGTGTTTAGATGGTTCTTGGGTATCTCCAGTGAGAGAGATTCCCCAACCCCTCTGGGCAACCTGTCCCAGTGCATGGTCACCTGCACACTAAAGATGTTCTTCCTCTTACTCAGGTGGAAGTTCCTGTGCATCAGTTTCTGCCCATTGCCTCTTGTTCTACTGCTTGGCAGCACCAAGAAGAGCCTGGTCCATCCTCTTGACACCCTCCCTTCATACTCATAAATATTGATCAGGTCCCCTCTCAGTCGTCTCTTCTCGAGGCTGAAAAGGCCCAGCTCACTCAGCCTTTCCTCAAAAGAGAGATGGTCCATTCCCTTAATCATCTTTTTTCACCTTCTGCTGGACCTGCTCCAGGAGCTCCATGTCTCTCTGCCCTTTCTTTTGGAGGTTATTAGATAGACACAGACAAATAACTTACATTTTTTTCAGTCTCAGCAGCTGCAGTTACAGTCCAAAGCACTAATGTAAGCCGGATTATTTTAGGTAAGTTTTGCAGAGCAGAGTCTAATGGATATAGTTGAGAAGGCAGATAAACATCTCTGTCATGATCTGTACTATTGAAATGGTTAATCTATGGCAGTGGTATCAGGCAGACAACTGCAAGCCTGAATAATTAATTTCAGCCTTCTCTGCTGAACCTATGAAAACAATGTAACACACTCAGCCCTACAGAAAAAAAAAAACACACAACAACTTTGTAACGGAATATTGAGTTTCCAGGCAAAATAGACAAAAGCAGAATTAAAGTGAAATCTCAAGGGATTTGTTATTTGCTTTAAGGAGATTTCATCATACAGTAATATTCCTGGATGCTTAAACCCTATTTATAACAGTTTCATATAATTTACAAGTCAGTAAATTGTAATAATGTTGAACATTTAACACAGAACTAAAGATTTGGGTACTTAGAGGTTCATCTGCTGTAAAGGTTTTCCCTCCTCTAAACACATCACCTTATTTTCAAGAAATGTATTCAGAAAAAGTACAAACGCATTTCTGTCCCATATGTGGACAAAGTTTTCTAAGATGCAAGTTCAGTAACTTCAGAGTTTCTAAGCTGCATACCATTGTCTTTGTTCAATCCTCCTTTATCTAATTTTTTTATTCACCTGTAGTAACAAAGTAATCTGTCTCAAAACAAAAAGCTGTATCATCACAAATATTTATAGAATCAATTCCTATCCTTGTCTCAGAAGCTTAATAAGGTTCAGATCAGAGTTCTACCACGATTTTTTTCACCAAGTTAGCAAGATACTTTCTTGCAACAAAAGTAATTGCCAGGGATACTTTCCTCTTTCCCAGTCTCCTTTAAATTGACTGTTAGGCAGTAAAGCCTTCATCTCAGTTCACTGAGAAGGGTACCAGTTACTTGACCAGAGTTACCTTTGCAATGCGCCTTCAATTGATCCTTCCAGCCACATTCAATTAATTTGGCTCTCAGCAACTCTTTAAGGCTGTTAAGACAATTTACAAACTTGTTAGGAACAGCAAACATTCCTGACATCGTAATTATGCTTCAGTGTGAAAGTTAAGCCAACAATTACTACCTAGGAACTCCCAGACCAGCAGCAGAAATGGCTGAACAGCACACAAATCTCAAACCAAAGGAGTGCCAATGTTACCATGTTGGACTACGAGGAGTTGGCAGCTCTGAACTCATTCACAGAATTCCTCCAGGCAGCAGTTTTGTCTCATTGTCTTTATCAGGAAATAACAAGTTTTAACTGCAACAAATTGCATCAAATAGCGATTTTTATATGAACCAAGGGCATTTCAACACAAAATACCAGAATAAGTGTTCATAAGCCAACCACTCCATCCTTTCCTTTCTCAGTGTCTCTTTCCATATGTAAAACTAAAGTAAAACTGTTCAAAAGACGTTTTTTAAAATAGCTTTATGTAATGCGTAAGACTTTCACGTGCAGGCATATGAAGAACTTAGTTCTAAGTTTACTCAGTCTCTACTTCTCGGTGCAGTTCATGTTTGATGTATTTAAGCCCTCTAGCCGGCACGGAGTAGGAGACCAACTTACCGCTCTCGCTCCCCGGTTTCGATTAGCTTTTGGTTAATGGTTGCTCTCATCTGGGCATCTTTATTCATTTTGGAAACCTACGTTTGCCGCAAACCTGCACAGAGCAGAGGAGAGCTGTCACAAGTGCTGGAGTCACTCACACAGCAGCAACAAAACAGGTCACCCGAACAGAACGACACGCGGCGCCGCCCGGGGGGCGGGCAGGGCACGGCTCCCCCCCGGCTGCCCGAGAGCACCGGGCCGTCCCCTGGGGTCGGTCCCATCCCTGCCTGACGGAAGGATGGATCCGGGGTGGGATGGATCGGGGGATGGATGGATGGACCGACCGACCGATCGCGGGGGGTTGATGGATCAGGGGGTGCAGCCTCCGGGGCGCTCGCGCCGCGATCGCGCTCACCCTCCGCCGCGCCGCCGCCCCGGGG
>VXBA01000641.1:36831-86831 GCA_013399895.1 Serilophus lunatus
GCGGCGCCCGCGCACCCGCTTCCCGTGGAGCCCGGCGGCGGCTCCCGCGCGTTCCCCGCGGAGCTGCCGGAGCTTCCCGAAGTTTTCGCGGAGCCGCGGGATGGCGAGCGCAGCCCACTGCTCCCTGCAGGCCAAGCGCTTGCTGCTGGACCCCAAGTTCGAGGGATACAAGCTGTCGCTGGAGCCGCTGGCCTGCTACCAGCTGGGGCTGGACGCGGGTGAGGAGCGGGTGCGGGGCTGATCCCGCCGGGAATCCCTCGGGCAGCGCTTCCCCCCGGCCCCTCGCCCGAACCCATCGCTGGGAACCGCCCGGCCCGGGAGCTCCGCGCACCGCTGAGCCCCCCCGGCTCTGGCGGGCCGCCGGTTGTGGCCGCCGTGGCCGCTCAGCCCCGAGGGCTCCGGGCTTCGCCGGTCTCCGCCTTTGGCAGCCGCCCCAGGCCGGGGCCGGGGCCGGGGCCGGGGCCGGGTCACTGCCCGGGCGGGCGGGGAAGGAAGCCCGCCCTGATCGGGACCTCGGGCGGGGCGGGCGGGGGCGAGGCTCCCTGGGGTGGTTCCACGCGGGGTGTGAACGGAGAACGTGCGGTTTGGAGAAACACGCGTGGGGTGAATGAATACCTTGTGCAAGGTTCGCTGAATCAGGTGTTTTGTGTTTCTTGCTCTGCCCGCAGTTCAGAGGTGGATCTTCAGGCTGTGCATTCCCTGCTTTCTCACCGGCGGTATTTGAGATGCTGGTCTATTAACGGGGTAATTCCCTGGGGAGTGCATTGAGTCCTGTTGGACACGTGCCTACAGCCTTAGCCCGCTGAAGTCTCCCAGCACTGCGTTTAATGATTTGTGAAATTTAGGCCTTTAGTATGGTGGATGAATCTTTTACGGTGCTGAGACTGTATTATACTAATTGCTGTCTTTATATATTTACTGAGTCATATGCCTGTTTGCAGAGTTTTGAGTTAGCAATGGATCAGAAAGGTATGTTTGCCTTGCAGAATTGTCAGCAGTCAGATGGAAGTTGTAGGTAAGTTGTGTATTGAAGGACAAGTGGTCGAGACTGTGGTGGTACTGTCTGTGTCCCTGTGGTAGGACTGGAAAATTTAATGAGCAACATTTTTGTTGCATATTTTGACATTTTTACTGTAAGGCTGATTTAGGTGTCATCTTTCAAAAGACAGCCCAACTGTGGGTGACTGGGTGTGCTGCATCAGTTGTGTCAGGCATGGCAGTGGTGTAGCATATGTGCAGTCTCTTAGTTTGTCCCTTATTTGATGTTCTGCCAATGGCCAAACAAGCTTTGTAGTTCTTGGGGAGTCAGTTGTGCCTCTGCTCTAAATGGGTGAGGTTTACAGATTGTCATCAGAATACATGAACAGTGGAGTTGCTGATGGACAGATGGGTCTACTCAGTTCTTGTGCATTCAGACATTTTATATAATTCTTACAGTAACTCATGATAGTGCATTGCTGTGTGTGACTGTTCTTTTCTTTCCCCACTTCCCACAGCACAAAAGCCTTGGCTCATTTCAGTGTAACTTACTCAGCTGTCCTACAGAATCATTGATATTAATTCATCTATTCCCTTTCTCTGTGTGTGTGTATGTACAGATACGGGACCTCTGGCCAGTGGAAAGCTTTTGTTGTTGTAGTTGCAGTGTGAAATTAGTAACAGGAAATATATCAGGCCTTGCAGTTATCTTCCAGATGTTTTGCTTTCAGCCTGCTCTTAGGCCATACAGCTGCCTCTCCCTCCTCACTGGTTTTCTTCTGCTTCTTTCAAGGCCATTTCCTCACAGCAGAGAGATGTTCTGTACCTGAACTTTGTTCTTCCCCATTGTCAGTGGTCTTCACATGCTTTAGGTTGAGGGTATCCTGCCAAATCTTTATGTTGTGCAGGAATAAAAGGTTGAGTTGTAGAGAGTGTGCAGGCTGTGGCTTTTTGAGATTACTGCGTGGGACAAGAAACTAATACTGTGTGAGAAGGCCAAGAACTTTTACGTTGCATCACATTTGTGAGCAAATTCAAAGCCTCTGCAACATGATGAAGAACTTGATAATTTGTGGGCTCTTAAATTAACATTTGTCACTACATGAAGAGTTTAATTTGATTTCCTAAAAGTGGGACTAAATACAATAGCTGAAAGAAACATCAGATGTTTAAGAACACTATCATGATTACTTCTGATTTTATTCACAACTGTTTGAAAAAATATGGCAGTAGGATCTGGAAGATTAATGTAAAAAGGATGTTGATTTTTTTGTTTGTTTTCCAGGGAAATACTTTGTGGGTGCTTGTCTCAAATAACCTGAGATTTGGAGTTCTGCCAGTGTAGCAGCCCACATTTTGTGGCAGTAAAATGAATACATGAGGTTTAGAATACTTGGAATATGTGACAATACATAGAAATAGGTCCTCCTTCTTAAGTAGAACTTATTTTTAACTCAGCTATAGTTTAAAGTATCATTACAGTGTATTATTGTTGAAGTATTATTACAGTATTATGCAGTGTTATTACAAACTTCCATATTAAAGTATCAGTCTTTGTCAAAATTTTTATTAGTGCTTTTATATTTATTTTTATGAATTTCACATATATGAAATAAAGTGACAAAAAAAAAAATCGTCACATGGAATTGATGCAGTTTTCTACCACTGGAGCAGAGGGAGAGCAGGATGTGGTATTGCAGCTTGTGGAGGTTGTCATGCTCCTGTGGACTACAGGGAGCTTCATTTTCTGACCACTGTGTACAACTTACTAGTGTTAAGTTCTAATTTGCCTTCACCTGTCAAACTGTGGTTGCCAGGAATTTGCTGTGGTCAGAGGTGCAACTGACACAAAAATAAATTAAAAAAATCATTTATTTATTAGCTCTCTGATAGAAGGGAATTTTTTTCTTAAAATGTATGGTCACAGGGAATAAGAATGGGGGAATTCTGATACCTTCCGTTTTAAATACTATAATTTACATGTTCTTTTGTTTCTTCCTTACTCTTTCCTACCCATTCTGTCCTAATTAATTCTAAAGTTTCTTTTCTCATCTCTCACCTAGTTACCTATTTGCATAGTAATGAGTCCCACACTATTATGCCTTTAATTCTGAACTCTTTCTAAATTTTGTCTTTCTTCTTACTTTTTTTAGTATATTTTCATAACTTATTTTTAAGTGTTTCCTTTGCTTTGAGCTTTGTAGTGCCTTTTTTTTTTTCAGATCATTGAACCTTTGAGAGGGAGGAAAGAGCATCTTGTTTGCAGTCATATCTTCTGCCCTAGTCTGCTCAAAGCAGAGATTATTGGGCAAATCCTTGTCTCCAACAAGGAACAAGTCCAGGATGCACAACATTTTTTAAAGGATTGAGACCCTTGCTGTTGATTGGTCAGATGTCATTTGATTCCTTTTTCTTTCTGGAGTCTTACAATTTATTCAGCTGTGGACACCCCTGATGCCTTTCCCCTCTGTCTTGTCTGTTTGGCAGAATTTATACCTGTCATATAGTAGTGGATGCTGTTCAATACAGTTACAGATGAAAGGTATAATAAACATTCACTCAGACATGGGGCTCCTCTTGCAAGCCAGGAGAAGATGCAGAGAACTCATTCCTTTGGTCCTGTGCATTTATGAGTTTTATCACTTTTTTTTTGAAAAGTGATGTCAGTGAAGCCTGTTTAGACCGGAAGGTCTGTGCTTCTGTGAAAAGTAGTTGCCCAAAGGTAAAGCTGCATGGAAAACATATGCTTGTGACTTTTTATGGAGCAAAAGGCACAGATATTTTTCAAACACTTAGAGAGATGTTAATTTCCATTTTCATTTGAAAAATTAAATATAGAAAAAAGTCTTTAATGTGTGGGAAAAGTAAGAAACTGAACTTTTTCGTACATTTAAAGCTGTAGTTCATCAAGATTTAGGTCTCAGCCATGTGTGTATCTATTGTGTTGTACTTTAGTTTCTTAAGGAAAAGCAGATAATGTAAAGGCAAGTTCAGCCTTGGAACTGCTGTTAAGAGAAAATGGTTCTTGCACCTGCACAAATCAGCTTAGAAATCAGGGCATTGCTGTAGTGATACTTTGACAAATGCCTTGCTAGTTTTTGCATGTTGTCTGTCAGCCTGTGCTTGTTTTCAGCAAGCTGTGTGCTCATTAAATTGTTTTTTCTTTCATCTATTAACATACTTATTGCAGTAGATTATACAAATCTTTCACTTGCAGTGTACAACAGCAATGAGATCACAGTGCCATTAACAATAAAAACATTTTTTAAAATGAAAAGAAAAAGCATTAAAGCAGATTTAGAAGGACCTTTGAGTGCTGATACTAGAAAATAAATTATCTCTTCCACTGGTAGATCAGTGTATATGAAATACAAAATTGCTTCCACTGGGTGGCGTTGCAAAACAAGGCATGACATACAAGCATATAATATTTGATGCCACAAAATAGGCTGGTATAATTACTTTGCATATTTTGCAGTATTGTATAGTTGCTTTATTGTATTCAGTAAAACATCTAAAAAAGGATGTTTTGTGGGAGGATTGTTCCTCAGCCTTTTTTCTCTACCTTTTTTCCCCTCCATTCTGCTTCATAGTGTTTGATGGCAGATGTAAGACTTCTTTATTCATTTAAAGTGTAAATTCCCTGATAGTATTCTTTATTCAGAGAAGAATTGGGTTTTTTTTTTCAGTGCAGAGCAATAATTATTATAATATCCAGTTAGGAATCTTTTTATAGGAGTTGGGTTAGGGACATGTTACTACTTCTGTTGATTGTTTTGAATTACTTTGTATTTAGTGCTTTTGCTTCTAAGTAAAGGCATTGTGAGTGAAAATTTTTGCTTAATTACCTCTGAATTATTTTGAATCAAATTACTTTTTTTAAGCATTGAACTGGAGGTAAATAGAATTTGAGAAAAGTAGCATGGTTTTCTTTGTATTAGTCCAAAATATCCCACCTAACTGCAATTTCTCCCTTTGTTGAGAAATAATATTGAAAGCTGAGATTTAATTTATAAATTCTCTATATTTGTTTTCTTTTCTGGTGTGACACAGTATGGATCAATGTTTCTGGGTTTTAGTAGTGCAGATGTGTTTATCAGAAATTTGAAAAAGACCACGATATCATTCTGTTTAATAGCTGCCATTGACCCACTGCTTCTTAATTGAACCTAAAGAGCTGAAGATAGAGAATTGATTAGCCTGACTCTTAAAAACAGACAACTAAAAAGCCTGCCCCAAACCACCAAACAAAACCCCTAAAACAAACCAAACAACCCCCCAAACCTAACAACAACAAATCAGAAAAAAATCCTGACTGAAAACCAAATAAAAAGCTGCAAAACTGTGTAACTGCAAGATTGAATAAGGTGATGATTTGATTCAAGTATTTCTTCTTTTCCATTTATATTAACTTATCTTTCTCTGAATTTACTTCATTAAAAGTCTTCATTTCTTCTCTTTACACTCAGCTCTGTTGGTTTTCTCTTCTTTTCTCCAAGGACCATCAAGAAACCTTGAAGGCTGTAGAAAGGAAGGAATGAGCTTCATCCTAGTGTATAATCTCCTATAAACTATCTGAGCACATGGTGTGTGATAGCAGATGGAAACTGTGCACAGATTTCACTTGATCACAGTATGGGTTTCAATTAATGGAGGATGGAATAGGCTCTTTCAATGCTTCATCTTGACAGAGCTACATTATATGTATGATACATTCTTAAAACAGCTGATAACCTCATTTGAAATGCTTCATGACAGGACAGTACACATTTGTTTGATGTACTGGTTTACAATCACCTATGAATGATACAGTTTCTGAATTCTGTTTATGTGGAATTAATTCCGTATTGCAATAATACAAGGGATTTGGATCTCCTATTCCTGGCCCCCCCTTATTATTCAGGACTTATTAGGACTACAGGCTGGAGAACTCAAGGACAGAGAATTTTTTCATGTTCTTCCAGCTTTTATGAAGTTTTTCACCTTACAATCAACTAAATAATAGTATATTGTTCCAGAAATTTTCATGAAAAGTCATACGTTCATCTAGTTTTGACTGTTTTTACTGTTTGTATGTGTTTTAGTCTCAGTTCTGACAGGAACAACATATCTAAGGGAGAGTGGGGAGGGAGAAGTGGAAAAAAGAAGCACTAAAATTTTAGAAGTTTTGTGTTAAAAAATCTTTACTTGTTTCCACGTGTGTATTCCAATTTCAGAAGATCAAGTAATACAACTATACATGAAGTAGGTGGCAGGTACTTGGTTCCACTGAAAATAATTATCCTGGACTGTATGTGGTTTAGTCTTTGTTTTAAAATGTTCATGTCATCTCTTGATGTGTTGGGGAAAAATATCTCTGTGATAAAGCTTGTTTGTACAAACAGCCTTAAAATGTATTTTCACAATATAATCTAACTTTTTTACAGTGTAATTTACTGTAGAATATTCTGATTAGTTAAAGTAGAAATTGGAATGGGTAGCAGTCTGTGCCATTATGACAGGTTTATTTTCTTCTCACTCCTTTGTTGATACTCTAGTTCAGAAGGGCCACAGCTTGTGGAACAGTAATTTATTAATTGCAGAGGTACGGAAATCCCTCCTGTGTGGTGAATATAAATAATGATTTGAGCTGAGTGGAATTAATACTGCTGGTTTGCAAATATCAACAGTGATTAGGAGACTAATTGCTAGTTATACTGTCATTTTGCAAGCATTTCGTGTAGTATGACAGGATTTTGTATTAATCAGGCAGTATAATGTTGCATAGTTTCCTAAAGCCACTTTCATGTTAATAGTCAGTGTCTCTAATGGGGTCAGTTCTGAGTCAGTTGTTGAGTTTGTGATAGCTGTGCAGTGGCACTGATGGCACTGCCAAATGAGCTGCTCCTTGCAGTAATTGCTGTTCTGACAGGGTAGAGTAAACTATTCCTGCTTCAGTAGATTTAAAGTAGATGCTATAGAGGCGTCTAAGAAAGCTAAAATGGGTGCTGCTGCAGAGAGCTGTGAACAGGCCCTGTTATGGGGAGGGATGGAAGTGAAACACTGGAAATATTTCCTTGCTCTGTTTTTGAGCAGAAAAATGAGGTTGAAAGATTAGGAACTAAAATAACCAAGAGCTGTTGCTGTGAAAAGAATTGGCCTTGAGGTGCTTTCCCTGTACTCTGGGCTTGAGTGCTAATCATCATGGACTGATAGAGTTTACTTGGAACTTTCTAAAAGACTTTGCTTCTACTGTTAAGTTCAAGATAAGTTTCCTGCAGGAAAGCAGGAATCCTGGGATGACCTTTGTGGAGGGCGAAATGGAGTTCTTGTCTATCTGAGACTTTGCAGAAGGATGGACCAGGCCTCTGCTCCTGTATTGTGAGATGTTGGGACTACAGCTGCTTGACCTGTGTATAGAAATAGAAAAAAAGTGCTGGAAAAAGTTTAAATAAAAACCTGGTTACTCTTTGAAAGATAACCCAGTTCTGATTCCTGGTAGTTGAGTAGAGGTTTTTCTGTTTGGAAAAATCTTGCTCAAGTGAATGACTGTAGGTAGCATACTTCTTGCCCTGAAGAAGGTACTAATCTAGTGAGCAGCTATTCTTTGCAGCCTCTTTCAATTAGAAAAAGAGCCTGAAATTGTGGTGGTATAGTGGACATTTCTGAAGATTGATTCAGCCACAGTGGGAGTGATAGGAACATAGGGTTGGTTTGTTGTTGATCTTTTGTTGGTTTTGGTATGGTTTTTTTCTATAATTACCATGAATTAATTTTGGTTTTTACTGTTTTAACCTTTTGCCTTGCAAGTGTCAATAGCTTGGTTCAGTAATTAAGGCTGGGAAAGCCATGTGGTTATATAGGATATTTTGGTTGCTATTTTCCTGGAGTTACTACGGAGTAGAATTTTTTTTCCCTTACCTGTACCATGTACAAACTTACAAATAGGTTTTACATTGTTGTTCCGTGCATGTTTCATCTCGTGAGGGTCATTGATAAGTTGGAACTCAACACAGAGAGAGCATAGGTATGTTGGGTTTGTGTGGCAAGGTTTTGGCAGCAAGAGGGCTACAATGGGTGGTTTCTGTGAGAAGCTGCTGGAAGCTTCTCCACTGTCCTACAGAGCCAATGCCAGCCAGCTCCAAGATGGACCTGCTGCTGGCCAAGGCCAAGCCAGTCAGCTGTGATGGTAGCACCTCTGGGGTAATGTATTTGAAAAGGGTAAAAAGTTGCTGCACAAAAACAAATGCAGCCAGAGAGAGGAATGAAGAAACTATGTGAAAGAAAGAGTTTTGCAGACACCAAGGTCAGTGAGGAAAGAGGAGGATGAGACACTCCAGAGAGAGTCCTTTGCAGCTCATAGTGAAGACCACAGTGAGGCAGCCGTGCCCCTGCAGCCCACGGAGGTCCATGGGGAAGCACCCGAAGGAGATTGTGAGGCCATGGAAAGCCCATGCTGGAACAGGCTCCTAGCAGGACCTGTGAACTTGTGGGGAGAAAAGTCCGCACAGGAGCAGGTTTGCTGGCATGACTTGTGACTCCATGGGGCACCTGCAGTGGTGCCGCCTGTTCCTGAAGGACTGTGCCCTGTGGAAGGGACCCACTCTGGAGCCGTTTGTGAAGAACTGCAGGACTTAGTTAGAGAATTTTGTGAGGGATTGTCTCCTATGGGAGGGACTTCCATGCTGGGAAGAGAATGAGCGGGAAGAAGCAGAGAGGTGTGATGAACTGACCACAACCTCCATTCCCTGTCTCGGTGTGCCACTGGAGGAGAGCTGGAAAAGACCAATGGGAGTGAAATTGAACTTGAGAAGAAGAAGGGAGTGGTGGTGGTGGGAATGTGTTTTAAGATTTGATTTTTATTTTGATTACCTTGCTCTGATTGGCAGTAAATTAAACTAATTTCTCCAGATTGAGTATCTTTTGCCTTTGATAATAGTTGGTGACCAATCTCTCCTTGTTCTTATCTTCACCCATGTTATATTTTCCTCCCCCCCATCCAGCTGAGGAGGGGAATGATAGAGTGGCTTTAGTGGGCATCTGGCACCCAGCCAGAGTGAACCCCCCACAATAGACTACTGTAAATGGTAATAGTTTTTACATGATCAAAGTGAATGACTGCAGTGGCCTTCAGGATGAATAACATTCTTTCCAAGTTTATGGTGAAATTTTAACTATGTATGCATAATGTATTTTTCTTCAAATAAAGCAGACCTGTGGAATGAAAATGGAAGAATTATTTTTAAATTATTAATTTGAATTTTAAATTATTTAGTTGTAAATAATGAATTGTTAAAAGTCTTTTTCTTTTCCCTCCAGCTGTAGCAGAAGTGCACCTTCGTGATGATCAATATACCCTTGACCACATGCGTGCTTTTGGCATGTATAATCATCTTCACCTTGATTCCTGGTACCAGGATAATGTCTACTATGTTGATCAGTTTGGAAGAGTTATGAATCTGTCTGTGACTCTGGTAAGAATAAACCTTTTTTTTTTTTTAATCGCTGAATTTGAAAAGATGAGGGCAGATGAGATAGAAAATATGGCAAGTAGGATTCAAATGCAAAAACTGGGGGAAGCTATTGCCAGGAAGACAGGTCGATCAACAAAAGTGGGTTTCAACAGGAAGGATGAAAGGATTTTAAGTGAGATTTCTGATTTCTTTTTGTTAATAGTATTATATTAGTATTGCAGTAGTGTGTGGTGTCCCACCCTTAAGGGGAAGGGAACACTCAAGGTTTGTAGACGCTTGCGGTCAAAAGGAGCAACAAAAGTCAGAGGGTCCACAAAAGCTTACAAAGGTTTTTTAGTGAATTACACACTTGGCATGGAAATTGGCATATTATTCCTTAATCTCCTATTATAAACACATGGCATTGAGTTTTGGACAAGGGAGTAGGGTGAAAAGAAGGGAGAAGGAGAGGGCAGGACAAGGGGATGGAGGGGAAGGAAAGGGAGAGGAAGAAGGAGAGGTGAATTAAGGAGGGTAAGAGAAATTAAAAGGTAGAAAGAGAGAAAAAGAGATCCATGTCCTGGCTCCAGCATTGTTCTGGCTAATGGGATGTTCAGGGTCCTGGGGGTGCCACCTGATCTTGGTGTGGGGGACCTTTCTTTCAGTAGGTCAGGACTAAACTGAGAAAAATTCTGAAATTGTAGTTTTATTTTTTGCAGGAAATACAGGTTTCCAGAGGGCGATAGGCTGAGAACTAAAGCTGCAAAATGGTTCCTTTGATTTTCATAGAATATAAAAGCAGTTAGACAGACTCTTACTGAGAGAAAATAATCTTCTAGGATTTCTTCCAAATCTTTTGAGATCACTTGGATTCCTGGTGGGAATGTGTCAAGGAAAGGAACTTGTAATGGAAACCCTTCTGTTAACATTAGCTTGTCACAGTCTCGTTTTTTGTTTTATCTTTGAGGTTGGTTAACCTTGGTTTGCTGCTGGATACTCACCCAGACACTCTCACTCCCCATGTTCAACAAGATGGGGAGAAAATAAGACAGAAAAGCTTGTGGATGAAACCAGAAAGATCACTTATCAATTACCATGATGGGCAAAACAAACTTGACTTTGGGGAAAATTATTTAATTTATTGCTAATTAGAACTAGCATAGGGTGATAAGAAAGTGAGTCACACAAAGCTGGTACCAGGAACTTGCTCCATTGTGTGCTTTTCCATGGGATACAGAGTGGATATCTGCCCCACTCTTGTCCTCTGGGGCTGCAGGGCAACACCTGCAGGCAAACCTCTGCTCCCCACCACTGTCTTACCCGACGGGCTCAGCTGTGCCTGATAGTGACTCCAGGGGAGCTGGTTGGAAGTGGCTGTGTGTGGCACAGGGCAGCCCTGCCCCTCCCCACCCCTGCAGGTCCCCCTATCCTGGACAGCACAGACACCCAATACATTGTTTTATTAGGAGGTCACTGTGTGCATAAGTTTATTTCTTACTAGATAAAGGATTTTACAGCAGGCAGTCAATTGACATAAGAAATATTCTTCCCTAGGACCAATTTCAAGATAATGGCAGTTGATTAATAACTTGTCACAAGTTTCAGTTCCACTTGAAAATAATACTGATTTAACTATGAAATAAATAGGTGCCATCTTGTGTCCTAATACACAATAACACTGCTGTTTTGCAAAGGAAACATGTTTGCATATGTATAAAAAGGATTGTGTGTTCAGAAACATCAACAAGGTGTCTCATTACAAATGTGCCTGTCCATATATTAGTCAAATGTATATTACAAGTAAGATTGGTTTGGCCAACTATAGCTTATGATTAAAATTCATTTCAGTCTTCTTTAAAACAGAAGATGGAACAGGCTAACAAGTTCATCCTAAATCCAGAGTGAAAGAGCACATGGGTTTTGTAACACGTCATTATTTCTAGTTTTATTTCTTATTTTTGTTGCAACTTTGATTCTAATATGACAGAATGTTGGTTAACCATAAATCATGAACTATCCCTGCAACTCAGGAGTTTGAAAAGATGTCATCTCTGAAGACAAAAAGTATATATCGTACCTTGCCAGTTGCTCGAAATCACACATAATTGAAATCAGAAAAATGATCATCATAAGCAGTTTTTTTCTATTGATGGATGAGAACTCAGGTGGGGTTTCTTTTTACCAGGTTGAGGAAGTTATCCTGTTTTGTCTGGAAATACTGCATAGTAGCTTTAACATTCTCCTATTACAGCTGTTGGACTTCTTTCAGTCAGTAAGCCAGCATCAATTAATACTTTGCTAGTATAGAGTAGTGACAACATTACTGAGTTGGGGATTTTTGATTCGACATTTTTTTGCACCTGACTGAGCTTTGTTGGTTGGTTGTTGTTTGTAGTACTTGAATATCGCTGGAAAATACTAAAAGTTTTCTCCTATAGCAGTTGAATACTTGGACTTGGTTTCTTGACCTTAAGCTCTTCTTGCAGAGACAACTTTTGTGGCAACAGTAACTCTTCTCACATTTAATTAAAAGGATTAATGGCTCTGTATTTTCATCTTTTTGAGTTCCAAGAAGAATTAGCTGTGGAATACTGTTTCCATAACTTTCAGTTAACGTCAATTCCTAAAAACTGTTGGTGGTTCAAGACACAATGTTTTGCTTCTGTTTGAAACAAATAAGAATAAGGAAACAAAGTAAAGAACAACAAAATCTTACAGTGTTCTGATTAAGGGTTTTAAATACTTGTGTCTTTGTTATTCAGAGTGCTGGGTATGTATCAAATGCCTGGGTATTTTGATTTTTCATAAAAATAAAGTTTTATATTTGTTATTGCTACTTTGTGGGAATTGCCATATGCCATAGCTTTTTTTTTTTTTTCTTTTTTTTTGTGTGTACTTTGTCTTTTCTCATTTCCTGTCTTTTCTTTAGAAAATTAATTTTTATTTTAAATCTTTTATGAAATATCACATGTCACATGTCTGTACACTAAGTAACATGGTTTAACCCCAGCTGACAACTAAATAGCTGCTTGCTCACTCCCCTCTGCCATCCCCAGTAGGAAGAATCAGAAAAAGGTGAAACCCGTGGGGTGATATAAGAATAGTTTAACAATTAACGTAAAGTAAAATTTAATAATAATAACAACAAATAGTACTGAAAAGGATGATAACAAAAAGAGAGAAATAAAATCCAAGAAAAAGCAAGTAATGGTATGGAATAGTTTGGGTCAGCTGTCCTGGACATGCTCTCTCTCAGCTTCTTGTGTATCTCCTCACAGGCAGAGCATGGGAAACTGAAAAGTCTCTGAACTGGGGAAAGCACTGTTTAGCAGCAACCAAAACATCAGTATATTATCAACATTGTTCTCATACTAGATGCAGAACAAAGCATTAGCCTGAAAATTAATTTTGTCCCAGCTGAAACGAGGACAGTATCACAAACCTTTTGTGTCTTTGGAACAATACATTTTCTTAAAGCAACATAAAAAATTTCAATCTTAGTCATACCAAAGAAACTACGTAAAATCACAGAATCAGCTAGGTTGGAAAAGACTTCTGAGATCATTGAGTCCAAGCTGTGGCCTGACACCACCTTGTCAACTAGTCCATGGCACTGAGTGTCACATCCAGTCTCTTGTTAAACACCTCCAGGGACAGTGACTCCACCATCTCCTTGGGCAGCCCATTCCAATGGGCAATCACTCTCTCTGTAAAGAACTTCCTCTAAATATCTGACCTAAACCTCCCCCGGCAAAGCTTAAGACCGTGCCTTCTTGTCCTACTGCTGGTTGCCTGGGAGAAGAGACCAATCCCCACCTGGCTACAACCTCCTGTCAGGCAGTTGTAGGGAGCAATGAGGTCTCCCCTGGGTCTCTTCTTCTCCGGGCTAAACAACCCCAGCTCCCTCAACATCTCCTCACAGGATTTGTGCTTTAGAATATATGTAGATCCCATAAGCATTCATCTGAACAATCTACTTGTTACTTTGAAAAGCAAATGTCACTACTTAACTATAAAGGTAAGACATGCTTACTTAAATAAGGCCTGGCATGGGGAGTCAGCAGGAGTAGAAGGGTTTTTAGGGTTGCATTTTACATTTTGCCTCTTGTACCTGCACAATGGCTCTTCATCAGCAGCTGTTTTCAGCCTGGCTTAGTCTGCATGACTTTGCCTGTGGAGGAACCATTTGCTCAGAATTTCTACACAAACCTGAAACTTGGGCTTCTTAAAAGTCTCAAAATCAGGGTTCGCGTCGTAGGCAGGTGAGGCAAAGGAACTTCTGAAAGCAGAAGGGTAGTTGTAATAGTGAGAGCACTTGGACGAAATCTGGAGTAGATGTGTAGAACCACAGGGGCCAAAAGGAAGCGGAGTACTCTGTCAAGAAGTATAGAAGTGGGCAAAGCTAAATTTTAACACCAGTGGAAAAGGTAAAAAGAGACACTGGGGAGTGAAAAATAGTTAAACAGAGAATCTTTGTAGAGGATTGAAGAGAGAGGAAGAACCAAGTCTGACAAGAAGCTGTACCTAGTTTTGTCTTAAAGAAACTTGTTGTTGTCATTTAAACTTAATTGCAGTGAGTAAACCTGATTTTTGTTAAAACTACTATAACTGCTTTATCCAGTACTTGCTAGTGTAATATGTGACTAGAATCTTACCATCCCCTTCTACTTCTGAAGTAGGGAGCTGCTACTAACCCTGGTTAACCAGCTGGTGAACAAAGAAACAGTCAAAAAGCAAATCTGACACTCAAAGGTTTTGAGGGCATGTCAACTTCAAGGAATTTCATTCTTTTTATCAACAGAATGAGATTAGAAACTGTTCTAATAAATGCCTACAGTTAAATCATTGTACAGAACAGTTGCGAATAAGAGCATTTCCTTTCTTGCCTATTGAGAGGAAGGCTTTGTTATGAAGATTATTTTTCATTTTTTTCAAGAGATTACTGAGTTCTGAAATTCTTGGCTCAGTGCTGGTAAATCTGATGTAAACTTTGAAGATTAAGTAGTTGGTAATTCTTTTGTTTATTGCATCCAAAACTATTTGAAGGTTACTGTTGAGATTCATTTGAAGGCTGACAAACATGTGGTCTTCTGTAATGTTGTGTAGCCCTGTCTGGCTCTCTGGGCCAGATGTCTCTCCCCTACAACATGTCTGTTTCCATCTAGTTTACTGTCTTCAGCAAATGTGGTGAGGGCGTTTTCAATCCCACCATCCATGTAATTCAAGAAGGTATTTAACAGTGTGGGGCCTGGTATCAATCCCTACGAGATCCCACTTTGACAGACTTCCAGCCCATTTTATTTAACAACTGATTAGTTCAGTTGAAAAACTTCAAGCAATTAAGTTCTATTTCAGTAATTTGAAAGATTATAGTAATGTGACTGTGATGTTACTGAATCTCCATTTTGCCTCTTACATTTTTCTGTGAAATTATTCTGTTTGAGCTCTTAATACTGCAGCCTGATCAACATCATAAGAAGCTGATCAAACTGTAGTGCCGATAAAACATGTCCTGACTGTTATTTTAAACTGTGATGCAGAGTTCTCAAATCATGAAGGTTTTGTCAGGTGGTTTGCTTTTTTTCCTTAACAAGCCTCTTGGGTATTAGGAGACTATGTCAGTGCAAAAAATCGAGGTAAATTTTAGTTCTAAGCAGGGAGTGGCATTGCTGGCATTCCACAAACCAAATAATGGTCAGAAAGTTACAAAGCCTTGCTTGTCAAAGAAAGAGCTGTATGTGAGAGTGAAGGCACAAGATAAAGAATAATTACTGAAAGATATCTTGGAAAACGTCCTGCTGTACTTAATGAGAACAGTTGGAAATCCAGTTTTCAGCATGAAGGCCATTTTTTTCTGTTAGAATTAGCAGGAAATTAAGAACACAACACAGAACTAATTCTGAGAACAATTACTGTAAGTAAAGATTAAATTGGTTATCTAACATTCATTTTGCAGCATTATTGAATCAGACTTTTGCGGAAAGATGATACAGTAGGAAATATTGGATTTTTCTTTTTTTTGTAAAATGTAGTGGTATGTTTATAAAAAACTGCATATCTCTATTGTTCACTGGAAAATTGCATCATCTGTGCAATTTGTTCACTATACTGTCTGTTTATTCGTGCTCAAAAACTATCTGTAGTTTGGCTTAAGAAAAATTGTAGTGTGGTACTGCAGCAGGATACTAAATAAAGTTATCCTGATGAGTAGTAGAATCATAGAATTGTTTAGGTTGGAAAAGACCCTTAGTATCATTGAATCCAACCAATCACCCAGCACTGCCAACTCCACAGCTAAAGCATGTCCTTAAGTACCATGTCCACACATTTTTTAAGTACCTCCAGGGATGGTGACTCCACCTGGCAGCGTGTTCCAAAGCTTGACAACCCTTTTGGTGAGGAAATTTTTCCTTATACTCCATCTAAACCTCCCCTGGTGCAACTCGAGGCTCTTTCCTCTTGTCTTGACCTGTTCCCTATTACTTGGGAAAAAAGACTGACCCACACCTGTCTACGATCTCCTTTCAGGGAGTTGTAGAGAGCAGTAAAGTCTCTCCTGACCCTCCTTTTCTCCAGACGAAGCAACCCCAATTCCTTCAGCTGCTCTTCACAGGACTCATGCTCCAGACCCTTCACCAGCTCCATTGCCCTTCTCTGGACGTGCTGCAGCACCTCCGTGTGTTTCTTGTAGTGAGGGGCCCAAAACTGGACATAGGATTTGAGGTGCAGCCTCACCAGTGCTGAGTACAGGGAGACAATCATTGCCCTGGTCCTGCTGGACATACCATGTCTGACTCAAGCCAGGATGCCAGTGGCCTTTCTGGCACTGTGGGCACGCTGCTGGCTCATGTTCAGCTGGCTGTAGACCAGCATCCTGAGGTCCTGTTCCACTGGGCTGCTTTTCAGCCACTCTTCCTTAAGTCAATTTTTTTTTAAGTCTCCACATTTTTGCTGGGACTAGAAATATTTGTTGTAAGTGATTAATTATATGGGAATAGTAGGGGAAAAGAAATTAAAAGCCTTGATTTAATTCAAAATATACTTGATGCTGTAAACTAGAAGGAAGAAATGAATGCTGAAATATCAGTGAGAAAACACTCAGAAAAACCAATTTATTGAAATTCCAGCACCTTTTCCACCTATATGGGAATTATGCTTGCTAGCCAATTTTTTCCAAATATGTTCAGTGGCACAAAGGAGCCGGTAAATTGCTACTGAGATTTTGTATTAATTTTCTGTAATATTTACTGAAACTAATAAATACTTCACAGACTCTTAGTTAATGACTCTCTGTTTATAGGACACTGCTCTACAAAAGCCAAGAGAAGTTTTCAGGCTGCCTGCAGACTTGACCACATATGATAATCGCCTTTGTGCCTCAGTACACTTCTCATCTCCCACATGGGTTACACTTTCTGATGGTACAGGAAGACTGTATTTAATTAAATCGGGCAAGCGTGGAAACGGTGCGTCTGAAAAGTGGGAGGTACGTCCTGCAATAGCACGTTTAAGAGTTGTACATCTACCAGAAAGTTCTTGTGGTTGCGTTTCTTATGAGGATTGCATGCATATAAAATGTGTGAAGAATTAAGCTTTGAATCATAGCTCAGTATCACTGATACAGAAATGTGTTCTAAATGATTAAATGATTTCTTTATAAACAAAATACCTGAAATTTAAGTTTTTGGAAGAGAACAACCTTTTGACTAAGAGGGATCTAAGTAGAGGCGTTTCTGAAAGGTGGCTAAGTGCATGTCTAGCTAAACTTCTTCGAAAAACTTTTCTCCTTTTTTCCTATTCCTATATGTCTGTCCAAGATTCTCCCCCCGCTTTTCCTCTCATATTATTTCAGTTGGCCTGTGGAATAATAGATATTTTTTTTAAAGTTTGAAATTAATGTCAAAGAGGCTAAAAACTATTTTTAAGTTAGGAGGTTTCTGGTCTGTGTGTTTTTTTTCCTCTGTGGATGTAATTGTGCTTGAAATAACATTTAATTTGCCTCATTTTAAAAATACATCCACAGAGACTAGAATAAAACTTAAACAAAAGTGCTGATTAAAAGCTTTGACAAGGTAACCTTGACAGTTACTTGCAGAGCAGGTATATTGTAAGCAATATTATTTCCACTTCTCTGGTAGGGAAATTCTTCATAATGTGCACTTAGCTCTGGAAAATTACTAGTGCTTAAAATTTTTACTTACACACTTGGTTGTAACTGAAGGATGTTTTTATGTTTTTCATTATTAAATTCTTTACATATTTTAAGTAGTCTTTATAAGGAGCATTTTTTAAATCCATATCAAAGTGATCTTACTACATTAATTATGGCATTATAGTTATTCTGCTTGGACACAACAAATACAATTAAGTTACATTTCTACCTGAAACCATGAGTCTGTTGTTCGGTGGTTAATTCCTATTTGTTCGTGAAAGATGAATCTGGTATAAAGTACTCGCATTTTGCATCTATTTTCTTTATCAGAGGGAAGTTTCCTAAGTAATCAAGGATGTTTTAGTATTGGCAGAAATTTAAGTGTATACGTTGAAGTGGAAGTTTTCAGCATGATGGATTAGTTGCTTTCCCCGCACCTTTTGAGAGCTCATTTAAGGAAATTGGTCATTCTGTTCCTTGGATATTTCATAATGGATACCAACTGTTCTGTATTCAGTTCCGTATGAGAATGCTCATACATAAATAAGATACATTTGAGTTGTCAGTGTAACAAAAACACAAGATCTATATGTTGAGGTTCTGTCACCATTTAAATTGACTTCTTGAATATGTACAGCACCCAGTATTTTTTCTGAATGAGTATATTTTGGAGAAAAGCTGAAATACATAGTTTCTCGAATTAAACTTCCTGTTATAGGCACCAAATGCTAAATGTCTTATGCTGCAAGATGTGGAGTCCTTCTGTATTTAATTGTTTCATGTTCATGGTGCTTATAAGCTTTTCAATATGGCAGTAGTATTTATCTATTCTGCCTGCCTAGCCACATCCAAATATTGGATGGACTTTTCCAATATGTATATAAAAGCAAAAATTATAAAAATCCTAACCCTAGCTTCTTCTAAACATTAATATTATACTCCATAATTTAATAACATTTTTTTTTTACTTGCCTTTGTAGTACTTCCTGGGGAAGGAAAATGGAATCTCTTTGCAAAGATAGTAGCCCAATAAAGAGACCCTTCCTCCCCTTATGTTTGATGATTAAACACTGGCGGTGATACTTTGTCTGGACCTTTTTATCTTCTTGTTTGCGCTTGTCAAGGTCCACAAAGATTTTCAGGATGTTGGAGTGTTTAGAGAAGCAGTGATTGGGGAGATGCCTCTATTTTCATCTTGTCTATGCGACTGGTTCCCCATTTGATAGGTGGTGTTTATGGATCCTGTTGTGCTCCACATCAGTTGTTGGACCTCTACATATTGTGTCAGTAAAAACCCACAATGAAAATGGGTTTCAGGATCCTCATGCTTTGTATAACGGGCCCTTAAAATGATTGCATAATATAACCACTAATAATTAAAAACATTTGAAAATAGTACTTTGATAGCCATGGAAGGAAGAAACAGAAATGTATGACATTCATGGATGACAGAGAGAGAGGTTTGTGGAAGGCAGACTGCTACTGATTCAACATTCACTGAAACCTTTCACTGATTTCTGTGGAAGAGCAAGGCTTCCGGGTTTAACTGTCTGACTTTTTGCTACATTTTTGTCTTGCAGATTGCGTTTAATGAAGAACTAGGGAGTCCATTTATTATAGCACACAGTGTTTCATTTGAAAAATCTGACACACATTCACTAGCTGTGCTGCTGCTTAGGGTAGAAAAAGATGAATTGGAGACAAAAGGAAGTGGATTTCATATTACTTTGGAATGGGTTACAATTGCAGAGATAAACAAAGAGGGTAAGAGTTTTACATTCATATTACTGGTAATAATGTTTAAAAAATAAGAATCATGCTCTTATTCTCTGTTTCAGAAGTTGCTTTTTCCACAAGTTCTAATATTTCTTTTCTTGAAAACTTCAGCTTAGATTTTACGTAGTTAATTTTTACTTACATTTTGAGATCAAGTTATTGGTTGTAGACCTAAATTCTGACAGCTGAGAAAACGAAGTAGTAAAGTTTCATACATGTATGGTGACGATACTCAGAAAGCAGGATAGAACTTTACTTTGATGTTATGGAATGCAATTTCTGTCTTGTAAAATTGAGGTTACTAGGGAATGGCTGTTGTGCTTTCAAAATGTTGTACAGCTGGATATGAGTGTCTGGCTATTAAGTTTTCTTGGTTTTTTATCTTCCAATAAATGATGTAGTGGGATTGGAATTGGTATGAAATAAATACACAACCTGTAACATGGAAAATAAATACTTCATTTTCTAGCTTTTCCTACAATAAGAGTATGAAGTTATGCCGTTAGTTTTGGATCAACACATTAAAAACATACTAGTTAGTGTATTAATACATACTAATTAACATATTATCTTAATAAAGCTTTGCAAATAATACTTCATATGTTCAGTATGACCATATATATGTACATTAAATATAATGATTTACATAAAGCATACAAAACCCTGTGCTTCACTGTCTGATTTAAATGCATGGATTAAATTAATGTACCTTCTTGTAAAGACTGTGATACAGTCTTGCTCATTATCTTCCAAGAAGTATAATTTTGATACTGAGAGAAAAAAAGTAACTGCTTGAACTAAAGCAGTCGATTGCATCCTGTGGTGTTAATAGCCAAATGCTCCTCAATCTCCTACATATATTGTAGGGACAGCATAGGACAGGACAGGAGCTGGAAGTGACCTACAATGCCTTCATCTGGTCCAACTGTCTGACCAATTCACAGCTGACTAAAAGTTAAAGCATTTTGTTAAGGGAATTATCCAAATGCCTCTTAAACAGTTAGGACTTCAACCACCTCTATAGGAAGCCTGTCCCAGTGTCTGAACACCCTCTCAGTAAAGAAATGCTTCCTAATGTCCAGTCTGAACCTTATCTGGTGCAGCTTTGAGCCATTCCTACACGTCCTGTCACTGCATTCCAGGAAGGAGGGCTCAGCATCTCCCTTTCCACTTCCCCTCTTTAGGAAGGCTGTGGAGAGCAATAATGTTGCTCCTCAGCCTCATTTTTCCCAGACTAGACAAGCCTGAAGTCCTCGTCCACTCTTCATAGGACGTTCCTTCCAGCCCTTTCACCAGCCTTCAGTGGCTTCTGCTGTTGAAACCTTAGATGATGGAAATATTTCTCAGAGAGTCAGAAAGCCACATGGGACTGACTGCCTTATGTTTTTGTGGCCAGCTCAGCATGATAAAGACCATTGAACATTACTGGTTGTAACTTAGAAGAAAAACTAAATCAGTAACACTGCCAGTCTAGAACTGAAGACTGTTGCTTAGTGAGAGCAGTAACACAAATTTTTATTATATTTTTAATACTGTACATTCTTTTAACATTGTGTTTTTTGTAACTTACAACAAATATTCATGGAATCCATAAAAGTATAGTTAAAAATCTTTTGAAAAAGTCTTGCTAGTTCTTCAGCATTGCTAAGGAACATGCAAAATTTTGAAATTATTGTCAGCAGAGATGTAAATAACAAGATTCAAAACAGACTGAAGAGAGTAACTAGTTTTGATTTCATTGAAATAAACATCTAGCTAATCAGACCGATGTATGAACCAGTCTCAAAGAATTTTTTTGGGGAATTGCAATATTTACCTCCTTTTTAAATGGTGATCAATTGCTGTGCTTAACTTTTCTTGAAACTCTGCCTGTGAGTGCAGTTTATCAAATCAGATTGTAGTAGAAGTAAGTAGTTAATCAAAAAGCCATTTCCTAAATTACAAAAATCTGAGCTTCATCAAAGCAAAGCCTTAAATCATAGTTATGTCTCTTGATACCAACAACTGTGAGAGCCTCTGCTATGTCTGGTTGGCCAGACAAAGTGATCACACCCACCACAACTGAATTAACTAAAAACAAACAAAAAAATGGAAGCATGAAAAAAGATGAGAATGGTGGCAGTGGTTAAGTCTGTTCATATCTTGTGTGGTACTTCAGAGGACTGTAACAAAGGTGTACTCTTTGAAACTTTGCTGTTTTCTTTAGTTAACCAATGTTTTAGAAATCCTCACTGTAAAAGCTTGAAATGAAGAAACACCATGCTGCTTTATTAGGCTAAGAAAAAATGACATTAGTTTTCTTCTGACCTTCTCTATGAGAAAAATCAATCAGTTTAAACTTACTGTATAGGTCTTTTACTCTGTCTCTAATTAGAATGGTTGAATCTCTTCGATTAATGCTGCCCTCCCTCCACCCCAACCAAAGCTTTGAAGAAAAAGAATGGTGCTTTAATTAGCACCATTAAGTACTGGAATTACATTATAGTCCAGTTACTACTCTACTCCACTTTGTGCTTTGCCAAGATGATAACCAGTTTAGAGGACTTACATTCTACCTGGGTTATCATTCAGCATCCAAAGGAGGGCAACAAAAATGGTGAAGGGCCTTGAGGGGAAGCCGTATGAGAAGCCGCTGAGGTCAATTCTCTGTTCAGACCTCATCTTAGTCCACAACTTCTTTGTGAGGGGAAGGGGAGAGACAGACACTGATCTCTCCTCTCTGGTGACCAGTGACTGGACCTAAGGGAATGACCTGAAGTTGTGTCAGAGAAGTTTTAGGTTGGATATTGGAAAAATCTTCTTCACCCAGAGGATGGTTGGGCACTGGAACAGGCTCCCCAGAGAAGTGGTCACAGCACTAGGCCAGACGAGGTTCAAGAAACATTTGAACAATACTCTCAGGCACACAGTATGGCTGTTTGGGATGGTCCTGTGCAGGGCCAGGAGTTGGACTCGATGGTCCTTGTGGGTCCCTTCCAGCTCAGCATATTCTGTGATCATTATCTGTGTTCTCATACATTCGCTGTTTCTCTAAGTTTAACACTGAGGAACAGGAAACCTTTTTGGAGTTCTAGAGGGGCAGAGTTTTGCCATCATAATCTCTGGTCTCGTCTAATGTATCTGCTAATGATTTCCCAGTTTCTTTCAAGTAAAGTTGTAACTACAAGTACAGTGGTTTAATGAAGAGATGAAGCAGAAACGTGAAAAACTAAACTCCTGGGGAAGATTTTGTCACCTGTGAGAATTTCATCAAGTTATTCATCAAGTTATTCATGAAGACTCTGTGGAGCACTAAGATTCTGATGGAAAAAGAACAAATGTGCTAGAACCTGTCACTTCACTGTTGTTTGGAGTCAGCAGTACCCATGTGTTTGGGAGCACAGTAGGGAATGACATGGGCCTTTTAGAGGGCAATGTCTTAAAGGAGTTGAGGAAGATGGGCATTTTCCATTATGAGTAAAGTATATATACAAAGTAGCTATTTCATTGCTTCTAAACTTCTTACAGCAGTTCAAAAATTATTTGTAAAACTTGTTTGTACAGAGACTGTGCTGGGCTAGCTGTGGTCAACAAAGACATCGTATGAAAAAAGGGTAATCATAGATTATTCCAGTATTTAACAAACTCAATAGAAAATAGAAGTTTCTTTTTAAAATAAGGTACTGTGATTTAACTGGTAGGATTGCTTAGTATTTTTAAATGTAATGTGTTTCTTAGATAATAATTTGTCTTCTAGAAAAATATTACCACCTTTTTTTATTTTATAGGTGATCATAGATATGAAATCATTAAAAGGAGAGTTTTACAAGGAAGATCAGTCCCCCATTATGCAGCAATAGAGCCAAGTGGGGATGGTCTAATGATTGTTTCCCACAAACCATTCAAGTTTATGCAAAGTGAAAGTGAGAAATTAGAAGAAACTGATGATGCAAAATTATTAAATGAAAAGAAAGGTAAGACTTATCTGGCTGATTATGATAGGCTGCTCTCTTTGGCAGTTTAGCATTTGTTAATTATTTGTTATTTAGAGTAATAGTTAATGACCATTGTATAACTTTACCAGCATATTTGAGTATAGGCATGAATATAAATTATTTTCCAAATGAGGGAAACAAACAAACTTGGTTGCTAAAGAAGTGTTTCTCCATTTTATGCTCAGAATATTTTTGTGTAAGTTTTTCAGAGTAAAAGTTAATTTCTACTCTTTCCCAAAGTTCCTTATGTCCCAGCATTGTATGCTGTGGAATCCAGCAATCCTTGTAACCTGGTTTGTATTTTCCTGAATGTTTCCAATTGTAGACCCTCTCTATTACTGGCAACAGACTGAAGATGATGTGACAATAACAGTTCAGTTGCCTCAAGACATCACTAAGGATGACATAAAAGTACATTTTTCCCCTGATAATGTATGCGTTACACTGAAAGACCAGCCTCCTTTGATGGAAGGAAAGCTCTATTCATCTGTGGACCCTGAAAGCTGCACATGGATAATTAGAGAGAATAAAAGGTATTGTATATGATTTTAGTTTTCCTTTTGATAGAAACTGATTTCAAAGTGTATACTGTGACTTCTGGCCCTGATGGGAATGGGCTGATTTAATGCTACACCCAGTGTCCCTTCTTGCAAGAATCTGTTTTCTCTGCTGAAAACAGTTCACTGGCTTTTGCAATGCTGTCTCACAATACTGTTTCTTTATCTAATTGTGAAAGTAATCCTCTGTTTTTGCAGTTACTTGCCAGGAAAAAAAACCCCCACACAGATGTCAAAATGTTAAACAGAGATTTGTAATGAGACTCAATTTAATTGGTTCAACAATTATTTTTTTTCACAGTTTTAGGGTTGAATTGTCTGAATGGATCTTGTTTGTGTTAATATTTTCTCTTTCTAATTCAACTTTCACAAACAAGCTTTTTTAGTAATAATGTAACAGAAATTGTTTGACTTATAAATTTTTTATTATATTTTCCTAATCTATTATACATTATATACATTGTAGAAAACGAATCTCTGTGAAATTAATGTGCTGTAGGCCTCAAATAGAGATGTTCTTGCTTTTATTTGAGAAGTAAATTTTAGGATTTTTCTTTTCTTTCTGACATAAAAATATGAAAGAATAGAGAGAGGGAAAAAAGAGCTTCCTAAAACATAGTCAGATTTTTCTTTTATGAGTTGTCTGGTTTTCATACTCTGCCTGGGCTGAGCCCACCACACTGTTCTGGGAGATACACTCCTGTAATGAACTCAAGGAGAAACATGTACACTTCAGTTGATCTACTCAACAGTTGGTAACTGTTTATCTAAAGCAAAGGCCATCCTTTGTGTTGAGGTGAGGTCCCCAAAAAGTTAACTGTAAAAGACAGTAATGCTCCAAAAGAATTAGGGGGACTAATATTTGTATATAAATTATACTAATACTGTATATAAAACTGTGACTTTGTGGTTGTTGGTTATTAGTTATCATGCTGAAAAACTAACCCAGAGGAGTAACTGTTTTTTGTTTTAATTAAGGGAGAGACATTGCATAAATCTCAGGCTTCTACTTTAATGAAAAGTAGCAATTCCATATTTCAATGTAATAAGTTGCACTCAGTTCCTAATGCAGTGCAGCTATAAATCTGTTGACTAAAAGTCTAAAACTTGCTCCAAATGTCTTCTGTAAAAGTATGCTATTTTTAATACCAGTGTAATTTCTTCAGAAACTGGTTTGGAGTTCACCAAATAGGTGTTGTTATGATGCAGTTGTTATAACTTAGAAGGTTTTCCTGTCAGAAACACTACAGCTGTCATTGTTGGACCCTCTATAAGTGTATCTAAAGAGTGAGTGTAATAAAATTAACTTTATAATTATACCTATGGGCTTGTCTAACACAGTATTTATTTAAATAGAATTGCTGTGTTGGTGCATCAGGCTGAGTGTCCTGTTTTCCATTTAGTTAATTAGCTATTCCAAGTAGTTGAGTAATTATTCTCGTTGCTGGGTTTTTTATATGTTACAGAAACCTTATTTCTTCTAAGATATGATTTTGGATAGACAGTATAGATAATTATCTGTTGTGGTTTTTCTAGGGTCTCTAAAACACAAATATTTTTCTCCTAGATGTTATATAAAGGTAGGGCACACTTAAGTAGCCCTGGGAACATTTCAAATAAACCTCCATTGTAAAATTCTGTCAGTTGTTGAACAATTTGCTTTACAAGTGATCTCCTGCTGTATTTGAAATGTTTTAGTGAGACTGCTTCAGAGGAAACTGCATTTACATTGAAAACCCTTAGGTTTTTGCTTATGCTTTTACAAGTCCTTGGTCTGTTTTTCTTTAGAATATTTTTTGTTAGAAAAATTTATTTTTTATAATTCCGACCCTAATAGTTTCTGTTGTACGGTTCTTATTAACTCAGTTTGAAGGGAAGTGCTCTATTCTACATTTAGGAGTTTCTGACTAATCTGATAAATAGATGTAGTGTTTTCATGTGCTACTCTTTGTCTCCTCTTTGCATTTTAGTTTGGAAATTTCTCTAATTAAGAAAAATGAGGGATCCCAGTGGCCAGAGCTTATAGTTGGTGACACAAGAGGGGAACTCATTATGGACTCTTCCCAATGCTCCGAAATAGCTGAAAGCCTGATGCATCTTACTTCTGAAGTAATGGTAAAGAGTTGAAAATGGAACATTTAAAATTCTTGTACATTTGCATGTTTGCATGTTGTGTTTTCTTGATATCCTAATTTGCAGTTCATTGACTTAGTGAGTTCCTATTGATCTATTGACCTCGAGTTCATTTACCATTCAGACTCCTAAGTGCATTCATTTTTTAATTGAAACTGTTAACAAAGTAATGGGCCTAGAGTTGTGAATGCATTTTGAACATTAATACCATCTTCATGGGGGACTGAATTTAGCTTACATGGTGGAGTCTGTGCACCAAACAGAAGCCTGATTTAATATTGAAAATAAACTGCTCCCACCATTTAGGATGTTAATTTAAGTGATTTTGAGGGCTGCCTGTTTCTTGTTTATCAATAGGTTAGCAACACTTTTCTACTGTCTTCCTAGGGATACTGTATTTGACCTACAGACTGGGAGTGTAAATTACATGTTTAAAAGGAAAATTTAGGAAGTCATAAACATGACTCATGAACTCTCTGGTATTGTTGTTATACAGGAAGTCTACTTAAAACAAAACAAAATAAAATGTAGTTTTTAACTGCTCTTTGCTTGATACTTCCTCTTCTGGTTTAATTAGAACATTGCATCTTGTCTAAAATTTGTGAAGTGTGGCTCCTTGTGGTTCTTGAAATATTAGATTTGGTTATTACCTTTTTTTAATAAGGCTGAAAAGTATTATTAAAATAAATTCTCTTTAGTAATTCGAATTGATTTCTCTCCTCTCTCCCTCACTATTTGTGAGCAAGTTATTGTAGTGTATCTTTTGACTATAGATTTATTGTGAACTTCAGATTTCTTTTGTACCCCATACTGAGGTTCAAATTTTCATTAGTTTTAAATAAATTAAATAGATTTTAATAAACTAAAATTATTATTAGTAAAGCTAAAAGGAGGCATTTATTTAGAGTTTCTTACAAGATTAATTAATCCATTTTTTAATAGCATTTCTGATGGCAGGCTAAAGAAAACTTGGACTGATGTACATTTAGTAAATGTGCATAAGTTTTCAAGACTGTACTTTTCTACTTGGAGAAGGGAATTTATTGTCCATGTTTTAGTGGCTTATGCACATTTCCTCAAACTGAAATTGATTTTGTTGTACCTACCACTCATGCTATCCTCCACAGAAGAAATGTTTCTATTAATTTTGAATAAGTACATAAAAGCGTAATCTTTCAGTAGGTATGGATATGCAAACAGTTCTTCCAGTTCTACTGAATTATTTGTTATGAAAAAGGATTCATATATGGGTTTTTTTTCAGTAGTTTGGATTTTCGGTGTAGTTTGTTGTCTTTTTTTTCAGAACCCAAACCCTGAAAAGGAAAACCCGCCTTGTAATGCTCAGGAATTAGAAGAATGTGATGCTTTTCTCGAAGATGGAGCAAGCTTGTGCAGGTTTGATGGCAATACCTTGAAAGTCACTCATATAGTAAGTACTGAAAATATTTACAGAAATAATTTCGAACATTTTTAACATGCAAGTTGAATTCTATTATTGGTACAAAAATCTGTGAACTCTTGAAAACACATAAATTTCTTCTATTACATCAAATCACAGTAGCAACAGAAATTGTCAACCCATATGTGTCCTTCAACATCATTTTAATTTAAAAACAAGGCTCCTTTTCTTATTTAAAATATATATATACAACTACTCTCACAAGTCAGGAATTTGAAAAAGCATAGTTATGTCAAGATAATTATAAGAAAAGTGTCTTTTTCAGTGGCATAACATTCTTGAGATGGCTTAGTCTGCATTTTTCTCAGTAATTTCTCAGATAGCCTGTTATAAAGTTGACCCTTTTTACTAAGAAGCGGGAGCATAGATCATTTTATGGTACATTTATAGTACATTTATGGTCAATCACACTGAAAATAATATATTATAGGAAAAATGCTTCAATAGAGTTACAGAATCATATAATTAACTAGGTTGAAAAACACCTTTGAGATCATCAAGTCCAACCTATGATCTAACACCATCTCATCAACTAAACCATGACAACTAAGTGCCACATCCAGTCTTTTTAAACACTTCCAGGGGCAGTGACTCCACCACCTCCCTGGGCAGCCCATTTCAATGGCCAATCACTCTTTCTGTGCAGAATTTTTTCCTGATGTCCAGCCTAAACTTTCCCTGGCACAGTTTAAGATTGTGTCCTCTCATTCTGTCACTGGCTGCCTGGGAGGAGAGACCAATCCCCAGCTGGCTACAACCTCCTTTCAGGAAGTTTTAGAGAGAAATAAGGTCTCCCCTGAGCTTCCTCTTCTCCAGGCTAAGCAACCCCAGCTCCTTCAAATGCTCCTCATAGGGCTTGTGCTCCAGACCCCTCACCATCCTCATTGCCCTTCTCTGGACATGTTCAAGCATCTCAACATCCTTCTTAAATTGAGGGGCCCGGAACTGGACACAGTACTCAAGCTGCAGCCTAACCAGTGCTAATAGACTTGATCTGGGTTGTAAGCAACTTTGGCTAGCAGTAGAGTTAGAACTTGATCTGGTCCTCTGGCTACAGTGGGAAACAGCAAAATCATATGAAAACATTACAGATTAACTTGTTATCTTGTGATTGGTTGGTTTTTTACCCAGATGTTCCTACTAAGTTTGTAATAAGCAGTGGTGTAGCACCTCATCACTGCCTAGTGTCACACAAAGTACATGTAGGATAACCTGTTTTGTACAGAAAATGTCATAGTTACAGGATAAGGCTTGATTCAGTTCATAATTTTATGTTTCCTCTGAAAAAATTCGATAAGTCTAAAGTCTATATCATAGGAATTTTGAGGGGTTTATTCCTTAATTCTTTTTTAACCTCTTGTCTCTTTTTCTTTGACAGTACAGATACATAGCTCCACCAAGAAAGTAGTCTGTTTTGTGGATACAATGTGACAAACACTTGTCAGAAGATAAAATCTTTTATTGGTAGGAGGACATTTTACAGAAACTCATTTCAAAGAAATTTTAGCTTTTCAGTGATACCAAATACAGCAGGCATAAGTAGAAACAAGGAGTTCAAACTGGATAAAAGGAAAAACAGCCATGGTTGTAGCATGGATTCGGTTGCTTACTAAGTTGTGCAGCCTCTCTACTTGAGGTTTTCAAGATCAGAACAGACATAGTTCTGAGTAATTCAGGCTAAACTTCTTGCACTGAAGGGAAGATGTCTGTGCCCTAGAGACATTTCACACATCAGGAGGAAAATGAGATCATGGTATCAACAAAGGCTGTTTTCTAGCAGGCAGGAAGACATTGCAGAGCAAGTTTGAACTCCAGGGTGTAAAGAGTTCTTAAAATGGGTGGCATAAAACATAATTCAGAGGTTAATGTGTTTAAAGCTTTTTGATCAAATACAGTTACTGTGGATAGGAAATTTTTATTTCAACCTCATCTATGTGAGTTGTGGTTTTGGTCCATGTTGGAATATGTAGGAATATTTCAGCATATTTTTCAGCGTACAAAAGTATGCTTTCACTTGATGCAGTTCTTTTTTCAAGTTGTTTGGGATCTTCTAGTGGGCATTTTAAGAGACTGTTCCTTCAGAAATGTGACTGGTACAGCTTTTCACTCCCGACTCCTACAAACATTTATTGACAGGTGTGCTAATCGGAAATTTAGTAGTTATTTGATTGTGAGTATATTAAGAATGTTATGTTTCATAATTTTACTATTCTAACTACTCCTTGTTTCAGTGCTTACCAGCTTTTACCTCAGAGGGACAGTATTTCTTTCACTGTTGGCATTGCAGAAAACCAGTGTGATGACTTAGAATCTTCTTCCTAACATCAGAAGTTGTAGATTAGGATCCTCTATCCTAGAAAATCATTTCTGCACAAAACACATTCACATTTTTTTGTGTAGTAGGCATAATGTTATAAACATATGTCTGTATGTTTATGTTATAAACATAAATGTTATCCCAAGGAACTTAGTTGCATCTGTTTGAAATGTGTTAGGTTCCTGTGGTGTATTGAGCTGTTGAACAGTGGGGTGCATCACAATGTATTGAAACATTTTGTCAGCTAACTAACGTGAAGCTATGGATCATCTAATTTTAGCAGTATGTGTACCAGGATCTGCTATTGATGCTTTGCATCAATATTTTGTATTTGTTTTGTTTTCAGATTAATCTTGGAAGCAACCAGTATCTTTTCTCAGTCGTTGTGGATCCCAGAGAAATGCCATGCTTCTGCCTGAGGCATGATGTTGATGCTCTTCTCTGGCAGCCTCACTCTGACCAACCAGAAAACATGTGGGAACACATTGCAACTTTTCATGCTTTAGGTAGGAAAGTAACTTCTGTGTCACACCCCTGAAACTTTTCCATCTGAATGCTTTGAATATGGTTTTTATTGCTATTTCACTTACTCAAATCTGAATTGAAAGTTATTATAATTCTGTTGAAAACAGCATGTTAGCTTAATTTTAGAAATAAGAGAGCCTAGAAGTAAAATGTTTATGCGCTAGGAGGAAAATAAGCCTTTTCAGACCATGTACAGGATGCAAGCACAGTACTGCACAGTACAAGGAGAGTTCCACGGATAAGCAAGCTTGAGTTAAAGACTGAAAAGCACACTCACCCTTAACACCCACACAGAAATCACTAGGGAAGTAGCTGCAGTTAATTGATTATATGTCTAGGTATATGTAAGCTTATGGTAAGATGTTTTAATAAGAGACCTTTAGATTTTTCCCATCTTGTCCCATGTGATAACCATTGCTATGCATTGTTCAATAGAAGTGAAGCAAATAACCTTTCAGAAAGATGGTAGCTCATTTTGCAAAGATTGTGTCTCAAGTCTCTTTACAAAAGCGTGAGAAGAAATCAGTCTGAAATAAGTCTGTTTACTAATAAAGTCCTGTAATGAAAAAGACTTTTTTCCTTCTGAGTGAATGTTAACAGAAATGACAGCATGTTGAAAAGTAACACGTTATTTTTTCAGTCAGTTCTAAACAGAAGACAATTTTTAAGTGTCTGTTGAAGATTAGGTAGACTCAAACCTTAATTTCTAAATGTAATTACACACTGAAAGATGAGGGGAGAGAAGAGAGTTACTCTGCTAGTATTGGGCCAAGATTGCTTTTATGGGCCTTATGATCCTGCTGAGAAAATGTAAGACCGTGTGGGGCAGAGAGGAGCTAGATGTGAGGAGAGTATCTAGCTGTACATACATGTGTATCAGAAACACCAGTTAAGATGATACACAGAATTGTATATTGGTATTAAACTGGTTAATGCATCCCTCCAGAAACTCTTGCCTTATGGAATAAGAACATATATCTTTTTTTTTTTATTATTACTAATTGCATATTATTTTCCAAGTTAAGTTGGTTTTGTATAAGCCAGTAAGAGTGCTGTCGAAATCAGTGTATTACTTATCCCTTACACTTGGTTTTGGGCTACACAGGTTATGTCCAAGCATCAAAACAAGACAAGAAGTTCATGGCCTGTGCTCCAGATCACTCCTACGCTGCTCTGTGCGAGTGCTTGCGACGAGTTTTCATCTATCGTCAGCCAACTCCTCTGTCCACAGTTCTCTACAACAGGAAGGAAGGAAGACAAGTAGGACAGGTTGCCAAGCAGCTAGTAGCAACCCTGGAAGCCCATGATCCTATCTTAGGCTTTCAAGCTACAAGTGAGAGATTATTTGTTCTCACAACAAAAACCTTGTTTTTAATAAAGGTGAACTCTGGAAATTAATTATTCAATGTGCTCTGCTGTTGTTTGTGTTAACAATTTGTTACGGAACTGGATAGATAGATAATCTGACAAGTTCAGTACAATTTGCTGAAATTCAGAAAGGGGATGTTTTGCAGGGCAATCAAATTTTTTCATTAGAATTTGTCTATAAGATAGCAAGAAAGTATTTTGACTTTGCTGCCACTGAAAAAAAGTTTTTCAGAGCTATGGGAAAACATCTGCCTCAACAGCTTTGTCAAAGCAATTGTCAGAGACTGCTATTGCATAGGTGAATAAGTTTATGCATTGTTTGTTCCAAAGTGACTTTGTTTGCTATACTTTTGAGTCTTGAGAGTTCATTTCTGTTTTTAAATGCCACTGTTTACCTATGAAAAAAGTAATCAGATAAAGGGTTACAAGCATACAATGTATCATAAAAAAAATCCCCAATTCAAATACTGTTGACCAAAAAACTGCTTTGATATTTTGCCATTCCGTAGTATTGAGTGAAATGTGAATGAAATGAATGACTATCATGTTTCTTATGCAGGTAGTTAAGCGAAGCAATTTCATTGCACATTTTAGATGGTTGGTTTAGGACTTACTCTTACTTGCAGCAGTGAAATCTATTCACATTTTAAGAGACACTGGAATACCTTTTAGTAGCTTTTTCCAGAAGCAAAGTAAGGGTCAATGTATGGGTGGAAAATACACATTGAATGCTATTAGCTAAGGTCTGGTTATACTCTCAGTTGTAACATTTTAACTTGTACTTTGTACTTCATCTCAAGTAACTAATTTACAATGAGAAGATGGCTGACAGAAAAAGCACCAGTATTATGAAAAGCACAGATATTGTAACCTGGGATGAGAAACTTAGAAGTGCTGCTTCTACCTCAGATCCCACAGTAAATGCTCTGTTATTACTTAGCCATTCTATCTGTGATAAACAAGTCCAAATGTGGTATATTTGCAATATAAGAATACTCAGGCCAGTGAGGATGCTTCAGTTTAACCCACTCGCCTGGGTAATTGAGTTAATAGTTATAGCTGAAGATTTTTGTTGTGGTTTTTTTTTTTAATTCTAAATTGGCATTGTCAACACATTTAAACCAAAGGGTCAGTTGTGACAGTTCCACCCTGAATTGGGGTTTTTTTTCATAGTTGACTTAAAACTCCATAATAAAAATGCCTAATTCATTGTATACTGGTAGGAAAGCTGCTCTCACCTGTGGTACCAAAGTTCTGAGAGAGTCACAAATACAAGTGGCATTTTAGTTTGTGTCTCTCTTCCAGTATTATTTCAGAATTCTGTAAGAGTATTGAGAGAAAAATAAGTGTTTCTTTCATTGTGATTGTTTTTATTCTCATGTAAATTCTCCAGATTTGTATCGGTGAACTGATTAAATAAATGAGAATTTAAGAGACAAGCAAGCAGTTACAGCTTGCAAAAACCTTCAAATGCAGAATCTTTACAAGGAACCTGATTTTCTTTCTCCTTACACAAAATTACATTGTATATCCAGTATTGAATTTTTTTTTCATTAATCTTACCTGATTAAGTTAAAACAGACTTAATTTGCAAACCTCTTCTCATTCCGTTCTTTCAAAACTGTCTTGAAAATGCTTCCTGAAAAGGCTCAGTGAATGTATTACTGTTTCATGACAATTTTGTGTCTAAATTTTAATTGTTGGGCAATAATGTCAAACAAGGTGGTAGAATTCCTGCAGAGGTCCTATAAGAAAACTTTTATGTAGCTTATTACTTTGCAGCTTAATTAAATGCTTTTAGATGTATATAAGTATTATTTAGTAACCTGAGATTTAATCATTGGGAATACAGAGTTAAGAACATGTGATATTTGGGAAATGGAGGAGTGAGTGATTCATAGGCAACATGCTTTTGTCACCTTAGGTCTATTGCAGGAAGCTTCAATACAGATGAGAATTTCAGCTCTTTCTCAAATCCTTGCTGTGACGTAGATATCTGGAAATGTGCTCTGCTGTCTCCTGCAACAGTAGAAACAATGGCAAGTAAAATGGTTACCTCTTCAGAGGCTGTATTACAATGGATAATGACTAAAACTCACATTCTTCCAGAAAGTATGTCTTTTTCAAGGGAGTTCTTGTTTGCTTCTGGAAATAACTGAACATGGGGAAAAGTGTCATCCCTTTTTCCATGTTACTCATCTGTTTGCAATCATGGTTCTCAGAAAGTTATCAAATGGCGTCTCTCTTATTTTGCTTTCTATGAGAATTAAGGATCATTTATTATTTAAAAGGTTGGTTACCTTGAGGAACCTGGCATGCTGGTGCAGGTCAATCCCAAGCACAAAAGCAGGCTGGGCAGGGAATGATTTGAGATCAGCCTTGGAGAGAAGGACTTGGGGGTGTTGTTGCATGAGAGGCTGGACATAAGCTGGCGATGTGCGCTCACAGCTCAGAAAGCCAATTTGTCCTGGGCTGCATCATAGAAAGTATGACAAGCATGTAAAGGGAGATGATTCTGCCCGTCTCTGGTGAAACCCCACCTGGTGTTCTGTGTCCAGCTCTGAGGTCCACAACATAAAAAAAGACATGGACCTGTTGGAGTGAGTCCAGAGGAGGGACACGAAGATGATCAGAGGGCTGGAACACCTCTCATACAAAGACAAGCTGAGAGCTGGGGTTCTGCCTGGAGAAGAGAAGGCTTCTGGGATTTGTTTACCCTCCATTTTCATTTGTGCTATGGATAAAGATCAGCAGGGTCAACACATAACCTCACTCAAGTCTTTTGGTTAAGACTATTGCAATCATTTCAAACTCAAAGCTTAGCCTGTTTTGCTTGGAGAAGTATTTGCTGCTGTAGTATTTTTCCATTTGCAAAAGGTTTAAGATGTTTCTGAAAAAAATTACTTTCTTTTCATATTTATCATGAAGTGGTAACTGGTTATCAAATATGATGTAGTTAACAGTTGCAGATACAGACCAAGAAAATACTTATCTTTACCAATCTAATGTTCTAAGAAAAATATCTTTCATATACCATTTCAGTATGGTTTGGCAATCTAATTGGCAATTGCATAGAACGTTCAAGAAAACACAGGAAAGTAAATTTCAAAATTTTAAATTTTTCAGTCTGTCACATAATTCATCATTATGCTATGATGACTATACCCTGTCTACTAATGTATTCCACTAATACCTTTCTTAGTGTATGGATTAGATTCTGAATGTGCAAGAGTTGTGTGTGTATGTCCGTTTGTATTTTCATGTACAACTATATATGCACACACTTGCATGTATTCATACTGCCTTAAAGTATTGGGGGGGGTGGAGGGGTGGCTTCTGGAGTGGAGAATCTTTTAACATTACTGACAGCAAAGCATAGGTTCTTTATTAACCTGTTCATGACTCTGTTGTGAAGTTAAGTATAAATACTTTGCTGTATGCTAAAACACGGATTTACACTTGGGAATTAGTTCTTGAATAGGAATAAATGATTATTAGTTCAAGTGCCCTCTGCATTGCAGTGGTTCTGGTTTATCTTTTTTACTCTTAAATTTTCCTGTACATGTTGCCTCACATCAAAATGCAAACACCTGTAAATCTGACATAACTGTTGTAATGTCACCATAACTGCTTTTTTTTTTTCATGAAAACATCAGTCACGAATCCTGTGGCATTTTTTTCTCTGCTGAGGATTAAATATATCTCAATATTTCATTATACCCAAACTTAAACAGCTCAGAGGCCAAGTATTGAGTTGATGCCTTGACAGAAATGATGCAGGAGTAATAAGCATTTATTTTTATTAAAACAAGTGAGGTTTATCAGGAAACGGAGTAAGATTCACTGAATACTAATTCAGTCACCTCAGGCACTAAAATGGCCTTTAATGATTTTTCCATTTGAAGCTAGTGATTCTCTCTGTTCCTTGTATTCCTTCTAATAAATACAAAGTACCGTATGGTAATTTTAGTTTGAACAATTTACAAGAATTTTCTAAATAATTCGCATATGGGATATCTAATATATGCGCATGAGGTACAAGATGGATGGTGCACGACCAGGAACTTAGGCTCTTGATCAAAGTCTGAAGGCCATCTAAACAGAAATAAAAACTGATGCTTTGAAGACATTTTCCTGAGTTACAATGTCAGATTCTAGAGGTAAAAATATGGGAATCTGTACAGAATCACCATAGAATGGTTTGGGTTAGAAAGGACCTTAGGAATCATTTAGTTACAATGCTGCTGCCATGGGCAGGGACACTTTTCACTGGACAAAGTTGATCAAAGCCCCATCCAGCCTGGCCTTGAATACTTCCAGAGGTGGAACATCCACAACTTCCCTGGGCAACTTGTTCTAGTGCCTCACTAATCTCGCAGTAATGAATTTATTATCTAATCTAAACCTATTCTCAGTTTAAAGCCATTATCCCTTGTTCTATCACTACATGTCCCTGTATAAGTCCATCTCCAGGAACATTCTTGTAGGCTCCCTTTAGGTACTGGAAGGTGCTATAAGGCTTCCAAGGGTGAACAATCCCAGTGCTCTGCCTGTCTTCATAGGAGAACAAGCTTGCTTAGGCAAGATAAAATATACATGGGCTCCCTTTTAAAATCTTCTAGGGATATATGCAATATTCCATTCAAAGCAGTTGGATCAGCCAGAAAGAACATTTGTGATCAAGGCTTCCTCTGTTCCTATTTTATATGCATTTGGCAAGGGTAAGTCATCAGCAGAATTGCCTGGATGCTGGTATGGTTGGAGTTACTCCTTTAGTGCTGTTTCTTGCTTGATATAACTCCAGATGGTTGCTGCTGTCTGAAAGAATCACAAGGATAGTAGTTAAGATATGTAAGCAAAAAGTATTTGCTCTTGTTAGCTCACAGTTCTAAACCTTTGAATCCAATGTAACATCTGATAAAATCTGCCATTTCACATATTAAAAAAAAAAGCTTGAGCAGCCTGGAGGGGACTGCTGAATTGCCTGCTGAAGGATTTCTCCATCTATGTACACAGGTAAACCCTTAAATGTTTCAGGGGCAGAGGAGTAGATAAAAAGATGTTTACAATGGGTTTGAGGAGATGTAAGAAAATAAGTATTATGAGTAGCCTTATAGGTAATGAGCAGGTCTGGTCAAAAGGGCCCCTGCAAGAGACATGGGTTTCTGAACCATGGCTGAACTGTGTTGCTTTCATGTCCTTTCTGGGACAGCTTTCGCTTCCTTCTCCAATGGAGGAAGCTTTTGTGCCTTTAGATGCGGTGTGGGTTGGAGTTCCTGTGATGACTGCACAGAGCCCAAATTCAGAGAAAATTCAAAAGCCAGGCCAGGGAAGCTGTGTTATTTTTTAAGATGTTTTGAATTTTTCACATTAAATTACTTGAGTGAAAACAATATATGATTGCTAACTGAGAAAATTATTCAGAGAAAAACAAGGGTATATTTTAAATAGATTATCATATGTGCTTATAGGTATGAAAATGTGCACAGAAGATGAGGAGAGAGCCATGTGGCAGTGGGTTACAAATGGCTGTACTGCTTCAAGAAATGAATACTCTGAAGTGTTGATATTTACTAGCCTGCTGGTGTTCAGATGTTCTCTTGCTGGTGCTTTAAGAAACCAGCTGAATCAATAAACAAACATTTGAAAAACAAAACACTAAGCCAGCATCCAGCTTCAGAGAAGCCCTTAAAAAGGACTTCCCAAAAAACATCTGGGCTTCTGCTAAGTTTGAAATACAAACAAGATTAAAGTGAGCTTGTTTATATATTTATGCTACCTTGTAGCTAGTTACAAAGTATATTTCCTGCTGTTTACAGTTTTTTATCTTAGCCCCTAAAAATATAAACATCAGTATTCTTTAAGTACTGAATCAGAGTAATTAAAAAAATCCTTTAGACACATCAATCACTTTTTACTCAAAATACATGCTTTCTGTCTTCATAAAAATGATAAAGGTTTTTATACAAGATTCTTTCCTCGGTGTCTATCAGAAATCCAAACTTTTATCAGGAAAGAAATGCACTGGAAACTGCACAAAGGTATAGACATTTACAGTTTTTTCTTCAGGACACATATCCATAGCAACACATGAGAAGATCATTGAGATGAGATTTGAGCATTCTTCTGGTAGCATTTCCGTTTTCTCTTAGAGGCAAAAAACTCCCCCAAACCCCAAACAAAACCAAAAAATCAAAACAAACAAAATTGATTCTTGCTTTTGACTAATGTGCTTTGTGGTGGCCCCTTTCCCTGAATTCCTGTGACCTGTTAGCCTCTCCAGATATCCTTATGAGGGATGCTTTTGACACTGCTGTTGGGGATAATGTTCTCCCTGGGAGAAAAATGTTGAAACTGTTACAGCACTGGGGTGGGAGCTGTAGGGGATATGGGATACATTTAACTGCAGGTGAAATAGCTATGTATAAGCATCATGACTTCTCTCTGCCTTCTTTTACACTGAATTCTTAGTCATCCTATCTGCAAAAACGTACTCTGTGGTCATTCTGTCCAGCTGCCATCTCCTAGAGTTTGTTTGGTTTTAGTGGTTTTTTGTTTGTATTGAGGGTTATTTGTTTAGGGAGGTTGTTTGTTTTTTTGTTTTGGTTGGGGGTTAGGGGGGCAGAGTGTCTGGTTTGTGTTGGGTTTTTTTACCATTCCAGGTGTTTAGAAATACCTATGGTGGGCTGAGGATTTCCTAGTCAGGCTGAATGTCACAGCATGGGTCTATACTGAGTTCTGAATTTCACTATAGTCAAGAGAAAAAGATCTGTCTGGTGTCACCTGAAGAGCGGCCACTTCTTGTGAATCATCAAACAGGGACTGCAGCAAGTCAGGGGGGAAAAAACACAATTGAGATGTGATGTCCTCAAAATTCTAGGGACTTTGGCAAGTTAATAAAAATTTATATGGGAGTAGAGATGCTGAAACAGGTTCTTTGCTGTTGCAACTTTTAATTTTTCTGCCTGTGACATTACTAGATGGATCCATTTTTTGAACTGCTTTGTTGACACTGACAGGAACTCAATAACTCAGTGAAGACTCAAAATCCACTAGAAATATTAAGGTTAACGGTGTGAAAAACTAGGTCAAGACCAGTATGGGTAAAAAGCTGTTTCTGATAAGGATATGACAGAAATCATCAACTACTCAGTTCAATTCGCATTCTCCATACAGATTCTTTTTGCTGCTAGGGCTTTTGTCTGTTTTTTGCTTGGATGCCAGAAAGTAAATATTGGTGAATTCAGGCCTTCACATCATCAGCTGTTTGGGATCTGTGTGTTTCTAAGATACTCTGTACGCTCAGCTGTATATACAAATAGAAATGCCTTAGCTACCACTTATTGAGGATTAATGCATAGGACGAATTACAGCTTCACCTTGTTTTCCAGTTGGCAGTTTAAACTAGAGGATTTAGTGATTTTTAGTTATGCAGAGACATTTATTTATGATGTCTGCTGATAAATATAAAATACAAATAATGAATTGGTGTCTTACTTAGCAAAGCTTGTTTTTTTAATTCTCATTTTTAGATTTAAAACACAAGTACATGAAACTACAATAGATTTTTTTCTGGTGGCAGAGTTGGCATCAGTTTTATCAGGACACACATGTTTGGCCATAGTTCTCAATGCTAAATTGCATTGGGCTGGATTTTCCCTTGGGCTCAAATGCTATTGATTCCCAAGGGGAAATGCTAAAGCTTGCTTTTTTCATTCTGCTCTAGCATTGACTGAGATGAGCAATGCGTAGGTGCTTGTAAGTCACACGGAGAAATGAATGCAAGGGTTGCCTTTTCCCTGACATTTGCTGGCTCAGACATGACTAGCACAGGTTCTTATGCCAGATAATGGCATGTAGCAGCCGCTAGGATTTCTCCTTCCCAGAAAGGGTTTAGTCTTATTTTACAGTCACACTTAGTCTTTTTAGGATGAGTCTAAGGGAAAACAAGGGAACTAGATATAGTTCAGCATCACTAATAGATGAGTTCTGGAGTTCATCATTACAGCCATATATAAAAGAAAGAGGAAGGGCTGTTTGAAAAATGTCATGAGAAATAAATTAGTGATCTGCTTTCCCAATAAATTAAATTTTTAAAGACATTTGATTTACAGTATTAAAAATTTCTTAGTGAAACAGTTGTTCTTCTGGTGAATACTCAACTCTATCGTAAGTGAAGATGTGCTAAAATTTATGCCAGGAATGGAGATTGGAGAGCCCTCATTCCACCTTATTCTCCTCTTGGGGTTTAGATCTTTCTTTATGATTGCTCCTCAGTTAAGTAGCTGAAAAGAGCTGTTTGTGTTCTCCTAGAAAGACCTGGAAGCTCACAGCAAAGGTTTGTTGTGAGATGAGTTGAACAGCATTTTTAGAACTTGTGTGTGTGTTCTGATCAAAATCTGAAAATGTAGTTATTGTGGAAAGCTCCCCTTTTCAGTATGTTCGGCTCCATGCATGGATCTAACTTGTCCCTGCTCCCGTTTGCTGTGGAGTCCTGGAAGTTCTTCCTGGCTCTGTCCTGCCCTCTGAGACCTTCACTCAGAGACTATCAGGTGTGGATTCTTTCCAAGGAGGGAATTTTCCTCTTCTGCTGCCAGACCAGAACTCAGTATTGAAGACATTCTAAAATAAGACATAATTTTTATGTTTTACATGTGCCTTTACTAGCAGCAAGCCAGCCCATGAGAGCCTGCTTTCTGTCTGCTTGAGGTTTGCACCTGCAGTGAGCTACTACAAAGACTGGAAAAAAGGGGAAAAAGCTCAACCCAAACCTGAGAATGAGAACAAAAGAGAGGAGATCTTTTATGTATCGCCTCTGTAGAAATCAAACCTATTACCTTCCTGTAACTCCTGGAAAGACTCACATTAACAGGTTTTTTTTTTCTTTTTCTACATCAAAAAAAGATGGAACTCAGCAGCCTGATTTATCCTCTCTCTCTTTTTTTGAATCTTTTTATCCCAAACAGAAAATTAATGTTTTTTTCTGTGTTATGGTCAGTGACACAAAGACTACATCTAGTGTGTTGCCATGTATTCTCTATGAGAGAAATATTTAATCCTTTGATATGTCTTTGCTTTCAAGTGTTATTTACAATCATTCCTCTCTGAATTTTTGAGAGATAAATAATGTTTCACAAAGTGTAAAGACAGTCTCAGCTTGATCATGCTTTCAACTAAAGTGAAAGATGTACATTCTAACTACATGAAAAATTAGTTTATTTTTTACCCGATTTTCTAGGTTGACTGATTTCTACCCAGTTCAACAGAGACATGAAGAACTCTGCAAAATTAGTTTTTTATAATTTTATTAAAATAAGTTGCTAGGAAGAGAAAAGAAACCCTAGAATACCACAGCTGAGGCAATGACATCATTCAGAGCTGCTTTTCTTTCACACCAGTATCAGGAAGTCTTTCAAAGAAAATTCTATGAAGCAAGATTAATTTCTCCGTTCTTAATATCTGTGGAACAATTTGTTCCCAAGAATGGGCATATTATTATCTAAATACTTGAAAACAAACAGGCACAGTCTGTGTCTGAATGAATTGCAGAGACTGCATGAAAGTACATGAGGATGGAAAGAATACTGGGCTGCTGGGCATCATGCATGTATAGTGGAGGAGAGTTTTAAACAGGATGATGATGCAGATTAGCTATAACTGGCCTTGAATATCAGCCTATATGTGGAAATCTTAGAAACTCAACATCTGTCCTAGTTTTAGGAAAAAATATGATTTTATAAATTAGAGATAAAATATATATTAAAGAAACAAGAATTTTTACTACTAAAATATGATATATATGTATGTTACATAAGGCAGAAAAAAATTGAATTAAAAATTAAAATGCCAAGAGAAAAACCCACAAAGAAACCCAACAATCACTCCCCAAAAACCAAAAACCCAAAACCCACAAAGACACACACCAATCCCACCCACACCAAAACAAAACAAAAAACTCGTTTCTGCCTGTGTCCTGAGGTGCAGTTAGTTGAAGTAAATAGCAGGGGGCGCTGGTGGCCACGGGAGTTAACGACGAATGGGAGTGTGCGCCCCTTGTCTGCTGCAGGCTGGTCTCCGGAAAACGCCACGGGAGGGGAGAGACGGCCGCTGGAGGTGGGGAGGGGTGCAGGAGCTCACCAAATGATCCACCAGAGCAGCAGCAGGAAGGCAGCGCAGCAGATCGGGGGCAGAAGCGGCGGCTGAAGGACCCGGGAACACGTGGTGGACTCAAGATGGCGGCCGCTGGAACTCCGGCCTGTGAGCGACTACCTTCCCCCACCAGCTCCGGCCACGGAAAGGAGGCTGGCCTTGAGAACTGCTTATATAGGGTTCTCGGATCCTCCCAGAATTCCGCATTCAGCCCCTGTATGCTCTCTTCCAGCCTGCCCAAAAGGAAGGCACTAACGCCTTGCTAGCCTTCCCATTGGTCCCTCTGGTGCTCGTCCCTCCCCAGCTCCTCTCCAGCTCCGCGTCCAAAGCCCCGAAGCCGAAAATGCGTGGCAAGGAAGGCGGCGCTGGGAAATGCCTTCGGCATGGCGCTTGACGCTGCAGCCGCCGCCTTGGCACAGGACCTGGTAGCCGCGGCCCCAAGTGGGGCCCCGCACTCCAGCCAGCGCAGGCCCAGCACAGCCCCAGCTGCCACCGCCGCCCACACGGAACCCCTGGCGCCGTGCTGTAGGCGCAGCACGGCCAGGGCACCGGGCACCAGGCACCCCGGCAGCCAGGCAGCTGCTGTGCCACCACGGGGCCCGCCGGGCCACCACCGGCACCCGCAGCGGCAAGGGCGCTGCCTGGGGCGGGGAGCCGCCCTGGCGCCGCCACAGCGGCACTGTGGGCCCCAGGCATCAGCCCCACACGGGCACCGCAGGCTCTCGGCACCGTGCCACATCCCCGGGCCCCGAACCCCGCCATGGCAAGACCGCAGCGCCCCTCCTTTTGTTGGCTGGCTAGATCTGTAATTTCCAATGCTTGCTTCTTCCCTTCTAGTAAAGCACAGGTGTTGTGTGTAGTTTTCCCTGTTCCTCCTGAACCTTGGAACAGTAAAAGGTGAAAACAGAGAAGAAGCAGTAAAAAAGAAGTGTTTTGAAAGGTTGAACTGTTGTAAAGTAACGAATCACAGTTCTTGATAGAGGAATATTTATAAATGCACTTGATTAAAATTTCCATTCTTAGTTGCAAATTCTTCTACTTGGTGTTCAATCATAAACTTGCAGAGGATGTCTCTCTCGCTCCAGTGAAAGTAAAAGAACAATGAAATGAGAAAAATCCTTGTCCAAACATATATGGGGATTCTGCCACATACATGAGTGCTTTACTCCCTCTGTTTAATGAAGATACATCCAGCATCTATATTTCTTTATGTGTCTCAAGATCTACATACTTGGTTTAGCAATGCAATTCTGCCAAAAGAACTTACCTGAAACTACTGTGTCTGAATGGCAATTGCCACCAGTTTGAATATTATATCCCAGTACAAATTGCCCCTTGCAACCTACGAAGCTGCTTAGATTATACAAAATTGTTAAATTGTAGCTGTATAAATGTCCATATATAGACTAGGGAGTCAGACGTTGTGAGTATCTACTTCTGCCTTTAAATCTCACTCGATTTTTGGATCCAAACGTGCCAATCAAAATTCTTGCACTTCAAGCTGGAGAATCAGAGGAAAGTCACTTTGGAGTCATGTATTCCCAGACTCTAAAAGGAAGCCACTTTTAGACCCCAGTCTATAGTGTAACCCTAATACCTTCCTCCCAAAAATGATAGATGAACCTTGCAAAGGACTCAGAATTGAAAAACACTCCCACAAGAACAAGGCACTAGTGACAAAAATTACCAAGTCCTCCGTTACTCTGATATTTGCTGTGATTGAAACAGTGCACTTGATTGTGTGGATTTATTTTTAATCTTTCTTAGTTGAAGCAGATGGAATTTGTGAGACACACAGCTCCTGCTTAAGAAACATCCTCCCCCCACTTTTGCTACTTTGAAAAGCTAAACTTCCACTGGCCAAAAAAAAAAAAAAAAAACCTAATTCAAAGCCTAGATATTTATGGGGCTCTTTAGTTCTTCCTCTCTGGCTTGTCAAAGGATTCAAGCTGCTAATACTTACATATTTTGCAAATTAGGCCCTGAGTATCTCACTTTGCACAGGAAAACATTCCATTTTAATTATTTGGTTCAACATGAAAGCACGTCTAGCTCTAAGCAACCAGGCAGTCTGCAGCTCTGATTAGCCACCATAAACACTTTGGAACTTTGATTACTCATCCAGTTAGGAAGAGTTTCTAGTTCTAATACAGAAAGACTATATTTGCAGCAAACTTTAGGTAAATATTTGATTTGAAAACAACAGAGATGAATTCTTATTTCCTCTTCTCAAGAGACCTGACATGCTCTTGCCCATTTGGTGCTAAAACACTTTCCATTTCTGAAAGTACTCCCCCTGAAAGGCAAATTGTGTGCTACAAAAACTTTTCACTCATTTCTTTCATTTCTACTTCCAGATGGATCAACTGTTGGAATAATTGCACTATGCATAAGGAATTAATACTGTCTATTTCCGTCTCTTTCAACAAACTTCTGAAACTTAAAAAAATCTCAAAACAATTTTTAACCTATTTCTATTTACTGATGGTATTGATGGTAACAGATGTAGAAGCAGAAGGTGTTTTTGCCTTGCCATTCCACTCCTGATCAGTAAAACATGACTTTAATTTTCAATTAATTTTAATTAATTTTCAATTAATTTCCTAAAATGAGAGTCTATGAAAAATGACATTCTAAAGACTGGGGCAATGATGGATTAGTTTGGTACAGATCCTACTCACGCTGTCAGGGAATGATTCATGTAACAGTCTTTCTTCATGTCACAAAAATTTCAAACTCCTTAGTCATTCTGCAAAAGATGTCACAGTAACATACCACTTCGACATTTATAGTGGTTTATAATTTAATTAATGAGAAAAATTCCCCCTTTCTTCCTCAGTACTTTATTTCTCTTTTGCAGACTTTTTACCTGGGGAAAATAAGCAGCAGGGTAGATGTACTGATGATCAGCACTTCTATATTCATGTATTAGTCTGTTCCAGACACGTTCAGTAAACAACAATTAAATAACTGAAGAAAAAAGTTAAATAGAAACCAGGACATAATGAAATGCTCTATATAGCTTCTTAAATAGTGGAAAGTTTTCTGAACAATGAACAAACAAGGAAAAAATTTATATTGGAACTAATTCAAAGACACTAAGAAGTTTGGAACTTTTAGCTGCAAGGTGAATTTGCGTTCAAATAAAACTACCTCATCTGGCATCAGGAAAATTCTCCGAGAACTTGATTTCTTCAGGATCTTTGCACAGACAGGTCTGCCCCCTTGCTTCCCCCACCATTGGGACCTGTGTCAATGCCTCAGCAGCAGACTCTACTCAGAGTATGGGACTGAGGGACATGGACTGCCTGGCCACCACAGCCCTCCTTGTGCTGGCAAATCCAGTTTGGGAGTGAGGATGAATGCAGCAAGCTACCTATGTATCTGGTTATAGTGTTGTGCCTTCATCATGGGCATGGTCTCAGCGTCTCTTTGCCTGTGCTGGGGCAATAAGCGCAGCCAAGATCATGAGTTTCTCACAGACTGCAATAACCAGATTATAAAACATCAGAGTGGCACTTATGGAAATAAATGCTCAAAGATATTTTTGCATGGACTTTCCCATGAAGACTCACTGATTCTTAAAACCACAGTGGTAGAGAGCACAGACTGCAGGACAATGCCCCTGTAATGTCATTACTGATGCCAAAATCAAGAGGGTAGCATTATTAAGGAAACTGTCACATAAGATTTACCAGAGACATGCACCTGTCAAGTGTAAGCCTTGCACAAAGCCAGTCTCTAAAAATAGCAGCTCCACACAGAGGATGTTCTGGACAGCAGAAGGGAATCTTGGTTTGCGGGGACTTGTGATGGTTTTTATGTGCCCTGCAAGTTTCACTATTTCATGTTAGAGAACAGAGAGAAAAAAAGTGAAGTCAGAAATCAAACTTCAACTCCTTCCCAGCTACAAACCATCAAATGGGATTTGCAGCATGAAAAGCACAGTTAGGGATAATAAATATTCTAGAGCAAAAATGAAAGGATGCATGAGATAGCTTCCTTTGGGAAAAAAAAAAATTCTTTTTGAACGGACTAGAGAGAAAAACATCTTTGCTCAAAATTCTGCAGACTGAATCCCTGGTGCAGAGCTCACTTGTTCATTTCTCTTACTGATATCAATGTATGTGAATTACCCCCACTGTTAGTAAACACAGGTTTTAGTGATTAGCCTTACAAAATATATGCTATAAATTTAGCTACCTCACAGATGGCAACTGTCCTACGTATCCAGTGTGTTCACTTGGGTTGACTGAGGGATATCCCTTCAAAGAGTATTGAAGTAGAAAGAATTAAAAGAATGTATTTACAATTTGAAATATTTTTTCAATGCAGTTTTAATTCCCCATTGTGCATTTAACACATCCATGTAGACTTGCTACTTCTGGCACAGTCTTAGAGATCATATATTTCTGAAATACTGACCTAAGTCCACCTATTTTGCTGAAACCATAATCAGAAAAATCTAACTTCAGACAGCTCTCATTAAGTGACAAGCGAAAATTCATTCCAGTGTCTTCTCTTCCTGTGATAGTTGTCCCCAGAATGAGATCAGTGTTTAGGACTAAGGTTCAAGCTTTGAAAGTTTACCATGTCTTATTATAGGGGTAAGGGAAGAAAATACTCCCCCCCTCCCCTTGCAGATTTAGTAATACATTTTAATGAAAGGCAATTCATCTATTTCTTGTAATAGGCATCTGACAGATGGTGCTGCCATTGTTGGTAGCATCACAACTCCTCTTTTAACCAGGTAGACTGCAGCACAAATTTAGAATCTTTGAGAAGGGCACTTACAAAACTGTAATTAATTAGTACCATAATTAGATGCCATTTACTCCTTCTATAAGTTTTTAAACTATGTTCAGTTGGTCTTCTTTCTTTGCACTGTACTGCTCATTTCTCTTGTCCTTTTACTAGCTTCTGGTGAGCAGCACAATCTGCAAACAGTATAAAACACTTATTCTATGAAAAATATAATTCCATTTATAGTAAAGTTTTTTTTCTTATTCTTATTTATAACAGAAAAATAGCATTTTTAGAGAGAAGTAGTCTGTTTTTAGTCCGTCTACTTTCATTCAAGAAAGGAGACAAACTTTCCAGACCACAGGTCCAATTTCAGATGTGGATGTGGAGGACAAAAATGAGGCAGAGAACAAAAACTGCTTTAACTTCATTATGGAGATTGGAGATTCTCCTTTGGAGAATCAGCAAGTCATAAATAAAAGATAGTAAAGTAATTTAGTTCCCATGAGGAAGAGTGATGCTGCCTATGCTAACACTTAAACTAGACTACCATCTGTTCACTAGCTTCAGACCCAACAGGCACCACATGGTCTGTGCTTATACTGTGTAAATTCTTTTGCCCTCACCAAGAGGGCGGGAACACACAAAGTGCTTATTTGGAATATTGCCAGGCCAGGCTAACTCCCAGTCTTGTCACTTGCCAGGGGCTAGATGCACTCCAGAGACTGTACAACAGCTTAACAGTGTCCATAGCAGCAGAACAGTGCCCAGACAAAGCTGCCACTTAATTCACTACTGTTCACTACATGGAATTACCACGTACAGAATAATACTCCTTAATAACATTCCATAGCACTAAGATTTTTTTTAAGAAGTTTGAATAGAAGTAGCCTATTGAAACTCAGTCTGACACTCCAGAATGTGATAACACTGGGGAAAAAAATCTAGAGTTTGTAATTTAGAAAAATTCAATCTTGCTGTCTGTGGTCACCCGATGGCCCCTTATGTTTTCTGATATTTCAGACCATGCAGTCTCTTTCAAGCATCTTGTCACATGCTATTTTAGTGTAACAGCAACAGCTTTTGTAGTTTCTTTGATCTGCAACTTACTACTAGACATGATTTCTAAAAAATTAGACTAATCTGTTCTCACTGCAGTAGAGACATGGCCATCTGCCTCTCCCACACATCCACTGTATCCTCTCACATTGTTGCTCGCTCTTTTAATTGTTGTTCTACATAAACAGGATAGGATTCAGTATTATATTTTAAAATTTCATGTTTACATTTAAAGAGTCAATATCTGAAGAGGCTTCATTCCATCAGAGCCACCTTTTCTCAATTTATTTCTAAATGTGTGTCCTATACCTTAATTAACCTATCCACCCTTTGTCATTTCTGCTTATTGCCCTCTTGAATGACGATGTCTGCCTTAGCACAGTATGGCCTGCCTTTTTAGTTACCCAAAATCTTTCCATAATTTCCTTCTAAATGTGCTTTGCGGAATTTCAGATAAAATTATTGGCATATTAGAAAAATCTGTTATGCCAATTTGCTTCATGTAGTTTCCCCAGACACTGAGGACTGCCTCATGTTATTATTTTCTTTCATATATTTATTATCCAGAGCTTGAAAGACAAATCTGTTTCTGATCAATAGGGATTTATTTCATTGTTACAGGATCTCTTTTTGCTGTGCAGCTGGCAGCAGACTTGCATCACTGCATTCTGAAATTTATATAAGCTCAAGGTATGCCCATGATAGACAGATTTCTTTCCTCACAAATGGTCCTTGTCGGATGGGTTCCACTTAACTTAGACTCTATTTGTTTTCTGTACTTTATTTTATTGGAAGCTGTGAGTTAAGTGAAGCTTTTAGGTGGAAGTCTCTTATGAGAAGAAGCATTCATCTACTCTACACACAATATAAGTTTATCATATGAGATTGTTATTATTTTCGATGGTTTCTTGCATTCTGTTTGTTTGTCCCATGCTTTGGCCTTGGTAGACAAAGAGCTTTTCTCCTCTGCCTGCTTGGATCCTAAACACGTGCAGAGCAAAAATACCTCACTGTCTGACTGGACACCATGCGCTCGAGGGTACAGCTCTCTCAGCACAGATACAGCTTTGCTTTACCTTACTTTTTCCCCAATGGGATAAAGTGCTGAAAGAGACTCTAAATGCCTGGGAAGGGCTGAGGAGTGAGTTCTGATGAAAGAGGAATGTTCCACCAGGCTGTTGCACTGAGCGTAGATCAGTGCTTCCCTAATGCATTTCTGTAAAGTGTTGGGTGTTGTATTATATCACAGAATCATTTTTGGAAACCACATCCAGCGGTGAGTGTAAGCTCATGTATTTCAGGACGGAAATTCAGCATGGTGTGGGCTAAGACTTGGAACTCCACAAGGTTGAAGGATGCTGAGGCCCATAGGACCCCACCTTGGGCGGTGCTGTGCCAGACACTGGTTTCCTGCCCCGCACTGCTGAGCATCTCCTCCCCACCAGCAACCCAGTGCCTTTGGCTGAGACTAGGACAAGCCCACTACAGTGCTCTCTTAGCTTTACACATCAAATCATCAATAAAAGTGCATGTAGTATAAACATTATAAAAAGTCTCAAAACAATTAGAAAAATTACTTCTTTCACTTCCAATAAAAGACAGAGAAACGCAATATACTGCAGAGGAATAGGACATTTATGCATCTTCACTAAAACAAAAAAAATCATTTGAATGGTAAAAAATAAACAGTGAGGTTTGTAGGGCAGAACTTTAGCTTAACTTGACAACATCTCTGGGACATCTGCTTCAGGGTTTGACCACACTCACAATAAAAGGTTTTTTCCTAATTTTAAAGTGGAATTTACTATATTTCAATTTGTGCCCTTTTCCTCTTGCCCTGTTTCTAAGCATTGCAGAAAACAGCCCTGGGGCTTGTCTCCATCAGGTATTTACACATGCTGGCAAGACACTCCCTGAGCCTGCTCTTGTCCAGAATGAACAATCCCAGCTCTCTCAGCCTCTCATCATATGTCAGATGCTCCAGTTCCTTTATCATCTTTGTGAACTGCACTGGACTCACACCACTATGTCCATGTCTCTCACATACTAAGAGGTGCAACACAGTACCCCAGATGTATCTCACCAGGGCTGAGCAGAGGGGTAGGATTATCTCTCCTAACCTGCTGTCAATGCTCTGCCTAGTGTAGCTCAGGAGGCTCATGGGCATCTTTGCTGTAAGGACTTTTTGCTGTCTCACGGTCAACCTGTTCAACAGGGTCCACAGTGGCTCATATCTGCAGAGCTGCTCTCCAGCTGGTCAACCCCCACCACGTACTAATGTATGGGATTATCTAGCATTGCATTGAGGAAAATCAGAACAGACCAAGTAATTCTACTCATCCTCTTGAGGCTGAATCCAAGCACAAGTGGCTGACATC
>VXBA01000641.1:89331-110528 GCA_013399895.1 Serilophus lunatus
GCAAAAGAATTTCCAGGCACTGGCTCCACTGATGGTCACCTCCACACCTTCTCCCTCCAGCTCAGACCCGTGGATCAGCTCTCATGAGCTGCAGGTGGTGCTGGCTCATGGACATGAAAGCTTTGCTCAGTCAGATACGGGAACTTGCTTTAACTTGGAATATGTCTTTTGGCTAAGCAAACACAAATCCCTGTGTCAGGTTCCCACATAATTAAACTTCTCTGTGATACGTGCTTTGGAGGAAATGTTACACAAGTTGTACCTCTCCTTGACTTGCAGTCATGGTGGAAAAGTGTAGCAAGCTTGAGCAGTAAAATGCCATTGAAGTCTGTAGTTTCAAATCAAGCTCTACAAATGAAAGATTTGTTCAAAGTGTATGTAGCAGCTATAGAATTGTATTTATGAGATATAATTGCTAGGTACTAATTTAAGAACACATTGGTATACTCTCTGACACTCGAACCTCAGCCAACTTTGCTCACTTGGCTGTCATTTTAATTCTTCCTTACTATTTAAAAAGCAGTTTGGACATCCCCCTTCCAGTCTTGTGGATGTTCAGATGCCACAGTGGTGGAGCATCTACATAGAAACAGACCTCACTGCATGTCCCTGGTGGCCTGTGCTGCTGAGGCAGACAAGTTAGCAAGCCTCAGTGCCCCCATAAGTAAGGAAAAGCCCCAATGAAAAGGATTTAGGAAAGATTGCAAGACAGCCTACATGGGTTCCACCACTGGCTCTGCTCCAGCCAAAGCTCTGCCAGCTCCAGAAAGTTGATCACACCAACACTGTTGGTTAAAATCTCCTTGCTATTAGACCCTTCCATGCCCTGCCATCACCCTGACAAGCTAGAAGGTGCGTGTGGAGCTCTGTGAAGTTATAACAGGAGTTAAAGCAAGGGTGCAGACAGAGCAGGATACAGGCTGTTCACAGAATCACAGAATGCACCTGGTGCAACCTCCCCACTCAAGCAAGTCATCCTACAGCACATGGCACAGGACTGCATCCAGACAGTTCTTGAATATCTCCAAAGAGGGAGAATCCACAAGCTCTGGGCAATCTGTTTGCTTCCTCCTTTTCATTCTGAGAGTGTTGAATAGAGTCTTTTGGATGCAGCAGACAGAAATTCACGGTTCTTGGGTTCAACATTTAAATCTGAGGCCTATCAGGGTATTTTAGTTCTCTTTAATTTTGCAAATATGGCTGAATGTAAGCGAAAATGGTTTGAATTGGGGAAGCAGCTGAGTATGCAAAGGAACACTGGACAGAAAAGCCTTACAATGAAGCAGAGGCTACCTCTTTCATCCCACACTGGACAGGTGTTTCACTAGAATAAAAAGGCTTTTTACAGGTTGTAAAATGTCAGGTACTAAAGCTGTGCAAAATGTTCATAACAAACAAGGAACTTTCCTGAGTTTCTCTTACTGCTGCACAGAAATGACAAAATCTAATTCTAGCAAGAATAAAAGGTGGTCTAGAGTAAAGCCAAAGCAGTGTTTTGTCTGCAGCTACAGCAGGGAGACTGTGGCCTCAGGCTGCTTGCCATGGGCCCATGTGGGAAGAACATGGAAGTGACAAAAACCATGGTGACTTTTCTTCTGACAACATTTTATGTCCTAAAGTATTCCAATAGATAACCTTTGAGATAAAAAAATTTAAAGGTGCAATTTTTCACTGACTTTTCCTCTTTTCATTAGCCATTACTTATATTGAATCTATAACCCCCCTGCAGCACTCTTAGACACAGTTGCTATTGGATTAAGATAAAAGGATTGGTAAAAGCCTTTATCTTACTCTTTAATAGCTATCAAGCTTGACAGTAGTAGCTGAGACTTACATTTAAAGTGGTACATCTATAAACGATATTGCTGGAAAAAAAGATATTTTAAAAGCTTGCTATTGATTTTTTAATTTGTGTATTCCCTGCTGCAAGTTCCTTGAATGATCTTCCTATTTAATGCTGCTCAAGGTAAAAGTAAACGAAAGAAAAGAAACATTTTGCACTCTTCGCTTTCAGATACCTGTTTATTGAAGTGTGCTATGATGCCCATAATTAGATTTGCACTGATGTAGGATGAGGGAGTTACTGGCAGGTAATTGTTGTTATCAACAGTGGTTCTGGCTGCTGTTGGGCAGACCCTGCTGGTACTGCCCAGTGCAACCACACAGGAGGGCAACTCCTCTCCTTGCCTTTCAGCTTTACTGGAAGCATCAACCGCTGCCCCACTCTGCATCTGTAGACATGTCCTGGGAAGCCTTGCTGTTTCTGAGAATGCAGACCTCTCTTCCACCAGTAAATGAGAAGAAGAATTTGGGTATTCCAGTGAGGCTAACTCACCTGACTAAAGTTACCTTGTATTAAGTGCTTTGTTCAGTTAGCTTCAGTAATACACTGTTTTCATTCCCCAAGAGGCTGCTGTTTCTTGTAGGGCGCAGGCAGGTGGGTAAGCAGAAACGTCTCATACAATTTGGTGGGAAAAAACGATCCAAAGATCTTATATAGCTGAGTACAATGGAACAAGGTGAGCCTCAGGCCTGAAAACGAGAAGACAAAAAGCAAACAAAAATTTCATTTTCATATCATCTACAAAAACAGGTAAAAACTAAGCCTGCCTGTGGATCACTTATATTTGTAAGATCTAAAGCGCGTGGATTTACAAGGAACACTTAAGTAGTATTGTGTAAAAAAGCACCATGAAAACAGCAATACGCATCATCACGTGTGAAGGAGCTGGATTAGAGAGATGTGCTATACACCGGGATGCTGCACCTGGCACAGAAATGAGTGGGGCTCTCAGCATTGTCAGGATCAGAGTGCTGGTGTGCAGTAGAGCCATATTTTCTCTTGACACCAGCTGCATGGTGGCACTGGACTAGTTAATTCCCAGCTGGAGTCAGGGAGGCACAAGAAAATGTGCCGTTACCCTCTCTGCAGTCAGTCAGAGCACACCTGGAGGAATCACTGAGCTCAGATACCAACATCACCCTCCTGTCAGACACATATGTGAGGCACTGTGCCCTCTGCTCCTCAGAAAATAAGAATTAACCTGTGTGTCTCTCCTCATCCTTCCTCATGCTGCAGAGTCTCCAAGTTCCATTTTGCTTGGCACTAGGCACTTTGAAAACATCACTTCACAGATCTGAGCAGTTCTCCCTCCCTACCATGCCATGTTTGTTGCATTGCCCCTCACCGCCATCCTTTCTCAGCACTCCATGGTGCTACCCCTGCAGAAAGCTATCCCAGCACAGCCCCATACCCAGCAACATGCTCCAGTTCATGAGGACTCCACACAAAACACTGAAATGCATTATCTGTTACCTCAGATGACAAACACGTCTCACCAAGGCACAATTTTTCAGAGGCCAGGTAGTTATTTGTGACATTTATATCTTCCAGCTCAGTGCTGAAGTGGTCAGAATCTTTGATGACGTTATAATTTAGGGCCACACTGTAACTGGCAGGTTTCTTCTCCTGTTTCTGCTGGTAGTTGCAGAGTTTCCTGAAGGCTGCTCTGAACTTCTGGGACATGAGATTGTAAATTACAGGATTGATTGCACTATTTAAATAAATACAAATTCTGCAAAATAGCAGGAACCAGTTTTCTTGGAAGGGTCTGGAGAGAAACGAATTGACCACAACCAGTGTGCGGTAGGGCATCCATAGGAATGCAAATAGAATCACAACCACAGCCAGCATCTTGGTGACCTGCGGGGACACAGATGTAGAAAGAAAAGGGACAGAAGGTTAGTACTCTCCTTAGAATGAACACGTGCATTCCTACACCTCTAGGGCCAAAGCAAAGCAATGGACAGACCCTTTAGTAGGAATTTATGATGAACATTTGATTCAGAAAAGAGATCTAAAGTAATTTTATTCCAACCATATTAGATCTTTTCCTTTAGACTAATATAGTCTGTAGAGTAATTGAACCTGAAACATTTTTGGGTTATCTAGCTTAACAGTCACCCTAAAATAATTTCACAAAGTCAAAAATAATGAAAAAAGAAGAATTAAATTTATTTCTATTCCTAAGATCCTCAGTATTTAATTAGATTTTTGTTATTTGTTGTTTTCTCTGAAATTAAAGTTTATAGTGCCAGGGGAAAAAAAAGGATTATTGATAAATTTGATTGTTATAACAGCTTTCTTCTATTGTGTACATTTATTTTGAATAAAGAACCACCTTTCATAATACCCAGAATAGCTGAAATGAACAAGAAATAATAAAAAAATAAGGGAATGCACATTAAAAAGGGGATTTTGTCTTGTAAATAATTTCATTCTAGTTTATATGGTAAGCATTAGTCTCTAGATTAAAGAAAGTTCTAAAGATGTTAATAAACAAAGTAGAAAGTACAGTGAGATGTGACAGTGGGATATTATGATGGCACAGCCTCATGGAAGTCAGGAGATGACTTGGTTATATGTGTGAACTGAAAAGCATTGTCAAAGATTATGGTGAAGTAAAACTGCTTTTCTAAATCATATTTTCTGCTTTTTTTTTTTAATGTTTGCCTTTATTCTTGAAATGAAACTCTTGGTGCCTGTTGATGTATTAGTTTAAAGAACTTCTTTTTACTTTTGCTGTATTTCTGCTTTCCAAGTATCTGAAGTTAAATTTCAATGTAACAGCAATTCCAACCACGGGATGCAGGATATATTCTGGCTGTCTGGGTCATAGGTATTATCATAAAGAATGTGATGAAAAACAAAGTTATTCTATAAATTCATGTATCTTTATCTATATGTCTTTAAATGTACATATTCAAAGCTACAATTTTATTTGATTTTCTCTTACATTCCTCCTTCCTTCACCCTCACTTTTGATTTCCCTACAGATCTGTTCAGTAGAAGTAAAAAATGAGACTAAGAAACACTATCTCCTTTTTTTGTCACCTGACTGATACATTTAATTATGACTTACAGACTGCTTTTCCTATTTTTCTCTGCACAGGCATTGTAATAAAGCAAAAAAGATGACTTTTTCTTATCTACAAACCACTACTACAAGAGCACTTCCTGTCAACATGGCAGCAAGGAGTGACTCAGTACTGACTCTCTGGCTCGGGAAGTCTCAGGACTCCTCACCTCTGTCTCTCTGCCTCCAGTTCCAGCCCGAGCAAATCCATTTGATGGAGAATAATCATTCATTATGGAAAATAACCCACATTTAAAGTAAGAGAGAAACTATTTGTGGAGCTTGGATGAACAATCAGACTGAGCCCAACTAACAGATGTGTGCATTCAGTGGATAATAGTCTACACAGGCATCAGAGTACTTTACTCTGCAGGACATTGTGCTACCAATCACTGACAATTTACATTTCTCCTAAGCATTCTTTAAGGAAGAATTACTCAGAGAATCATTCTCAGTGTAGCAGCTATCAGACTGAATCCTGGACTAGAAGTAAATCGCCCTCATTGTCAAGGAGAGGGTATTTCAAAGTTACACAATTAACACTGTACATCAGTAAAAAAGGCGGTTACTCCTTGAGTGACTGTGTCCCATATACCTCTAAAATATGTATATACTATGCAAAATATTACCTTAACTCATGCACATTGGCATCCTGATGCACATTTTCCATCTTTCTAACACCACTATCATCTACTGCTGCCATTAGTTAGCTTACCGAGGCTGTAATTTGACAGTGTATTAGAATTGGCTCTTAAAACCAGATAAAAATATCATGGTTACAGCACAAAGTGCTGTGAGATTAGACCAATTCAGTCTGCAAGTTTGAGTATATTTTAAAATGCCAAGAGGTTAGCTTTGCAGTGCCGGGCTCTAAACCAAGTTAAATGTTGTCTGGCAGTATTCACTCCATTGTTTCCTGATCTTGACACAAACTGAAGCTCAAGTAACATGTGATGGCAGCAAAAAAACAACCCTGTTCTCACTTCCCTCTTCGTGCTGTCTCCACACATGAGGCTGTGGGTCAGATCAGGCTGCTAGTCCAGATAAAAACTAAGCACTTATCTTGTGAGCTGGTTTTTGGTTTTCTTGAGTCGATGACCCAACTCATGTACCCATATACTATCACAGATTCCACAACCAGTGTAGGAGAAGAGGCAAAATACATGGATGGCATCTCTTCGATGGCATTGGTGGTTTATGCAGTGCAGAACAATGAGGAGAATTCACTATAATTTTAAATTCTCTGAAGTGCATATCCTTCCAAAGCTGCCAGAAATAACAAATAGGGCACAACCTCTCTATTGCCAGGCAGAAATTCAGTCTCCTGATCTGTCCAGTCTCTGAGATACACTGCAAGGCCCCGAGTTCTGGCAGTTATTTGCCATTTGGTAAATCCTCCCTAAACTGGCTCTGGAGGAAGTGGTTCTTCATGCTTAGCCACTCCAGAGGATGACCTATATATGAATGACAGCAGGTCCTAGGAGATGTTCTGGCAAGGCTCACTTTGACCCCAGCATGACCAGAGGGCTTGTCATCCCAGTGCAGGCTGAGGTACCACTTGGAGCTTCTGACCCAAACGTGCTGCAAACATGCCCTGTACTTCTATCTCACCTGAATTTGAGCAAAGCAAATTTAGTCCAAATTTCAGGTAGAGTCTGAATGATAACAAAGTGCTTGAGATTGAATATGCTGCTGGCTGCATACAAATATTCTTCAAACCCTATCTTTTTATTTCTAAGAACATTCTATAAAATATTTAAAATGTATTTTAGTAAATAGACTCCCTATATTTCAATTCTGAACTAGTATTCTCCTTTTTCTTCCTGCTCCAAAACATTCTCATTCTAAGGAAGTGTTTTTATTAGATATTTTCATTACTGTGGTAATTACACTTAGGTAGGTGCTTCCTTCTCCTTTGAACACTAACGTTTTTTACATCATCTGTTAAAACTGACGATCACTCTGGTGTTTTAAAGGCATGTAATAACATCTTTCTGTCTTGTGCTTTGTGGTGTTCCTTACAACGCACAGAGATTGTATATGCCAGCCCATGATTTTGCAACAAAAAGGAAATTGTGTAACAAGGAGGAGGATTAAATAAATGGAATGATTAAGGTCCTGATAAACAAACACCAGAAGTGAAACCAAATGATAAGATCGAGGATTTCATGTAAGGCCTACAAAACTTATCTTGCATTGCAAGGTGGAATCTGTGCCTGCTCTGTTGTGAGAGAGCAGAGGGGTTTCTCCAGGGAGCAGGTCATCACAGACTGCACCAGTGTCTAAGAGAGAACTTTTTCTAGAGGATAATTTACCTGTTATAATTGACCATGATGACCCTAGATGATTTAATTGGACTAAGCAACTAACTTTGAGCCATGTTCATTATCTAAGAGTATTTATCTTTCACAGTCCCCTTGATACCCAATGAAGTTAGGAATTCCTCTGGGCAAAGTATGAGGTCTACCTGCAAATATGTAATTTAGTGTTCACATTATGAATAGATGAGAAAAAAATTTGGGATCCGAGGGCTGAGCTAGGAAGGACAAAATGGAAGTGTGGGAGAACTCCACACAACCAGCACCAAGATTGGATCTGTAGGACCAGGCAGATGGGAAGCATGTAGGAAATATTAAAGAAAGCACATAGCTCAGGTTTTGATTCCTTGAGCACATCAGCCAGATAATATATGGATTCTTGGCTGCTGTAAAATGAGAACTAAGTTCCTTCCCTCTTTTCCCATCTGCTTCCCATGGACTCTTGCTCTCCTAAAAGATAATGAGCTACTTGCCAAGGCAGCTCACAGAAGAGCTACTCCTAAAAAAAAAAGAGGATTCCATTTTCCTTACATTTTCAAAGTTTACCTGTGTGCCACTCAAATCCTTTTTATATTCTTCAGTTGTAAGTTCTGTCACTCTTGTCTTCCTTACCACAATGTCTGGCTCTTCAGGACATTTTCTTGCTTCTGAGCAGAACAAAATTATTCAAATCTTCAGAAGCAAAAACATCAACATCTTAGAAAAGCTGAGAGATCCCAATACTCGGGGTGTTAACAAATTGAAACACCCCCAGAAAAAAAAAAAAAAAACAAACCAGCTTTTCACCATCATACTCTAGGCTGTAAAGAAACATTTAATATTGGTTGGTGTTATGTGTTAGAGAACCTTTGTTTCATTGCAAATTCTGCTCCAAATACTTTGAACAAAACATTTTCTATTAATGAAATGAAACCTTGCTTTCCCTCTTGACTCCTACTCAGTGCTGGAATTATGTCTGTTTTCATCAGAGACTGAAAATATCAGTTCTAACAAAACTGAACACGGTCCATCCATTCACCTTCAGCAGTAGAACCTCACTCCCCACTGTTTATATATACATATATACATACATACATATATATATATATATACATATATGTGTGTGTGTGTGTTTACAATGTTATAGATTTCTGTGCAGAGCTTCCTACCCCTCCTTGCCTCAGCTTAGGTAGCTATCCTCCACAGTTGTAAGGAAATGGTTATTTTGCTCTATATTTGCTTCCTCCTTGAGCACAAAACTATTCTAGATACCATATCAGCATTGTTCTTCCCTTGCACTGCTCTTTCCACTGGTGCTAGCTGTGAGGAAGCATCCTCGGTATTGAATTTAGGATGGTTTCCAAGTTGGACTTTACATTTTCAGTCTGCCATCTTCTAATTCTGAGCTAACTCTCATACCAGAAACATAAGTAAGGTATTGTCATTTTTGAAGAAAACAAATGAAATTGCATAACTGTATGACTCACCATAGAAAGCACTGACTGCATGTAGAAAACTAATTCTTGGAAGAAGACATAGAAACACAAAGTTGACAGTACATATATAGTTATATGCTAATTCAATAATATAGGTTAAAATGAGAAAGGTCTAAAAACAGCATGAAAATAGAGTCTATTTCTGTCATGTTGGAAACAATTTCAAGTAGTGCTCTTCAGCTAAAACACTGTATGACAAGGAGGAAATGCTTTCTCACCTTGGTAAAAAGTTTTGACCCTTTTTAACAATGGACCACTTTCCAAACATAGAAGAGATAATGGAAAGTCCCATGAAAATTAAAGGAAATTACATGATTTGGCAGTCTGGGTCACACTTAATCTAGGTTAGTCAAGAAATACAGGTCAGATTAAGGATGTGAAATCAATTCATATATCAATTCATGTCATGTTCGATTAATCATCAAAAAAGGGTTATGAAACTCCTAAATTAAACCTTCACAAAGACTGAGGAAACCTATCTAAATTGCTGTTTAATTCTGTTGCATTACATGAGTTCATAGTAGGTTAATAATAATTGGTTATGGTCACTCAGTGGAACAATACTGAATTTCCATGTCCAAGTTTTTTGCAGTAGCAAGTTGCAGGGGTGCTTTCTCTGAGAAGCCAGGGACTGTCCCAAGATGGACACAAACAGTTCCATCCAGATCCAACAGACCCATCACAGGACACAGAAGAGCCCGTCAGCAAAAATGGCTGTGCCTCTGTGAAGATATATTTAAGGAATGAGAAAAATGTTAGAAAGAGAGAGGGCAGAAAAGAACAAAAGAACAAGAAACAGCAAGGGGAACACCAAAGTCAGAGGAGGAGGCTCCCTTTGGCAAGGCTGGCACCACCTGAAGGGAATCCAGCCCATGGAGGACCCGCACTGAAACAGAGGAAGAGTGAGAATGAAGGAAGGAAGGAGTGACAAGAGATCAACCTCGGGAAACTGGCTGCAACACTCTCTAGCCTCAGGCTGCTGCTTGCCTCAGGGAAGGGACTGAGTGTAACTTATGACTATAACAATGGGCAATAAATTGGCATTATTTATTTTTCTCAAGTTGGGTTTGCATTGCCCATGACAATAACTGATATTTTATCTGCCTGTCCTTAGCTTGACTCATAAAGAACAGGAATTCTTCCCATTTTCTTCCTTATACTTAGCAGGAGCCAAACCACTACAGAAACATGCACAAATTTAATTTTGTAGAAAAGTTCTTGGATAAATATAAGAACTGCCACAGAAGTAGGAAGTGCACACCACATTTTTTGTATAGATCACATGCTGGACATTTTATACAACTCAATATCTGTATTGCAAGCACAGTTCTGAGGTAACATACAGACATTTTCCCATGACAGCAGGACTCACTGTGAGTCCAAACTATGCTGTCAGCTATACATGCCCTTGCCGGTGCAGCAGGAAATTTTCACTTGTGTATCTTACTAACTGTTGGGATGCTAGATTTTTCTTTTAACATGGACTAGTGTTTTGTCATTTTACACCACTGGCTATCTTTTTCCTGCTGCTATTATATTAAAAAAAAATTACTAATAATGCTACACTATATTTACTTTTCTTCCCATGTTATATTATATGCAAATGCAGGCTTTACTCAAAATGAGGCTCCTTTAAGCAATCAGGTAACTTAGGCTTTTACAAAAAGGTGTCTTTATGAGACACAAAAGATACCAGATTATAATCTTCACTCTTTGGTTTCATAATATAACGGTATCCATATTTATCAGTGTCCATTGTAAAAGAGTTGTCTAAGAGTTGTCTGTTGTATACTAAAGTGATATTGAGAACTTGAAGATCAGATTATCTTCTACTAATTAATGGACAATGAAAAACAACATTAAAAACCTCTCATCTGACTACTAACTGTACTTGGTGACAAAATTAAATATAACTTAGCCCACATGTTTCTGTAGTGCCTTTCAAAGCAAGGTTCTAGTCCTCTGCAATGCTCAGAGCTCTAGCAGGTAGGTCAGTAAACTTTTGAGGTCTGTGCCATCTCTGCAATAAGAGAACATGGACCCTCTTGGTAAACAGTAGCAATCTACATAAAATAAGAAGAATATAAAGTTCAACCCATCACTCAGGTGGGACAATCAGCTTGTCTGAACAGATGTACATCTCAGCTTTGTTTCCTGAGGGAGCTGTACAGTGCAGGGAGGCAGAAGCCTGGGGAAGCAACCAGGTGGAGTGCCTTGCAGAGGCACAATCCAAGCCACTCAGCAGGGAGCACTGCTTCCCAATGCCCGAATCAAGCTGTCTGACCCGACCGGAGCCTGCTACCGAGAGTCAGCTGTGAAGGATGATCCCAGTGTTTCTCATCATTGCTACCTGGTGTGCACTGTGTGAGCATGAGACAGTATGGTTTCCTGCCAATAGCCAAGCACCGATTTACTATATTCTACCAGTATTATTACACATGGCAGCATACATATTTAACAATATGAAAAGGAATTAATCAAACCTATGCTGAAGTTTTGAGCCATCAATGCATAAAAATATTTTATGAGAGACAGAGTAACAAAGATATTAGCATTTACAAAGCACTTTTATATACCGACTTCCTTAAAAAGACTTTTCACAGGAGAGTCAGAAACAGGAAAAGTAAAAACTTGATTGCATTTGCAGAGAGGCGTGGTGCCTTAGATAGGTAACATCAAGTCTCCCAAACTCCCAGTTTAGTTCCTTCTCTTCAGATCCCAAAAATTACTCAAGATTCACTTTGTATATTTGGCGAAATTGCGAACAATCTATAATACAAAGTAACTACAGTTAAAAATGTTTCGTTCATGATTGACACTACCTAATTGCTATGTGATACAGGAAATAAAACACTATATTTTTTTACTTGTAGTAAGTAACAATGAATAGGCAAAGAAAAAAATACATATTTATATGTATGTGTATCACAGAATTTCAACTTGACAGCTCAGCAAAAAGGGAGAATATATTTCTATCTCTTTCCACAGCTTCAGAATAGTGAACTCTAAAACAAGTGTGTTTTATGTTTCAGAAAGCTATTTCCTACCTGCCTTCGGGAAGCAATAGTGCTGTTGAAACTCCTGTTATTCATCTTGGAATTCACAGACTTGCTTTGGTGAGCCACATCATTCCTCCATGTCTCAGAGTTTTCTTTTGGGTCCGAAGGCATGGGGTTCAGGAACAGTATTCTAGCAATCAGGCCATAGAGGACAGTTGCCAATACCATTGGCACAACATAAAATATACCAAAGTCCATCATGTAGATAGGAGAGTAATAGCTTCTGGACACCTTGTAGCCACAGGACACAACAGTAGTTTCTTTGTAGGCTACTGTGTTAAGGTCCAGCAAGAAAAACCAGAGCATACAGTATATGGAGGTGAAAGCCCAGACAAAAATAATGATCTTTTTGGCTCTTGAAAAAGTGCATAGGAATTGAGCTTTGATTGGGTGGCAGATTGCTATGTATCTCTCAACAGTGAAGGCAGCGATGGAAAAAGAAGAAGCATTGATCCCTAGGTACTGAAAGTAAGTGATGCAGAGACACCCCACGTAGCCATACACCCAGGATCTATACAGACTTTCTGTGATATTGGGTAGTCCTGCAGCCACAAGCACCATGAGATCTGCCACAGCCAGGCTCACCAGATAGCAGTTAGTGGGAGTTCTCATGTGCTTGGTTCTAAGGACCACCAAAACCACCATGATGTTGCCCATGATGCCCAGTCCGCAGATGAGGAGCACCAAGAGGATGGTAACCACTTGGTATTCAGCTGTAATGATCTCCTGGCTTGATAGTGGCAGCACAGTTTGGTTCTGCTTGTCCCCTGTGTCATTCTCCATCTCCATGAGCCCACCGCTTCTTCTGCCCAGCACGTGATCTCAGCACCTGTTCTCCATGGTCCCCTGTAAAAGGATGAGTGGAGAAAAATGTGGGTGATATGCAGCTCCAGAGCACATTCTCCATACAGTCATAGTCCCATTCCCCGTATCATCCTCCACTCCCCTGATAGCACCTGTATTTTCAGTCTCTGTAAATTCAACTACCAGATGGGTTACTCCTTCTAAGACTCCAGCTCATTTGCACAGGTCAGAAGGCTGTTTTCTCATAGCCAGTTTGAGGCATCCATGAAAACGAGCAGATGGAGGTGGGAGCTTCCTCTCTGCAACGGCAAGGAAAGTAAAGCCCTTCTGCACTGCCAGCTGCCGAGCAGTGCACAGGGCTGAGCTGATCCAGTGCAGGCAGACCAGCATCACCACTTGCCAGGAGGAGTCACAATGTGCCGGGGGTGGAGACAGCAGCAGGAGGTGACAAGAGGGATTTGTAAAGATTTTGTTCCTCACACTGCTTTCCCCTTTCTGCTCTCAGATGGCTATTTCGCGTATTGATCATATTGATCCACTCTAGCAAACAAAAGACAGATGACTGGCAATAAAACTACACACATACGCACACACACAAACATACAAACGCACACAGAGTGATACTAATCCACCACTCTTTCCTCAAGGAAAAGTGTTCTCAGGCTGAATAAACTCCTTCATGGTCAGTCAGGTTGTGTAAACCCACAGATAAGTCAAAGACTAGTAAAAATGGCTGCTTTGAACCATGCAGATGAAGCCTTTCTGATGCAGTACCTCAGCTGCACCTGGAGATGAATGCAGCTCTTTCCTGTCTCGCTTACTGGCAATCTAAATGCCTCAGTGAGAGAAACAAAGCAAACTTTCTGCAGGGCTCTGTGAAAGTGCCCTTGTCAACTCCCCACCACAGTCCCTCAACTCATATATCTCCTTATACTATCGCGTTAAAAGGTTAAAGACTAAATTTGCCTTAAAAATCCCTCTTTTTTTTTTTCTTTTTTCCCTTAAAGGCAGGTGTTTTTGCTCCTTGCTCGGGAAGGGTTCAAAAAAATAGTGATGCACAACTGGGGGGAGACAATTTGGATTTCAAAACTTGGATTTTGAAACAGCTTTTAATGATAAGAAAGAAGGATTAATACAGGTGTGTGCACCAGTGCAATGATTGCAAAACTAGGATTTTAAATAGACTGAAAAAACAGGGGGTGACAAAAAGAGAGTATCATCTGAATCAGAGCTGGAAAACAGTCAAACAATTCCAGAGGCTTTACTGTGTGTCTTGCAATTGAATCCATTCAGTAAAGTTTTCCACTCATCTTTTTCCATTTGTCTTTTCACATTTCAGTCATGATTACATACATTTTATTGGCAGACACAAAAGTACTTAGTGAAGTAAAGCAAATATCATTAACAGATGAAAATATAGGTGAAAAGATTCGGATTTTTTTGTCAGTGGCCTTGCAGCGGCCTGTGGGCAAATACAAGTTGCTGCTTACCTGACCAACAGTATATCAGCAGAAACAGCAGAAACATATCATGGGTTTCATGTTGATTCTCCTCTAGATGATCTGCAGATCCTGTTTTTTTGAACACAGCTGGAAGGGGAAGATGATCAGCACTAGTGCAGCGCCTGGGTATCATAAAAAGGATTTCCCCCAGGCCATGCATATTTTTTCCCCTGAAACAGGACAGATTCCCCCTTAGCAATCCATGCTTTTAAAGCTCTGTGACTACAGTGGGAATAGCCACAGATATTCAACCCCATGGCATAAAATAAACCACAAGGGAATCCAGGAGTGAAAGATCACAGAGTTAGTGTCAGCATTCAGGGATCCGGTAGGGGTCGAAACCAGCAGGGCAGTGAACAAAAGTTCAAAACAGAAAACCAAGTTTAATGGCACCCAGGATAAACCCTTTAACCCTCAGGGACTTCAGCTAAATTAGAAGGTTATGACACCTCCTTAGACTGATTTCTCTTTGAGGGGCAACTGATGCCTTTTTGTCACAGTGTCCCTCCACAAAGTCTTGTTCCTCATATTTCTGAATATTCTTCTAACTTATATAGGCAACGTGGCTGGTCTGAGTTGAGCCTACAAACTAGCACATCTGAGGGTATGAAAGTGTTTGTAATGCTAGAAGTAATGGCTGAGGATTGGGGATGCAGAGAAGCTGTGGAATATTTAAAAGGTCACGTGACCTTGAAGTGAATATTGGAGGTCTGGGAGATGTGCAAGATGTAATATCTGATGCCTGATTCATTCATCTGCATCTGCTACTGGTCTGTATCAGAGATGGGATAGACCATCTTGTCTCAGTCACTTTCTACAGTTTTTTCTCAAGTGTTGCATACTGGTAATGAAAAAAGCATAGAGTTGCCACTGTGTAGCTATATGGAAGTATATCTACTGGAGGCATTCAGAAGATTTTGACAGTATTATCATCTTACATGAAACATTTCCCTTTTCTTTCCCTACAGTACTTCTCCAGACTTCAATGTTTCTGTAAAACCTGCAGTAGTTGCAGAAGGAATTTCAAGACTGGTAATACGTGTGCTGTGTAATAAAAGCATCTTGTGCAGTGTATTTCATTGAAACATCATATGATGCACATTGCGTGATACATTTAAATTATCCTTTTAATGTGATCGTTAGTCAGAGGTGAGATATTGAATCCTGGAATCAGTAAAAGACCAACTTTTCTCCCAGTTAACGCTGTGTTAACGCAACTGTCAAAACAACGCTGGCTAGCTCAGGTAGTTCAGCATGAATACATGCATGCCCAGCAGCTGTGCCAGGGAAATTTTGACAGCAGATGGACCATAGATCACTGTGAAACTTTTACTGCGTATCTTTTACTCTATTTTACACACATACCTGTTGGTCCAGGCATTGGTTGACGTTGCATGTACTAATGAGGACAGATGTAGTTAGCGAGTCAACAGAAATAACTAGAACAACAAGACTTGTAAATGTGCTGACTTTTGCTTACGCATTTATGTTGGTACAACCCTTTGGGTAGGAGGGAGAGGGGAAGGCATCATGTTGATACCTCTTCTGCCATGTACTGCTTAGGCAACAGTATTTTTTCATTTTTTCCCCATTTGTCTCAATTAGATGTGTCTAAAAAGATGTGTCTCTGCCTTGAGTCACAAAAATAACCCATAACAAACTGCCTGATAAAGTTAAGTACATGCTGAGATGGAACAATGAAATACTATAAATAGTTTACCTAATAGTTATAAATTATTCTTAATTCTGTTTCTCTAACTCAGATTACTTTCCCAGCTGGCCTTTTCTGCTGTGAAAAAACAACTCTGCAGTTTCATATTCTGCGTACTCAGGGTTTATAAAAAAATCACAGCTAAGTTGAATTCTTTACTCTGTGTCTGCCTCTGATGGAGTGCTGAGCAGTTACTGCTGTACAAATGTTTCCAAGACTGCAGTTTGTAGAGAACAGAAGCCACCACTGGTAATTGTTTCAGTACCATCCAAAGGCTGGCTTTTAAAGTTCATAACTTGCTACTGGCACAATCAGCTCCAAATGTGTTTGTGATTTACATTTGATAGGTTTAAACAGTGCAGCAGCTGTGGTCAACTAGAATTTATCTTCCTACATCTGTTCCACCACATAGCTGTGTTTTTGTGCTGATGTAGTGAGCCAGTGGATAAGTGCTTCATTTGTGGGAGAAATCTGCACCTGAGAAAGCCTTTTATGACTAAAGATTGTGAGGGAACCAAACACCTTTTCTCTGAGATAAATCTCATTACCCAAGGCAGATATCCTTCTTTCCAACTAATTTTTTGTTGCCTGTCACTGTAGAACACTGAAGTACTGCTAAAATCCTGAGTGGATTTTCCAGAAGTGCCTAAGTGGTTTAAGACTTACATCAAGCTGGAGATTCTAATATTCTTACCTATATCTGACAAATTCTATTTGATTTAGGGAGTCTTAATCTCCATGAGAGTGCAAATCCATGTTTCAAAGGTGAGTTTGGTTGTATCACGTTTATTTCCTTCTAATCTTCATCTTGGACTGGTGTTGGCTCAAGTCAAGTAATAAGGAATCTTTAACTTAATTGTTCTGACAAAACAATTGTCAAGAAAATTATAAAAAATGGATTTAAGCAGTCAGTTGGCTTACATGGGAAATTTGATTTATCCTTTGTATGTCAACAAGGTCACAGGATACTGTGGTTTGTTGAGACAGATCTAGGATCATACGGCAAAGGAGGCTGGAAGGACTCTAAGAGGTCTACACTTTCCTTTATTAATTTCTGCCAACTCAGGTGAAGATAAGTGGTACAAGAGGCTCATGAAAGAGCAGCAACTTTGCCAGAATAAACATGGAAAGATCACTTAAAAAGAAGATTTAAAAATGGGTGAGGAAGACTGTTGTTATGATTTTTTTTTATTTGCTGAATTATTTGCACTTACTTGGTCTGTGCCTCTGTAATGGGTTGACCTCGGTTGGACACCAAGTGCCCACAATTGCTCTATTCTTCCCTCTCCCCTTCCCAGCCAGGCCAGGGGGAAGAGAATAAGGTGGTAAACAACTCATGGGTTAGGATAAGACAGTTTACTAAAAGCAAAAGCAAAGTTTGTGCACACAAAAGCGAAGCCAAAATCTAATCTCTACTTCCCATTATCAGCGATGTCCGTCCATGTCCCAGGAAGCAGGGCTTCAACACATATAGTAATTTCTCAGCAGGAAGTAATTGGAAATAATGAATTCCCCCCCTTCCTGCTTCTTTCCTTAGCTTTTATATCAGTTTGGGTCAGCTGGCCTACTTGTGCCACCTCCCAGCATCTTGCCCCCTCAGCTGAAGAAGGAACATTACAGTCCCGATGCTGTGCTCAGCAGTAGTCAAAACACTAGTGTCTTATCAGCACTCTTCTAGCCACCAATGCAAAGCAGATCACTGTGAGGGACTCTCTGGGGAAATGGGCTCCATCTGATACAGACCCAATACAGTCTTTTAACAGAGATTCAGCTAAGTCAAAATCATCACAAAAAAAATGAAGAAAGAGGGGGTGCAGTTCAGTAGGGATGAACACACTAGGGCAGGAGCAAGAAGGTACACAAATCCAATGAGGAATAACTCAAAGAATAATTCTGTAGAAACAGCTCATCTGATCCCAAGCCATGCATCCATCAGTATGAAGGGCTAATGAGAAACTGGTGTGAGATCAAACTTTCATCTGCAGTGTATCAGCAGGAGCATCTCCAACATGATGTATGAACTCATCGCTCACTGGACTGTGTCCAGTTTTGGACAGCACCTTTTGAGATGTGGCTACAACTTGGAGAAGAGCTAGAGGAAAGATCTATGATGGCAACATCCATAAGAAAATAATTAACAGATGTATGTCACCTACCCTTCACAAGAGAAGACTGAGGCTGCAAATTAAAAATGAATAATCTTCTTTCAGCACCCATGATGGAAATAACGATCTCACTTGGCAACAGGGAAGATCTGGATTGGAAAAATATGTACAAATAAAGATTGAATAATTTCCCAGCAAAGATAATTTGGAATAGACTTTGTGGGGAAGCTAAAGGCTTCAGCATTAGGAATAAGCAAAGAGCTACCTGTCACAGACATGGATGATTCTTCCTGGGAACAGTAGAATAGGAAGGGTGCTCTCCAATTCTGTCATTGTAGTCCCTGGACACGTCTGTGTTCATTTGTCTTGTGCCTTCCTAAAGAAGAAAACTCATACTTTAAATGGGATTTGAAAGATCCTCAGATGAATGCTGGGAAAGACTGAAATACCTCCTGGACTGCAGTAAACGGGAAAAAGGTCCATGGCATCTGATGAACAGTCCAGTCATAACGCTTGTGCCTCACCATTCAGAGCAAGGAGAAATGCCTAAACCCTCCTAACCTTGGTGGATTATCACTGCAGAATCTGGACATTCTTCTGGATTATATTATGCATTTTCATCCTTTAAACACATCTATCATGCTATTTGATAATAAATAGTTTCAAAGAATGTTGTGTCTCCATGGCTCTCGATTCCTTTGAGAATGCACATAGAATCAGTCTTGAAGAGAAAAGACAACACAGAAAGAACCGTGTCTCATCAATACCACCTAAGGAGACTTTCCACTGTGCCTTTTGCAACTGGACTTGCCTGTACCACATTGGCCTTTTTAGCCATCAGTGCACTTGCAGCAAGCATGGGTAGAGCCCTTCCCATATCTTCATTTGAGAAGCCTAGCCATGAATTTCAAAGAAGAAAATGCATACAGTCAAAGTTGGTTTTATTTCATATATGTACTTTGAATTAAAATTGTTGTCCTTATTATGGAAAGTCAATACAAAATACTGGAAATTCTTCTGTGATTACAGGCAAAATGTAGACTATAATCCCAAAGTCTTAATAAAAATAGAATCGTTTTAAAATTTTGCTGGAACCTCATTTTATAAGGTTTAGAGTCTATAAGCATTAAAGCCAATTGTCTATACAAATATTTCCAATATTTGAAACAACCAAAAACCATAACTGCTTGAAAGACCAAAGCAGAGATCTTGTGTTTGGTGACTATGAGTTTTAGATCTCATAGATCCCATAGTTTTACTTCAAGGACAGAACTTCCTACTTTCTATCTAAACCCAACTTTCTGTCATCTGTTTTGTGTCTCTAGAGAACCTCAAGTCAGGAGAATAAATACCAATTCTATTATGGCTCTGCATAGAGCTTTGTCATAAAGAATATAGTTGCTTGTCTAATATTGTTCGAGATGATAAAGTAATGAATTTGAGGACATTCATTTAAATTTGTAGTATAAAGACTTGTCATAATTCAACACAATACTAACTTTATGTTCAGAAGAAATGCAACATAAGGATGTTAAATTACTCATTAAGATATTAATCACCAGGTGTGCTTAGCTATTTGCTGTTGATCACTGTAGCCACAGCAGAAGACATCAATATGGAAGAAGGGAGTTTGTAATCCCAGTGGTGTCTTTACTACTATATAGTAAAAAACCTTAGGAAAAGACTTCTGTCAGTCTGAGATGGCTGTTTGTGGGTGGCTATTTGTTCAAATACAACATGGAGCAGATTGAAAGCTGTTAGTATAAGCATATGAAAACAGTTTGCTCTTCTGCATGCTCGGCTTCCTGTTGCATGCTTAATTATGCAAAGGCAGTGGAAAACTGGTTTATACCATGACTTCTTGCACACACACTCCCACCGTTAGATGGCAGCATTTCTGGAAAAGCACAGAACTACTGTTACAGCTGAGTGGAGAGATCTTAAAAATATTTTGTGCAGAAACAAATACAACCAGGATGACTGAAACAAGTTTCAATCCTAGTAAAGTACTTTTTTTGGCAAGAAAAAAAATCAGCAGCTGCATTTTGTCATTTCAAAATGTTAACATATTATTAATAATTCAAAAAGGAATCCTATTCCATGGTTGAATATGTAAATCCTCTTGTTTGTAACTTCTGAGCATCATAAAAATTTTGAAAACAACTGTTTTGATTTCACATCAGTCAGTCTCTCTGAGCATGTTTGCTCTTTAATGCAAACAGTGAATCATAAAATCTCTTCTCATTTATATTTAAAAGTAGAAAAAACAGATTTGGAAATGCAGTAGAGCAGAGCCAGAGTCATTAGAATTAGGATGAATATATGGCAGAAGCAGCAGAAATGACAGCATGATGCTCTTTGTTGTCTTTTTTTGGGGCCTGTTCCAAATGAGAGTCTAGCCTGCTGATTTTCACTCTGGTGTGACAAAGAACTGGGGCTTGTGCCTCTTCATCTGTTCATTTGCTCAAACTCAGTAATTCTTAGAAGCTTTAACGAACTTCAGATACACGTGACAAGCAGATTAGCAGTCTCAAATACGTTAAGGCTGACAAATATTACAAGTGGGTACATAAAGGACAGAAAGTAATGAATGTGTCAGGGGCTGAGTAAGTTTGGAACAAGGGTATCAGAAAACAGTAGAGAGCTGTTACACATACCATAACATAGAGGAGAAACTTGGATCAGAATTTGTGCCTTGTTAGACACCCAGAGTATTTAAGTAAAAGACGCATTTCTGCAAAGAGACATCTACTTTTTTCCTGCTGTTCTGAAAACTTCTTCTTTGATTTTCTTTTTCTCCTAGCTTTGATAAATACAATGAGTCATGCAATCTTAAGGACAATGCAGTGACTTACCCATGTGAAACAGCTAATTATAAACCCCACAATGATAACAGACAATCAATGGAACAAATGTTATTAATTAGAGATGAGCAAATAGGTCTGAATCAAATAAAATCTACTCAAGCAGTAATCCTGTGAGATAAAGCTGAACAAATGTTTCTCCCTTTATGGAGATTTGATTTTGTTTCCTTTTTATTTCTATTACTTAGAATGCAGCAGTACAAAAAGTAGTAAGTTTGTTCCTTTTGAGCTTCATTAATTTCTGTTATAATTGTATTGGGAATGAGCAATGAGTATATAGCTAACATCTGAAAATATCTTTAATTTGTTGGATAACACCACAGCTATAGTAATATCTTCATTAGGAGATAGACAACACAACCCTTTTTGTGTGTGTTAGATGTATTTATACATATTATTATAGAATTAATTATTAAGACTTGATTACACACAGAATTAATAAG
>VXBA01000644.1:0-14922 GCA_013399895.1 Serilophus lunatus
CAGCTGAGGGAGCTGGGAGGGGGATGTTGAGCCTGGAGTAAAGGAGGCTCAGGAGTGACTTTATCATAAAACTCCCTGAAAGGAGGCTGCAGCAAGGTGGGATCATCCTGTTCCCTCGGGAAAATAATGACAGAAAAAGGGGAAACAGCTTCAAGTTGTGCCAGGGGAGGTTCAGGTCAGGTAACAGGAAAAACTTCTTCGCTGAAAGAGTGGTTAAGCCCTGGAACAGGCTGCTCAGGTATTCTGTACCTTCCTTTGAGCTGTAAAAGAGTTCCCTGGATATACAATAAAGAATGGATGCAACAGCCAACAAGCTTCAGGATGCACCCTAAATATACATAAAGTTCCTTGAACTTGCTTTTATATTATTCCAAGTGGTTTTGGGACATACTGGTGTTCCTAACAAGGATCGGGCATAGGAAAAAAGCAAAGGACGAAGAAAAAAGTTTGCAGGAAAGCTGTTTAGTTTGTGTAGAAATTTCACTCATGATTTATCTGATTCAGCTACAGCTCCATCCTTGAAGCTTCTTACATTGAAGACACTAAACTAAGTGTGTGACAGAAACTGAAAACTCCCATCATCTAATTCCTGCACCTTAATGCAAAAATATGATTTTCCAACTCTTAAATTTGCCACGGGACTGCTAACCTCTTGTCCTCTACTTTTTATTCAGATACACAAGTATTATACAAATGTTGATCCCACAGGAGCTGAAAAACCAAAAAGCATGTTTTTAATGGGCCAGATAACATAATAACTGAAATGTCAAATGCTTTAGAAGTCTAATAATATTTTCTCTTCGGAAAAAATTCACCCAGAAGAGCTCTCCCCTATACCTGATGATGTCACCACCATCCCCTGAAACCTTACCCCATGGCAACTTTTTGCCTGACACAGTTTCAGTCGCATTTCTTGTAAAGTTTAGCAGAAATCTGATAAACTCTTCAACTTGTATCAGTGCTCAGTTTTTTTGTATAATCTTCAAGGTGAAACTCTATACCTCACTTGAATGCTAATCAACAGCAAACACCAAGGAAGGCTGTAAGCATTCTGTAGTCACTGCTGGGGAAAAAGCCCCAAAACATCTCCACAGCTTCTTTTAACTTACCTTTAAAAGGAGAGGATGCCAATTTTTAAATGTGTTACCCCCAAAGCAGCCTAAACTTGTTAATCCTGCCTCTAAAGAAAACACTCTCTGACCTTCAGTACTGAAGGAACTCAGAAAAAGATTAATACCTAATTCTTCAACATGGCATTTAAATTGCAGACATCAGAGATAATGAACCAAGGCAAAGGGGATTGCAGGATTTAGGATTACAGTAGAGATCAAGTCAGGTTAAAGCTGCTACAGCATTCTGACATTGTTCTTTGCAAGTATGCAGAGTAGGTGTCATAATTCCCTTTGCCACATTTAAAACAAACAAAAAACCCCCTTATTTTGGATAAATTTATTCCATTTGCTCATAACAACTGATGATTCTTTAGAAGATTCTTCCCTCTCACATGTACATCTGGTTCTACCCTCCGGATGCAGGAGGGAAGAAAGGCTGCCCAAGTGTCAGGAACAGCCTGCAGTTTACTCCTTAGTCACCACCTAATCCAGCCATGCCTCTGCCCAAGCTCTGTCAGGCATTTGAAGGGAAGCCACTTGTCCCCTGGCTGGCTCTTGGCCAGTCACTCCTGCTATGCTTTATTTAAATCTTCACTGTCCACGGGTCTCCTCCAATGTGAGATATTAATGGCCTAAGGCCACCACAGTCAAGAAACTATTCTGGGATATCACAGGGAAGCCCTAAACCAAAGAAGCACCAAGCAAACCTGAAACTGGAGCTGGCTACTGTTGCCAAAGCCTCCAACAGACAGGAAAACTAAAGGAATCAAGACTGTAATTACAGGATGATTCAGCCTTTATCTTTAATACACTCTTTGGCTTTATTAATAATAAAGGAAACAAACAGAATTTCAAACAATTTATTCAAATAGAATAACTCACTCATTTTAAATTTTTTTATTTTGAATTTCAAGTGTTCAGGATACCCATAAAGTCTGGGCAGTTGTAGCAGGGATTTTAAGGTTTATAATAGTCATGTCATAATTTTTCCTATCTGCATTCACTTATAATTGCTGAGCTTTCAGCAAAAATTTAAACTTGCAGGATCTTGAAGGTTTGATAAAATACTTGGTTTAATCACAGATCTGTACATACAGACACACAACATTTACTTATCTGCAGATAAAGTATTTCCCAGAAAAAAACCCTGTCAACCCACAACAGAATGAGACACACAAACCCAGCAGAAACACCAAAGAAAGCAGTTTGCAAAACTGTTTAAGAAAGCATGATCAAAGATAAAGACAGTTTTACTGTGAAGACCTTTTCCTGAATTTGGAGAACAAAAGAAGCCATCGAGTCAGATAACACAATGTACTAGGTCTGTATCTGTCCTCACAAACCATCCCACACAAGTTTGTTGCAGAATTAATAAAACTCCAAAGGATAAATAATTACTTTAAATTTAATAGTTACATCTGTAGTGTGTGCCTATTCACATTTTCTTTTCTGTTTTAGGATCTCCCTAACAGAGTTTGCAGTATGTCAGGTAGATAACAAACAGTGCTAGAGACAAACACATTGAATTTTTTAAATAAGGTGAACCAGAGAATAGGTTGTGCCACATTTAAAAAACTTCACAAACGAATCTGATTTGAAGGAGAAGAGCAAACCCTCATATGTATGAGAAACCATAAGGTGTCACATGAAACATAAGAGCTCTCACTGCAAAAACTTGCACCAATCCTGCAATCTGTAAATAAAACTTGAGAGAAAAGCAGTGACAGGAACAAAAGTGTTAATTTTATGAGCTAAGGTACAATTCACAGTTTCACTTTTGGCAGTTCCCAGCTGCTACTCTTTAGAGGCACCAACCCAGTGTGCTTATGCAATCCCTCCAGAGCTCACATTTCTAAAGCTTGCATCACCCTCCAAAATTCTCAGAACCCTGTAATTTTAAGTGCATAAATGAATAATGAACTCTCCAAAAGCCAAGGAAAGGAGTTTCCCAGAAAGATTCTGAAACAATTCAACCTTTAGTAAGGGAAACAATAAAGTTCTGCAACTGCTAAATCAAAGTTTGGATGCAATTAAGAGCTCACCTTGGGGAGTGTTTGGGGTAGGACAGGTTGCTTCACCATTGCTTCTGGAGAAGTCATAAAAAGTTTACAAGATACTAATTCGTTTGTTCCACTTGTGTTAGTTTATTTCACAAGCCTCTTCACTGGAGTTTATTCAACTTTAAAGATAATTGTAATAGAGTTTCTCAATCAATCCATCCATCCCATGGACTAACCCCATCCTAGTGCAATGAAACCAAGACCAAGCTGTCCAAAAAATTTGAAGTTCAAGTACAAAACAAGATAGAAAATACAAAAAGCTTCAAGGGCACAGACATATCCATGACAAATTACACAAAAAAACCCCAAAACAAAACAACAAATCTTCATGCATAGCAAAAGTGGAGCTGAAAAGTTTTAGAGACCATTTCAAAGCAGGCAATTCTTTAAGTCTATAGTGCAGAGTATGGGAGAAAGCAAGAAAGGTGACTGAAGATTATAACAAGTGACTGAGGTGTCATGGGATTATCTCACATAAGGGTCAACATCTTAACAAAGAAATCACATCAAATTGCAGTTAAGGGAATATTAAAGAAATGTTCTTTGGGACACCGGATATAAACTAAGTATCAGACACTTCTGATCTTCTCCTATTTAAGCAATTTATTAATAAGAAGGAATTATTTTCCCCTCTTTGGTGAATATAAGCAGAAAATCCAAGCAAGTGCAAACAGTAAATTGTGTCACATCCACGTGAAAGAACAATTTCAGATTTAGAAAAGGAAAGTCACACACAGGACAAAGGAAACAAAAATTCAATCAAGATATTAAGCCAAGGTATGGAAGCTTCACTGAGTCCTGGAGGGACTACAAAATCCCAGTTTTCACCAGGAATTAAGAGAAATTATACTCAAGCTACTATTTAGCATCTCACACTCTGCCAAACACAAAACTACCAAAAGAGGCAGAACACCCAATTTGCAGGTAAAATATTTTGCAATTAAAGTTCTTTCAGCTTCTCTCTTTCTGGAAATAAATTTTTTTCCAGAAAACAGACAAGGCTCCAAACTTCCACTCCAACACCAAACACCAGAAAAGTGATCCAATAAACCTGAGAACTGATCACTGGCTGACCTACATATAAATAGGAACAGAACAGTTACTTCACAAGAAGACATTAAATGACCTAAAGCCATATTGAAATATAATTTGCTATCCATAGATATATTCTCATGAGGCTGCTTTCAATTAGGCCAATTTAATTCTCAGCTCTTCCATGTACTATAAAACCCAAAAGAACTAGAAAGCTTCAGCAAGCAGGTCTCTAGAACAATCCCAGTAAAATCTCTGCCAAGTTAATTGCTGTTCAATATCCCTCCAAAATTAACAGAAGCAGTCAAAAGATTATATTCTCTGTCATACTTCCAGTCAAGCACTCCTGCTGCTAGATTGATGAGGAGTGTGAAACATTGGCTCTCTTTTCTTTGCACTGACTTCTAAACATGTTTAGTAGTTTGTGGAAATTACAGTTACAGGTATAGCACTTGTTACCATGCTTGCCAATCTAAACTTACTTTTTGAGTAATCTTCAAAAAGACAAATACTATCCAAGCAGTACTGCAGATCAAAAACTACCTCTCAAAAGTATGAGTTGTGACACTCCAAATACAATAAGGATGGCCCAGACTCCTCAAGTTTCTGAACCCTGAATTAGCTTGTACCAGGAAGATCACATTTGACACTGAAAGCTCAAACTCTACAGGCAGGAAGAAAACCAAGAACCATTAGAACAGCTTCCCACAGCTACTCTTCTGCAATGCTGTGAGCATTAGAAAGGAGGAAGAATACTTGTCAGAAAGTAATCCAGATGGCTTCATTTTTTAGGGGGTTTAGAGTAGATTCAGGGCAAGTGGTAGCAGTAGAGGAGAAAAAAAATAGCAAAGATACATTAACTGATTCTATGGCATCTTGTAACAGTATTGTGCTACTTATGGTAAGACACCACGCTGCAGTTGGGTGTAATTCTGTGTTCAGAGTAGCAGGTTGGACACAGGCAAGAACAAGGTGACCTGTAGATCTTCCTCTACCAATTGATTAGCAAAGTTTTTAGGATTTAACAGTGTGTTCAGTAATGTGTTAACTGCTTTGGGAACAGTGGCACAGGTGTTTAAAGTGAATCTGAGAAGGCCTGGAGGGAAAAGAAAGATGCAGGCAAGTTTACTGACAGTTTTATTAAAACACCCTTGAGCAGGGAAGGCTAAGGGCCAATTCAGGGAACGTCTGCAATTCAGAGAGGCTCTGCCACAAGGGAGGGTCACAGAGGGCAGCACATGGAACATGCTGCATGAAGAGATGCTGCCGCCAGCCTGGCTTCCCATGCAAGAAACCTAAAAACAGTTTAATAGTTAGTGTGAAAAAAGGAAATTTGAGTTTGAAAGGCTGCTCGGCAAGAAGGGAGAAAAGGGAAACAGTACAGTGAAAAAGATCACAAAGCAGACAAAATGTCATTCAGGATCCATCACAAAAGAGGCTGAAGAACGTTGCAAAGAGTTGTGAAAATGGCACTTATCTCAACAGAAAAGGCAGTTCAAAAATGGGATTTGATTTCACAAACTGACAAGAACAGAAAATAATCAAGGAGGCAAAGATGCAGAACTGGGCAAGATGTGCAAATCAAAGGAAGAAGCAGATTGTGCTGAAGGGGAATTGTTGCACAGATACAGAATCTTGAGAAACAAAGATTATTTGTGTCCTGTTATTCTTAACTGTAGTTAACACTAATTTTAGGTTTTTATTTTAACTGAAGGAAAATAACTTAATCAGAAATTACTGCTGTCAGCTGTTAAATTGAGACATTTTAACCAGCTCTGGTTTAGTTTATGCCAGTCAAGGACTCAGGAAGAATTCAGAAAAGAATGAAGATGAATCATATGATTTGAAAACAGGTCCTACTGAAACTCTGATCCAATACAGAAGGATCAAAACATCCAGAACTTTACACAACATTAAACATGACTTCTGGGCATTCCCAGCTTCCATTCTAAGTGAAGAGTTAAATTTGCAGCACTCTACAATTTTCCACAAATTAGGAATTTGTTTTCTGAAAAAGATGTGCTGCAAATTTCTGAAGTCTTCTAATTATCACAGAGTTCCTGATGAAAGGAAAGCAAAATGGAACACAGTGAAACACAGGAAAATACACCACAGTGCTTTCAATTCAGGTTTTCACTGCTAATGGAATATTCCAAAATCTCAAAACAGCTTCTTTTTATATGACCCCTGTCCTGGATAAAGTACTGACTCATCATAATGCTGAGCTGATGTTCCATTCAGGAGTTGGTTACTTGATGTAATACTCAAATGCTATTTGGAAGATGGAATTTTCAGGTTAAGTTCTTCAGGGCAGGAACTGACTTGTTCCTTACATTTATATACAGGAATGCAAATATTGAGTATCAAATAGAGGCATCTGTCCCTTTTGTTACAAGCTAATAAAAGGGTACTTGAAAAATTAAATCAGAATTCCAACCCAGTTCCAGTAGCTTATAAACAATCATATGTCAAATGTTTGAAGAATTATCCAAAATCTCACAAAGAAAATACTGCCAACATCTCCAAGTAAAGGCTCCCAGCACTTGCTAAAGGAAAGTGCTCAATCCTGACACAAACCAAAGCTTAGGAACTGCTGCAAGTGGCAACCCAACCCCAAACAGCTGCCCTGAAGAGCTACTCATTTCATCAAGTTGTAAATGCACACAAAAGCAAGTACACACAGGGCAGCATTAGAAAAATTACTGCCATTATATATGGGCTCCACAGATCCCAAAATTAGTCAAGCAGATGAACCCCTGCAGAGCCCCAGTGACTTCCAGTAACAATTCCCAGTTGCTCACACCCAGGAATCAGTGCAAGGCACACTAAGCACAACCTGCCCACTGAGCCACCACCTTTCTGCTGCTGCCCAGGTGCCCTGCCTTTGAAAATCTGCTGTATGCAAACCTTAAAGGCAGCAGATAACATGCAGACAACTTGTACAGCAGGGATACAAACTGCAAATCAAAGGACATTTCTGATTCTAAAACAAGTGTTTTAGCTTTTTGTGAAATGCTGGGTAACGTGGATTGGCTTCCCACAACGTTTCTGACACTGCACCAAAGCTAAGCAATACCTCTGAGAAAGCAGAGAAGATAAAACTGCTGCTAAACCCCTCACAATCTCTCACTCAAACCAATTTTTCTGGACTCTTTAGCTGCTCTGGCCCCTCTTACAGTGCTACTACATCATTACAAACAATGTCTAAACCTTAAACCACCTTCTTCCACTCAATTGTAGTCCTTTTTACTCATATGACTCTGTTTTCTCACCAGAAAAGGGCATTTGGTAACTCACAGTTCCATTCTTTGAAGGCCTTTCAAAAGGGAATTTTTCAGAACTGACCTTTAGCCAAATTCAGCTGCACCAACACCAGGGTTCCACTCGTACATTCAAGAGTGCACAAGATTCAAACTTACTGACCTTTCATGTTTTACAAGTTACATTTATCATTAATCTGATTTTTTAATCAGAAAATAAAAACTAAAACCAGTGGAACTTAATGCAAATGCCTTAATCTTATTACTAAAATAAACAAACAGTGTTTTGAATAAAACATTTCAGGAAAATGAACTCTTTTTATGAGAAGCACTGAAAAAGTCTTAAGTAGGGAACAGATATTCTACTTGACACCCCTAAGAAGAACAGTGCCAAGAGAGCTTACTTAAGTATAAAAACCCAGTCTACGAATATATGGCACTTTTTTTACTGCTGTTTAGAAGCCCTCCTGTTAATCATGGGGGGTTTTTTCTACACTTGTCAGCAGATTGATGCGCCATGGAGCTTTAATCTAAAAAAATCTGTGAAGTGTAACTTCAGCATCCCCAACAGAACTGCCCCATGACTGCTCAGACACCAAGGTGCTAAGCCTGGGAGCAGTGGCTCAACACTAAATTAAACTTCCCCAAGGGAACATCTTACACACAACAGCACTGAAGAGCTGTTCAGTCATCGTGCCTTCAAAGTACACCAGTCCTCCTTCACAAGTTCAGGGTTGAAATCATATCCATGGAGTTTGTTTAGGAAAAAAAATAAAATTCTCCAAAAACAACTCCTTTTAAAGTGGTCTCTGGAAGCCATAGGATCATTGAGCAGAGGGAATTCAAGTGACTTCTTTCAGCTTCAGTGATGCTATTCAGTCAGCAGTGGAACAACAGTTGTTTTGCCTTTTACCCACCTATTAGAAAACCCCAAAACACCTGACAAATGCACACACAGAGCTACTCACAGGGTGACAACTGAGAAGGGGTAAATAAATAGTCCTGTAGCCTCCAGATGCTGAAAAAACAAGGTAAAAAACCTCCAGATTTGTCACAAATACACCAAAAAAGAGTAAAAAGTTCCACAGCACTTAAAGATGAGCCTTGGATTATAGTCTTGTGAGAATCACAGCTGAATCCATTTTTCCAGTAGCTTGGTTTCTTCCCATAAAAACAGTAACCATGGCCTTCTTTTCTGGGCTTCCTATCAGTTATCCCATTCCTTCCTCTCCTGCCCCTCCCAAATTCTGACTGAATTTCTTTAATAAATGCCTCACTGCATTTTTTTTCAGTCCTACTTTCCCTCACTTAGACAACGTTGCAAAGCGCTGTGAACTCCCAGCTGGCTGAATAAGCACAGTATCATTTTACTGGGGGAGTTCCTCTCCTTTGCCTTAAGTTCACTTCAAAATGTTCATCAACACAAACTCTGCAAATATTCGCTGACTGGCAGGACCTGTTTGCAGCTCAGAAGCCAAGATTTTTATTGGCAGTTCAGCAGAAATGTTGTCCTTTAATCCAAGGCATTTAAAGGGTTTCCCAGACTCCTTTAATGCAGTTAAGGATTATTTATATCGCCACGGATTCTTCCTTAATTGTGGAAGGGAGTATCAATAGCAGGGCCAAGGGACTGTCAGGTTACCAGGGAGTCAGATATAGTCTCCAGCCTGTTTTGCAGCATCAACATAGTTTCCCCCCCCAGCACTCGAAGTGCTTGTGGCTGTGCTTGGTACAAACCTACCAGCAATACATAAAATATGGTCTTTGTGGAAAAAAGCCTATGGAAGTGTAGGTAGCAAATGGAAAATTTCAAGAGACATAAAGTGTTAAGATTAAAAAGGACATTCCAAAAATTACTTCACTTGAAAGATGTGGGGTTTTGTTATTGGACATACCTGAAACTTTAAAAAAAACCCCCAACTCTTCACAGACTTTTTGCCATTCAAATTATATAGAACGGACCTGATAGGAAGACAAGCCACAGTTTAAGCTTAACCCTGGTTAAACTCACCTCAGCATTACTCAGGAAACAGAGTATTTCACACAGTGACTGAAATAATCCAGCTACACCCTACCTCAAGTGGAACACGTTGCTTCTAGCCCTGTACTTTCCCAGAATGCTTGAACTGGTACACTGAGAGATTTATCTATTCCAGATTAAAAGATGTTGGTGCCTGTCCAAGTCTTTCCCACTTCATTCAGCACATTAAGACAATCTCTGCAGCCGATCTCTCTGACACTGCTGGGGTCAAGATTACTTTAGGCCTGTGACATCCAGGAAACAGAGTAGCTTTTATGGGATATTAAAGGCCCATTTCCAGGTCTAATCTCTACAAGATGTTCCTTGAAGTGGCTAACACAGCGTTACAAAGAAGCTGGAAGAAGGTTCTGTGTGACACCACCACAGGCCTCAGGCCCAACGGGCAAAGCATTTCCCAGTGCCTGCATTTTAATTCCAACAAGTCATCAGTGCCAAGACCTCAAAATTTGCAGCAGGCAATTTGATTTAGACATATTTATTTTCACAGCTACAAACACGCTATCCATTCCCAGCATTACATACTAATGTAAACTTCTAAATACTAAAAAAGGACCTCGGGTGAGTTATTACCCTGCCATGGCCTCGACCTTTTTCATCTGCAGAACAAGCACAATATTTACCAGCCTCACAAGAGTGCAGCAAGATAAGTTCTTACCGTCTTTGGGAAAGAAAGAACATGTTTAAGTCATTTATATAATCAAGTCAGCAAATAAAATTCCTGCTGTTTCCAGGAGTCCCAACTATTTTATGTTTTAATTAAGTCAAACAAGATGCCTATTTCCTGATGGCATCCTGCTCTGAGGTTCCAACAGCATAACCTTTAAGCACAAGCACTTTTCACTCCTCTTTGGATGTGGATCCATTCCTCCCATCATTCCTTCCCCATCACTTCAATCTTTCCTCCCCCATCCTCACAGCACTCGCTCCCCCAGAAGCAGAGGAGGTTTGATCGTGACAAGGACATCACACAGTGGCACCTTCCCTGTTCCTGCTGGTTCTGGCAAAGGAATTGCCTGTAGGAAGCAGGGGAACAGCCAGCTCCTTTTGCCCCATGGTCCTTCTGTAGGGAACGCCAAGGAATAAACAAGCTTGGGAAAACAGAAAAACATACAGTCCAGGAAAAGAGAGGGATGGAAAATTGAGAAATGTGTCACTAAGTGAATTGGCTGCCACTGAACAAAGAACAGTGCAGTGGGGATTTTTTTTCCCCAATTACAAGTTCACAAATGACATTATATGGAGCAGGGAGAACAGGCTCGGGAGGGGAGAGAAGAGGAAATCAAGAGCAAATTGCTTTCAAGAAGTCATATATTAGCTCAAATAACAAAAAATTATTTTCCTATGAACGCAGTTTTTGGTCACCATTTCACGTAATTAACCCGAAGTCTTTAAAATCACAGCACCAATTAAGTTTGGAAAAGACCTCTGAGATCAAGTCCAACCTATAGTTTCATGCTCAGCTACTATTCAGACTTAAAACCTTTTAGGAGAGGGTACAATTTTCTTCAGTGAAACACACGCAGTAAAAAAGGGGAGGGGAAGCAACATAATTCCTTTAACTAGAGGGGAAATCAAAGCAGTGCTGAAAAACCTCATGCAAGTGTAATTTGTGAATTACAGTAGGAGGACACTACTACAATTAAAAAAAGGCTGTAACTCTGCCAGGTCAGCATCGATTCAACACCCAGCCCCAGGAAAGCAGCAACAGCTTCACTGGTGGGTTCAGCTTTTTGTATGGGACACAAACGATGGCTCCTCAGGACAACAGAGACATGGAACTCCTGGAGTGGGTCCAGTGCAGGGCTACAAAGATAATTAAGGGACTGGAGCATCTCTCTTATGGGGAAAGGCTGGGGGAGCTGGGCCTGTTCAGTTCAAGATGAGGCAACTGAGAGGGGACCTCATCCATGTGTATCAGCAGCTGAGGGGAGGATGGATCCAGGCTCTGCTCCGTGGGCCAACCAACAAGACCAGAGGCAAAGGGCAAAAACTGTTGCACAGAAGGTCCACCTGAACATGAGGAAGAGCTTCTTCCTGTGAGGGTGACCACACACTGGAACAGGTTGCCCAGAGAGGCTGTGGAGTCTCCCTCACTGGGGATATTCCAGAACCATCTGGATGCCCTGCTGGAGCAGGGAAGTGGGACCAGATGACTCCCTGGGGAACCTTCCCACCTTAACCACCCAGTGACTCTGTGAGGAGGCAGAAGCAAACCAAGAAATGGTTTGACACCAAAATGTGCATTTCTGCCTCATCCTGTTTCCTCAGAAATACCAGAATTACTGAATCCTCCTTTTTTTGGCACAGATTGACAGAAGACAGTCCCATCTACTTTAATATATGAATAAACCCTACAATTTAGATGTTATTAATCTCACTCCCTTAAGGTTTCCCTTTCACTGCAAAGCCACATGAACATCCTGAAGCTTCTGAGATGTGCCCTCCACAAACCATCTTCCCTACAACTATTCAATTTTTATCCCTCTCTGTTGTTAAACTAACAGTTTAACCACACAAAGCCAGAATTCTACTCCTACCATAGAAATGCTGAAGAAATACAATTACTATTTAAAAAGAAGTCCCTCTCCTGTACCAACAGGCTTTATCTTTCTTTTCAGACCTCAGAGTTAAGGAAACTCGCATATTCAAACTGGCCTCTAGACTATAACTCTCAGAATCACTTCCAAAATAAAACCTTTCATTAAACCACCTGGTTTAAATAGACCTACCAAATACTTCACATCCACACACGAACTTGACAGTTTGAACCCCAGACCAGTTATTCCCTGTGACAGAAACCCACCAGTAAAGCTGGAAGGCTGTGAGTGCCCCTCGGTTCCTGCCGGCTGTTACAAAACTCAGCTGATTATCCAGATATTTGCCATGATAGCAGTGAAATTGCGATTTGGTAATGGAATAACCAGTTTTTAGTTCAGCTAAGAACAAAAGTGTTAAATAAACCTCCCTGACAAACGGCAAGCAATTGTTTAAGATGGTCTTGTGGGGTTCATTTTTGTTTGTTTTGTTTCAAAAAACCTGTTTCAGTGGTTCTTGACCCCAGGAATTTAGAAACATTGTCAGATCAGTTCCAGCTGGAGAAAAGGCACCAGAGGCACTACTGCTGTGGTGATGTGAGTCAAAACAACTGAACAGGGTCAAATCTGGGTGATTCCTGTAGAATTCTGTGGCTCCTGTAGTACAGCCATGAAGTTCAAGGGTTGGCCATGACCCAGCACACAGACTGTCCCAAGGAAACAGAATGTATCTGCCCAGACCCAAGACTGCTCCATACCTTCTGTCTGTGCTGTTTACCTTTTCCTAGAAAACACTGCTCATAGGAAAAACTTGCTAAGTCAACTCTGACAAAAATAGCTTATCAACATTACTCCCAGCATTATGTAATGGGCTCACCATCGTGTGCTCTGACAGATTATTTTAGGGCTGGCTACACCAAAACATCCAGAATTGCCTCCTTTGACTCACTAGGTGCTTTTGTTTTATCTTAAGCTGCCTCCTGTGAACACAACAGTATTCTTCACCATAACTGTCAGCTCTCTGCTCCTGTAAGAGCACAAAAGAAATGCTGCTCCAAACTGTGAAAAGATAAAAAAAATTGCTCTGTTCTAATAATAAAGAGGTTGAAATAAAACTTGGTTCAAAAAGACAAACAAAACCTTCATTAAAACTGAGCTCTGGCAAGAGTGGCATCTACCCGGTCACTGTGACAAAAAGAATGGCAACTTAAATAAAACATTGGGGGTGTTTTTGTTAGTGTTTAGTTTTGGATTAGTTTTCAGACCACAAGGCACCAACAACCAGGTGTAACCAGAACCAATGGACCGATACAACTCCAGTGAAAATCTCCTTGTTTTGTTAAGTTTACGTGAGAAAACAAACACCTTTACTGGCAGAGACAATATCCAGCACATCCTTTTTTTTTCTCAGTATCTGCATTTCCACCTTGCAATGGATCCTACACAAATACCACTCCTGAAGTCAGGAAGGAATAACCAACGTGTTTATGCCACCAAGGGAAGGTAAGAGAGGTTTAGCTACAACAGAACAGAGGACAAAAATAATCAAATGACATGAAAGTTAAGTCCATTACAGGTCACCAACACAGATGGGGGTATCATGGTTTAGTAACAATTTTCTTTCTCTGCACGTTAGTCCATCTCACCAGGAAGACTTTTGAGAACAAAATTTTCACAGAAGACCCAACTCCTGGCAAGATGAGCACAGTTGTTGTGGGGGAGATTATCACTGTCCACGACAATCTATATATTCACAGCAATTAGCAGGACTGCAACCACGGCATAAATTATAACAACTCTTCTCCTTTTTAAGTCCCGACTTCATTAATACCTCGTTCTCAAAACGTGAGCCTTTTTTTTCCCTCGCAGTCTTAACACGCTCCCAGCTGAAACCAAACCTTTACACATTTCAAAACATTTTCCTGAATGCACATCATTAGCATATATTAACGGGTACACACAAAACCAGCCTGAGCAAGGGGCATTCGTTTCGTTTTTTGGAGAGGAATGACTGCAATGCCCCGCTTAAAAACAAAAGGAGACCCATTTTCGACCTCCAGGCCCTGTGAGGTCTAATGGGAAACGTGATAAAAACTGGCCTCGGCTCTGAAAGGGCAAGAACGAAAAAAAAAAAACTTAAACCACTTGTGTTTCTCCAGCTGTAAAACCAAAATACTGCCAGGGCCTTCCCGCAGCCAGGGTACACGGGATAGTTTAGGCTGAAATAAATGTTTATTAAATAAATAAAAAAAAAAAAAAAAGGGCGTTGATTTCTTGGCAGCGGCGAAAAGCAGGAGACAACCCCTAGTGTCGACGTCAAATACTACAGGAGACTCCATACTGTATCTCCGGGTTAATTCCACGGCAGTAAAAGGGAAATTTAAACCAAAAAAAAACCCCAAGAAACCAACCCCTGAGCTTCTCCAAACCCCCGAGGCTCATCCCTCCACGCCCATCCCGCCGGGGATGCTCCAGCCCCGCGTTATCCTTTGGAGCCCGTGGGCTACGTGCCATCCCCGCTGGCCGGCCCCGCACACGAACCGCGGCGGCACCGGGGGCGGGGGAGGAGGGAGAGGAGAGAGAGGGGAGAGGAGAGAGGGGAGGGAGGGGAGGGAGAAGGAGAAAAACCCCGCGGACGCTGCGGAACAACCCCCGCAACAGGGAGCGAGGAGGGAAGGGCGGGGGGGGTTCGCTCCCGAAGGGATCCGGGAGCATCTGGAGAACAGATGAGGCGCAGCCCCGGAGCGGAGAAGGGAAGGGCCGAGCGCTGCCGGGGCGGCGGAGGGAAGGGAAGGGAAGGGAAGGGAGAGGAGGGGAGGGAGGCAGGGAGGCGGGGAGGCTGCGGGGCTCCGCGGGCGGCGGAGGGAAGCGGGGGACGCGCCC
>VXBA01000644.1:15222-50018 GCA_013399895.1 Serilophus lunatus
CGGGGAGGGTGTGGAGGGAAGCGAGGCTGAGGGGCACCATTGACTGTCAGGGGGGCGGCGGCAGCAGCAGCAGCAGCTCCGGCGCTGTAGCCCCCGAATCACAGCAGCCCTCAAGTCACTGCATCCCTTAAATCACTGAGCCACTAAACCGTATCACGCAACGCCAGAGGCAGGTGCCTCTTAAACGCCTCCAGGGGATGGTGACTCCGCTGCCTCCCCTGGGCAGCATGTTCCGATGCCTGAACACCTTAATAGTGAGGTGGTGTTCGGGGGTTGTTGGTTGGTTGGTTGGTTGGTTTTTTTTTCTGATATCTAATCTGAATCGCCCCTGTTTCAGCTTGAGGCGATGCCCTCTGCTGCTCTTGGCTGCAGGCACAGAAGAAGAGACCGACCTCCGTCTGATCCAAACTACTTTTGGGGAATTGTAGGGAGCCCTAAACAAACCCACTCCCTCACCTCCTCTCCGTAAGTGTGCAGGAAAAAGGCATTTTAAGGGACTTCTGTGCTGCCAGCAGATCCTTTTTACAAGGCCTTACATGTTGAGTGTTGCTACAAAACACAGCCTTTTTTTGTTGTTGTTTTTTTTTTTCTGTTTGCTACTAACCCAGAACCGGTTCAAGGTGGTGACATACTTTTTTTTTCCCTGTATGATTTGGCAAATTAATATGTGACTATTTCCAACGCTGGATCAGGTCAGCTGTGGCTTCGTGGCCACACCAAGGGGCTTGAAAAGCTCCAAGGATGGGGATTCCTAAGTGCAAACGAAAGAGCAGAGAACAAATCTCTGAACAGGAGGGCTAAAACACCTTAATAAGCGTGAGGTTTATTGCTACTACAGCCAACAACTTTGCTCCTTCAGGACTCTGCCCAGGGAAAGTTTCCCTCTGGGAGCTGCCAGAGCTGTCCCCGTTCTCCCACACACCCTCTGCTCAGGCTGGTTCTCCTCAGCCATAAGCTGTGTATATATTTATGTTACATATATATGTATGTATTTTTATAAGCTGTGCTGCTGGAGCCTTGGCTGCTCGAGCTTCCTTCCTCGTGTGACTTCTGCTTTCTGCTAAATAGGGGGAAAAAATAAAATAGTCTTGGCAGGGAAAAAGCTCAGCACAAGCACAAGGAGGCCTTTGGAAGCGTAATTCTGAGAGGTGCCTGCTCTCCCTATGTTCTGGCTGTTATTTTACTCAGGTTTATAATGTTGTGTTGCAAGAGGCAATATATCCAGGCTTGAGGCTGCTCAGTAAAGAGTCACAGAACCACAGAATATCTGGGGTTAGGAGGGACCTCTGGAGATCATCTAGTCCAACCCCTGTATTTAACACATTTTTAGAGGATTGTGTTTCAGTCCTGTTAGTAGTTAATTATACAAAACTAAAGGACTTGTGCAGTGATAATTCTTAAAAGTGTATGCATGTACCTTTGTGGATGCATGCTGCTACTTAGTGCTTTGTACCCTGAATAGCCTACAAAATGAAACAACTGATACAGCCGAATGCAAACTCAGATTAAAGATGCAGTCTCAGTAACCCTTTTGAGGCAAGATTTAGGGCAATGCAACTGCTTGCATAAGTAAGGCTGACCCTTAGGGAGTGATCTCCATATATTGTGAAGTTTTAAGTAGGCCAGATGATGCCTCTAAAAAACTCTGTGAAGGGCAAAATAAAATAGTGAATAAAGATGGGTTGATTTCACATTCCCTTTGCTGTTTTTGCCTTTCTGTGCCTCTCTCTGCTGAATATGTTTATTTTGGAGCACCATGACACAGCGCATAACACTGTGACAAATGAAGTGGTGATGTGAAAATAATAATTACATCTAAAATATTGCTGTGTTAATACTTGCTAAAGAGAAGATTTGGTACCGTGTTGGTGTTGTTTTTCAGGCATTTGTTAGTTGGCTCACAATAGCTAGACACTTTGCCAGGGAAACACCAATTAATTCTGCCAGGTTCAAGGTGAATAATGAGCTAATTTGTGGGGGATGGGGAGACTGTATTACTGCTTTAAAACCAGGTTAATTTTTTAGGACCATAGCTGAGAGCGTGAGCTTTCCAGTCTAAAATGGTAATTTCCTTTCCCTTCAGCTCCTTCTGGAAAAGGAACTGCCTCGTCACTGTTGCCCTATTTGTGGGAGTCTGAGCTGATCTAAGATTAGCAAAGGTTACTTTAAGAGCTCACGGAGAAACCTGCAATCCTGAAATCAAATGTTGATGCACAAATACCATGATGAATCGGGAATCTCCCGCATGGAAGGCTGCTCAGGAACCTGGATAAATGAAGGGGGACCATGGAGCTCAAGAACAGACCAGAAGTTGTTCTCATCTAAAAGAATAAAGCAAAGCACAGCAATAAACGTGCAGTTCTTAGAAATTGTTAATGACTGACGAATGTTCTGTTCCCAAACTGATATGCAGCAAGGAGGGAACTTGAACAGGAAGACCCAAGAGTGGAAGTCAACGAAGAAGGTGGTGATTAGTGAAATTGGATGGTTTTGCACTGGAGTAAAACAAAACAAACGTTAAAACATAAGTGTAAGCCTTGAGTTAATAACAAATCAGCACAACAGGCCTTGCTGGTAAAAACCTGGGCCTAGCCACGGCGAGAGGTGATACATCAGAAAGTGGTCTGATCCAGGGAAGGATTTTTCTGTCAATTTTTATTAACAGATACAGATGGCTAGGATGTCTCTTCTTCGGGAGGAAAAAAAAAAAATCGGGTTGATAGGATGTCTAGGAATAAAATATTCCTAGATTTTGCTAGTATTAAAACTCACTGGTCTCTAGCCAAAAAATAATCCCTTGAGATCTCCAAAAGAAAAAGGAATTCTGATGTACAACAGTCTTGCTGCTTTCATCTTTGTCACTGCAGCTGTATCTAGCAGATGCAAACCTGGAGTAAAATCAGGTAATTTAAGATGAACGCAGCTAGAATTTCTATTGCATAGAGTAATGAGATTAAAATATACAGAAATGAGGAATATAATAGCCTAATTATTACTTTTTAAGTTCCAAGTAGAGAGAACCAAGAATTTATGAAGATATGATTTTTTTCTAATTATGCAGTTAGGTCACTGCTAGTAGTTTTGAACCTCTAGATGAAGTATAAACATGAACTAATTCATTTTTAATTCCATTTATGTGTTGCGTGAATGTGTCCAAGTTGCTTTTCTTTTATGTTTGACTTCTAAAAGAAGTTAAAAATGAAAGATGGCATTTGTTTTGCATTTAACACTTTATATTATGTTATCTGTATTTCTTACTAATCTTTTTGCAAATATTGATATGTGAAGGGGTTTTTAGAGTAAGTTCCTGACAATGCTGTGTTTCGTCACTTCCTGATATTAGTAAAGCTCAACTGCAGCATAATTCCAACCATTCCAACGAAGATCATAACATCATGGAATGGTTTGGGTTGGAAGCAACCTTAAAGGCCACCTAGTCCAACCCCCCTGCCATGAGCAGGGACATTTTTAACCAGATCAAGTTCTTCAGGGCCCCATCCTATCTGACCTTGAAGGTTTCCAGGGGTGAGGCATCCACCACCTCTCTGAGCTACATGTTCCAACATTTTGCCATCCTCACTGTCAAAAACTTTGTATCTCCATGTAACTGGAAGGTGATTTAGCCATGGATAAATAGATAAGTAAACTCTGTACCTGTTTGGGATCTTCAGTGTTATTAATCATTATGATGTGACTTGCATAGTTCTTGACCTAATGTTTGGAAAACTTCCATTACTTACAAACCTTGCTGGATGCAATTTGTATGAAGCATTTTCCTCTCTGTTAACCCAGGGTGAGGGCTGCCATTTAATTAAGTAATCTTCTGTCCTGACCCTTAACAAGCTATAAGCAGCTTTTCCCAACAAGGCAGGGACAACTCTTTGGACAGTGCAATAAATCTTGAAAATGCATGATTTTTAAGCATGTTTGTGTGTGCTCCAGGAGTGTTTTATAAAAGTAAAGTCTTATTCTTCTGTAATTATGTAAAAGGAAGAAAGGAAAGCAACCTGATATGAACTGCCTTTGAGTGCTTTCAGTTACAGTGGGCAAAGGAAGTTGTACTTTATCAGCAAAAGAAGCAGCTTTCTCCGATAGAAATCAAAACTATCTTTTCTCAGCATGTTTGAATAACCCTATTAGTGCAGGTCCTGAACTCTTCATGTCAGCAAAACCAATTGATTCATATTTAATTTGTCTTGTTTCATTTGTAATAACAAGTAGAATAATAAGCAAATCTAAAGATACAATACTGACTGGAATTGACAAACGGTTGGAAAGATAATGTGCCTCTCATTGTATCGCTCTTACACCTACATCTGTCTTTTCAACTGAAAGAAATCAAAGGGAGTCTGTCCTTGTTTTCTTGCATATTTGTGAGAGCACATATAAATTGCCAAGGCTTGAGAGGAGGAGGAAATTATACTTTTCAGTTCCAGTAAGGCACAGCTGAAAAAAAATGGTCAAATGAAAGCCTAGAAGAGTGCTGTGGGCCTTGTGAAGCTGTAGGTTAACAGGGTGAGTTTTAGTTAACCACTGGCTCATTTTGCATCACTGTGAGATGCTGGATTTCAGATTGCCAGAACGAGTGCAGTTGCCTCTAGTGTATGTGCATTTACTGACATAATGGTTGTAAATGCTTCCGATTTGTGGATCTTGCTGCCCAAGGCGGTGTGAATTAAATGACCTGATCACAGGATTATTTCTTTTCAGGTCTCAGCGCTAGCTAACAATCCCCAAGGACTTGAAGCCACAAATTGAGAATCAATACAATAAACTTTTTGGGGTTTTTTCTTAACTGCATTATGAAGAGTGGCCTGATTTCCTAGACCTCCCTCCAGGATAAACTGGGCATAGAAATGTTTCCTGTGTCTTTGACCCCTGTGCCTATAATCATCGCTTTAGCAGAAAGCTCTCTGCAGAACAAATGTATGGAAAAAATTTGCAAGAAAGATTGAGACTAAAAGGTTATATTTTTCTTGAGACTCTGCTGTTTGTGTAATAATTTCATGTAATGATCTTGTTTGCCTAGCAGCTCATAAGATTTCCTGATGGCATCCAGCTGGAGCTAGGCTTGGTATAATTGGCTGCTTTGTTTTGGAAGACGTTTGTTCTGGGGAGCTGTTGTGGGCTGACTGCTCAAAGACCTTGCAACAACTGGGAGGCAAATACCGTATGAGCACAATGTTTGATTTTTCACTGATGTGCTTCTCCACCAGGCTTTGCAAAGGCTTATTTATTTTGCTTAACTTTGCTAGAGATAAACCTGGAGCGGTCTGACTTGTTAAGTTCTTCCTGCAGTAACTGATTAAGGCTGTAGAGATTGGCCTGCACAGGTAGTTAATGAGCTATTAATGTATGTAACTCCAATCTTGTGGAAACAATCTCTTGAATTACTGTTTTATCACTGGTCATGTGTTGGCCGACTGGTTCAGGCTTAGGCCAGTACAAATTCTGAAGGTGGTGACTCAGGCAACAAGATAGACCAATAATTTAATGATGAAACAACAGTCTGAACCAAAAAAAAACTCCCTAAAAGTTTTTTAATTAGTTAATTCTAGTTCTTGTGCCAGAGGGAAAAGTAGGGAATTGCTTGATGGCTGATCCCCTAGCAGTTTGAGTTGTGGACAGATTTTGAATGCGTGTTAATAACCTGACTTTTTCCAAACTAATCAAAACAGATGGTTTTGTCATGTGAGTAACTTTTAGCATATCATTAGGTGTTATGTGGAGTTAATTAGTATGAGATTCTGTGTTTATTAACGCCTTTTGTTGTCATGGAAGAGAAAAATAACTGCATTAACAAATGCTGTCTGCGCTGTGTTATGTTAAATCCATCTTAGCTGTGCATTTTCCCATAAATTTGACTGCTGTGATCTGTAGTCTGTTTTCATTTGCAGTGCAGGGATCAGTATGAAACATTAAGTAGTTTGCTAGAACTTTCAAGGAGCACGTGATGCAGCATGAGCACTTGAATTCATGTAGGTGTTTAGGGCCTCCTCGGCTGGGACGATGGGAGTACACCTGTACTTGGGGTTCTTCACCCTGTCCCTCTGCTCCATGCAGACTCTTGGGAGTGCAGATAGAGGACTGTGTGGTTTGTCATTTCAATTTGAGAAATGGGAGGGAGTAAACTCCATACGCCAGCAAGACGGGATTTTTTTTTCCCCCCCAGAAGGGTTCAGAAGGGCACTTAAGAACTTCCAAGGAACTACTTGTGTGCTGAATCAAAATACTGTGTTTTCATAGCCATGACGGGTTTTTATTACTTTAGACATGGTGGAACTAATTTTGGTGACATTCTTTACTCAAGGTGTAAAGCACCTGGTCTATCAACTGTGCCTGTCTGTCAGGGTTTGGATCAACATTGGATATTGCCTTTTTCATAGCATGGTAATCTTCAGGTATTCTGGGTCTGTGGCACAGGAGCAGAAAATCACCTCAGCTTTTTAGTGGTGGGTGAAGTTTCAGTAGAAAGTGAAGTTATACTCTTGCTGCTGGATGTGGATTTGGTGTTTTGCTCACAAAAAGGAGGTCCATGTCCCTAATCCCAAGTATTTATGCTTCCTAAGTTTTATCCTTTCACCCTGTTGCCACAAGAGATAGATTCTTTCACTGCATGCTTGGTCTTTCCACTTGCAGCATAGTGTATTTAGCCAAGGAATCCTAAATAGGTTTAGCCCCCTGACATCCTCTTCTTCCCTAGAAAAAGAGCAGGTAGCAGACTGCAACTTCTCTGTGTGTGTGTGTGTGGAGTCACTAGAGCTACTGAGAGCTCTTGCTTTGCACAGAGGTTAAAGAATCCCTTACAGGAATTATAACCTGACTGGACTTGCTGTTAATCTTTGTTAATCTGAAGATTTCGAGTGATTTAAGTCTTTGGACCTTAATGTTGCAGAAGGATTTCTAATTAAAAGGGGCACTTGCCAGGGATGGGGTGAAGCTTGTTACTGTGGTACGCTGTCAGTCACGATGCTTCTGCCTCCCACATATTTGACAAAGTACCTGCTACTTTATGATGTGAAATGGATTTAAATCTTTAGTAGATTTAACAACAGCTTCTGATCCATTGTGCTGTTCTTGAACTCTCCCACAGGAAGTTTCCTATGAGAAAAAAGATGGAGGTTTTCCTCTTTGAGAAGGACCTGAAATGTTTCCAGAGGTGATTTCAAAAGTCAGGATAAAGACATTTTCTCATATTTTTGTATCAGACTTCCCCCTGCTACTTCTGTTTCCTTGCAGACAAAAGGTATGCATAATGACAGTGAAGTTCCTAAGTAAATACCATGACATTTTGGGTGACTCAGTCATAAAGTACTATTTTTCTCTGTCAATAAGGAAGAATTCTGCTCTCTGAAAACTGTGCATTTTATTTTGCAGCTTGCTTTGCACAGTGAAAACAACTTCAGATTTTGTAATGTAAAGCACCACCATTGGAATCTTGCTCTAGCACAAACAATTTTACCATCAATACATAATCTCTTCAAATGTACTATCCCTCGTTTGTGCAGAATGTACCATACAGCAAGAGATACTCCAGGCTGTGAAATTTGATTTCAAAAAACTCACTTTTGTAAGCCCTGTCTGTGGAAGGGAGGACAAGATAGTAGTGATTCTAATGCTTTTTAGCTTGTGGGGAACTCAACATTTTGTGTTTTGGGTGCATATGTTTATGCATAAATAACCAAACAGAGGTTTAAGAGAACAGCAGAACACAAAAAAAGAATAGTGCAGATTGTTAGTTCTCAAGATAGTACTAAATTGATGAGGTTTTATGTTGAAAAAAATCATTACATTATCTTGTAAAGAACTTCAGCTTTGTCTTTTCCCATTCAGCTGAAATTGCTCCATGACCCTTTCTTAGACTTAGGAACAGCTGGTAAAATTGCAATAGTTAATACCCAGGGAATTGAAGTACATCTCTGTACCTCACAATGCTGTGAGAGCTCTGTAACGTAGGCAAATCTTGCTATTAAAAAATATATGGAAACATTTTCAATGTTGTAATATGCATGATACTAATGCCACAACTGCATAAGTTAAAGCTGACAAATATGTCCTGAGGTGTGTACAGTTGCACAGGGATCCACTATTCCCAAGGTAACAGCAGCCTGTGGATGAGGCAATACTGCTGTTCTGGCAAACCTTCTTAGTGGAGTTGCAGTCAGTGTCTTTTTTTCCTGTTATAGCTCACACCAATTTTGGACTAGGATAAACAACACTGTAGTGGCTTTTTGGTCAATGTAATTTGCAGTTTTCTGGCTGACTTGTACTCACAGGAGTGTTTTGCTACCTTCCCGGAGCTAAAAGTGTAGGATGTGTCTGGGAAATGTTTATGTTCTGCCCCTCTTGCAAATAGAAACCATTCTGAGAAACACCCTCTTGGCATGGTGAGGCAGAAGGCTATTTCCCAATTTTGACATATAAAGAGTAAACACAGGTCATCCATAAATAATCTCTTGTCCTGCTGGATATGACCTCTCCAGGTTTAGCAATACTTTAAGCAAGACCTCAGGAGCAAGCAACTGAGAGCTTGCATTCCCTGTGCCTGCATCCTATAATAGCCTGGGATGGATGGGACTAATTAATGCCTTGATACCAGGGAATACACACCCAGTTTTCTACTGATCAAATGCAGTGGCTGTTAGTGGCTGCTGGATTTAGCTTGGGGTCAGGGGAGAGAGAAGGGATGCTGTTAGGCTGAAGAAGGAAGACGGCTGTAATCCTCTTGGTAGTGAAACCCAATCTCCCTCTCCTGACCAGGTCAGTCTATATTGGTAGCACAGTAAGAATTTGTCTGGTGTGTATGGGGAGGCTTCCTCCTTTTCTCACACATGGAAATGGAGGTCTTCCTCTCACACCGAACAACCAGCAGCCCTTCTTGTGTGGGCTGTAGGGATTTTTTTTAAGCACTGCTGTTCTGAGAGCAATAAATAGAGCATATTTTAGATTAGTTCTCCAGGGAAACAATTTTCAGTATAACCTGGTTTTCAACACTCAAAAGCCTTTGGCTATAGCCTAAAGCTGTTGCAAACCCTGGGAGGTCACAGCCTTTGAAATAGCTGTGTGGAGTAAGCAGTGTTTTAAAAACAAAACAAAAAAATGTCCTCCAATCTGAGCTCTATTGCTTTCAGAACCTCCTAGGACCTGCAAAGTCTGAGTAACCCTGCAAATGGAAATGCTGTTAACCTGATGAAGGCCCCTGAAGGTGCTGAAAGAGTAGAGAATGTCTAAAGCCAGTAAAGCTTGTGGTACTAAGATAAAAAGCATCCATCATTGAAGCAGTCTGGGCTAGAATCTTTTAAAGCACTCAATATTTGTAGATAAAGAACTACATTCTTGTGAGTTCTTTAGCTGAACTGAAATGCAACTTAATTGAGGACTATGCCATCTTTTAATTCATGATAATGAGGAGTGAAATGTGTATAAGAATTAAAAATAACCCCAAAGCAACAAAAACACCCGTTCCTCCCCATTCCCCAAAAGAATCAGAAAAGAACTTGCAGTACTGTAACTACAGGTTTAAGAATTTATGTTTGCATTATGTATCTGGTTTGTATGATCATTAAGGAAGAACTCATTTCACCGTGTAAGTCCTTTAGTTTACTGTTGTTTCAGTAACATTCAGTACACATTTTACTGCTCAAGTGGTTAATTTGTTAGTGAAGATGGTCGTTTATGTTGTTCTGAAAATATATATGGATGTCCATGCTGACTGAATCCATACATCTGTAGATCTATGCTGTAGAACGTGATGAAAGCCTAATACACCCAGTCCTTGACATCATAGTAGCCAGTGTGTTTGCTTAAGATCTCCATTCATGAGTAGCCAGCTTTGAGTCTTCTCCTGCGTATCTCCTGATGGTTTGGGAACAATCATTTTGAGGGAGTTTGGGTGGAGTTAACTCTGCAGATAAATTCCAGTGAAGATATAAAAACTGTTCCCCAGGGACTGTCTAGTTTCCCTGAGCAGTAAGGCTGAAATGGAAGGAGGTTGAATCCCTGATCAGACCAGTGAAAAGCTGTTAGTGTGAGTGTGGGCAGCCCCTCTTGCCCACTCCTTTAGTGCTAACATACAGGATCTCCAGCAGCCTTAATGTCCCCATGTGGTGTGTGGGCCTGTTCAGGAGCCACACCTCACTGCAGGAGAGGACACATCTGCCCAATGTGCTCCTGCCTGCTGCTGTGGTGTGCCCAGACATTCTTATTTGCACCAGGTGTAGCTTATACCTTGTTATTTCTGTTCTGTTTTATGGGATCACTAAGCTCTAGTGTGCCAAGTTTCCTGTGGAGTTGAGGATGCTAAATCTTGATCACCATGAACAAATCAATTACTTAAATGTCAGTGAAGTGGATAAGCAATGACCCTAGTGTCTTAGAGAAGTTTTCAAGTGGATTTGCTTTTACTGGATGTCACTTTAGGACACCTCCACTAATACTGTGTTTACACCATTGAGTTTGAGTAATTGGTCATTCATTTGCTATGTGACCTTACACTCCAAATATCCCATGTGAGTATGTAAACTTTAAGGCCTCTTTTGAAAAATGTCCTCTTTGAAAGACAATAGCCCTACTAGTTGGAGGATTCAGAAATTCTTATACAACTATGTAGTGTATTTTTATATGCATGGCTATTTACAGAATATAATCTATAATTAGTTACTGAAAAGTATACGTCATCAACATATGGTAAATTCAATTGCTTGATATGTCCAGCCTAAATACTTTTTTGTACAGGAAAAATGAGAGGAAAAAAGGATTCTTCCTGTCTTGTAAAAGTTCCAAAATGTAATTTCACCTAACCGTGTTGATATTTTGCATTTTCAAAAATCTTCATAATTGAGATTAACAGAATAGCTCACTAACAAAATTTCAGGTCTTTGGAGCGAGGCCGATCTTAAAAGTTGCATATTTTCTTTGTTTGCTCTAAATTCAAGGTGAACCCAGTAAAGATACTCAGCTGAACTCTCTACTGTTTCATATTTAAATGAAAACTGAAATGAAAGACTGTGTACCATAAAGGTTGGAAACCAACTCAAAATACTAATGGTATTAATAAGAAAATCCACTTTGAACTTGCTTAGTTCTACAATGAGCAATTTAGCTGGCTCTCAGCACAACTGATACCTCTAATGTCTGTGTTTGGGGATGTCTGGTCCCTTTCTGTGGATTATCTTGTAAATGTATGTTTTGTGAATTAGTAGTAACACATGGGGTTTAAGGATGAAAGGACATTTAGTTTGACCTAGTAATCTATTGCCTTTTGCAATAGCACACTGCTTCCTGCAACTAAAGCTAAACACTCCACTGAAACAAAGATTGTCTATCAATATGTAACTGTTTGCCTCTTAGAACTCCTTTGATAGAAGACGCTAAAGCTGCAAACCTTGGTGTTCGAGAGGATATGCTTTAAATTTGGATGGTTCCTGAAGAGATATTCAAATTCTAAACTGAGTTTCTTCCCTCAGATCCCTGCATTGTCTTCAGTAATAAATTTTCATGCGAACTGGAGGAAGGCGTTTGGCCTATTCTTAGAGCAAGTCAAAATTACACTCTGCTTCTTCATGATCAGCTGTACATCTTCCCTTTATCTCTGATGCATCAACAAGTGCAAGGCACTGTAGAAGATCTTTGCCTTGCAGGAACTTACAGCCTAAATGTAAAGGATAACTAAATGTTATTCAGTGGTTTTATTAGGGTTAAGATCTCACTATTTCTTACCATTAGGTTCTACTGTGTGGGTTGATACCAGGTGTGTGCCATGCTGCAGGAAAATAGAATATACCATTGGGTTTGCCCTTCTCATTGGAAGTTTTGCACATATGATCTGCTTGCATGAACCTGCATGTGGCTGCTTCCTAACTCAGTTCTTAAAATATTATCCCTCTTAGCTCAAACACTTCATGTAGTTGAAGTTTTTCTGAAGTTAATTACTCTGACAGTTGGGCTGGGGAGAGAATACACATGTAGTTGTGTTGGCAGACTGTGGAGAAGGGGGAAAAATTTCCAGTGAAAGAAAGGAGCTGTAGTAAGTGGCTGTGAAGCAGAAATCTGTTTATTTGCCCAAAGCACCACCTCTAACCACCAGTGTAGTTATTGACACTCATTGGGTGGGTAAAGCTGGATTTCATTGTCAGACTTGAGACCAGGGCTTGATCTGGGTCAGGCTGAGACTTGGAAGGAGTCTAGTGCATGTGGACAGGGAGGAGCTGGCAACAGATGGCATCATAGTGGGAAGAATGAGGCAACTCATCAGCTGGCAACGTTTCTGCTGGATTTTGGCAATTGTCTGTTTTTCTTCAGGGAAGAATTCAGTGTTTGGTTAAGTTTTGTCATTAGTTTTTATAGTTATTGATCCTAAGAAATCCTCTTGTCTACTCTGAATTTAGTATTTCTTAAATTTCAAGCAGTTTTAGATCCTAAAGAATATGACTCACAGTTCTCACATTTTAGGACTGGACTTACTTAATTAAAAAAAAGCCCAAGCTATATGTAAATGTTTTGGCAAAGTGTTCTCCAAAACCTTGAGCAGAATATTCATCTTTGTGGCAGATGGTTCTACAGTAATTGCTGATTCATAATCTTTTGCAAAAAGGAAGTAAGCTACTCATGAGTTTATGGACTAAGCATTTTGACTAAATTAAGTCGTTTTTATCTGCATATTGCTTTTACAGTGAGCTTAGAGTTAGGAAATGCTGCTTATATTTTACCAGTACAGTTGATTTAGTTTAGTGATTGCATAGAAGAAAAGGACTCATACACTCAGTTTTTATTCAGTAAGTATTTCTTAAGCTTTGTTAAACAATATAGTTTTATTCATCATTCCTGTTTTTCTTAAGCATAACCCTAAAATATATAAAACCAAGCGTTACCTTCATTTCTAGGGCGTTTACAGTTTAGCTTTCAGAAGAAATAGGTTTCTCTTTGACTAATTTTTCATGTGCTTTTTTAAATTCTTGCTATAGACTTAAATTATCAGTAACTTGTGGATGAATAATAGTGATTCTTAAGCTTTAAAATTTTAATACTTTTTTTACATCTGCTTTTTAAAAATAAGAGTAGCTGCCTATGAGAAGGGCAACTGCTTTCTTGAAGGGAGAATTTATCTAATTATATATAAACATTTATTCCATGCTCATCACCATAGCAACTGAGGCCTCAAGTTGATGTGCTTTGCTGAGCAGGATTGCAAATGCTGTAGGGAGCCAAGGCCTGAACTTCTGTAAGAAAATGCAGTTTCACATTTGGTTGAGGCACAGCCAGTCCCTGCTACATCTTTTTGACCTTGTGCCACTGTTTATTTTCCTTTGGCTGCAAGCATGGCAGAAACCTGGGAGTGACTGAAAATGAGCCTCTCTGAAAATTAGTGTGCACCAAATCATCCTCCTGATCTGCCTGAGCACGTGATTACATGAGCACTAGTGGGGCACTGGGGAGAGAGTCAGGACCGTGTGATGGTGATGAGTGTGGGGAGAGGCAGCTACAAATTAAGCTGATTAAAAAGCTGCTGCAGAAGCAGCTTGTTTAGGCCCTGACTGTGCTGTAGCTGAAGTTATTGAAACACAGGTATTGAGTTGGGAGTTAAGCCAGTTTAAGTGAGGAAGTGATCTAACCCATATTAATTTGGAAGCGCTTTTTTGTGAGTTCAGAAGTATACTCCTGAGCCAAGTATATCTACTTGGTGCTGTTCTGAGAAAACAAAATGCTAACAGGATGGAAATTTGATGTCCCTTCTCATATGCTGATCTCTGAAAACTGGGCACAGAATTTTGTCTGAACGTTCACTTCAGGGGTTCTGTTACAATTAACTTACTGGATCTCTTTATTTTCGGTTTTATCTTACTTTTATTAGTACCTAGACAGAAAAGCTTCTTCCTTTTTTTTATTTCTACTTTCATTTTAACAGCAGCAAGGGTAGTACTACCTATTTCTGTAGCCTATTTGTAAGTAAATCTCAAATGTATTCCTTTTTCAGATGTTCCCTCTGCCTTATAAAACATTACATTAGTATGTTTTTTAGAACTACAAAGCTTTAGGAACTCAGAGTTTAAAACAACCTAAAAACTTGATGAAGGCTTTTACTTTTTATCTACTACATTAACCAGGCCATCATTTTGAGCCTTTACAACTACAGTGCTATTTTATTTTCCAGCACACTTTAGATCAGCACTTCACCATCCAAGGTCCTGAGCCCGTGGAGACTTGCACGCTTGTTTAACAATGCATGTTTCAAAAGGTACCACTGATTTATTACTCTTCCCATGTTGCTACCTGATTTGAAGACAGGTAGTGAGACATCTGCATTACTTTTGCAGTGTTTGCAAACAGAGAAATGATTTGCAGGTGTAGCACAGCACTACAGTTAATCCTCCCCCCCACCCTCGAGCAAACTGCAGCGCAAAGTGTGATCTTGTATAGCCATTTATAGTCTGAGTTTTTAAGAGCTGTAACTCTGCTTTTGGCTTAGTTACCTTCTGTGGCTGTTGTAGCTTACATTTGCAATCAGGTTGTTGCCAAACTTCCACTCGATGTTAAGGTCATGTTTACTACTGCGCAGCTGCATAGCGAAGAGTTGCAGCAAAAGCAAAATAAACTTTAGGACTCTTTGTGAAGCAGCTTAGTGTCACTCTGTGAGAGTGAAGAGCAAGTGGATGTTGGGCAGAAGCTCAAACTGACTGTAGACCAAAGCAGAATGTTGTTGGCAGCAGTTAAATTTTACTGCTTCATTAAAGCTGATGTGTTCTTGACTGCAGCTCTAACAAAAACATCTTGTGTGTGCTCTTCTTTTAAAAAGAACATAGATGTAAGAAAGCCAGAGTCTGCAGCTCTCCATATGTGGTATTAGTAGAGTGCAAGCTTTTCTTCTATTAGCCAGGTTGAGTGACCTGGTAGCTTCCTAAAAGCCCCATGCATATTAAATGCCTGGCACTGCAGATGAAAAGAATGCTGTTGGAACCCTCGAGTTCCTGTTACTCTTTCAGGGAATGGCTACAAAGGTTGAATGTGGTCCTCTCAGATGAGGGAGCTTCCATTATGATTGTAACTATTCTGGATTAGACATCCACACCCACATACCCTTTCCTGGTTTAAAATCTTGTAGGTCGATGCATCTTTGCTGATCTGAATGCCTGTAACTCATTTAGCTTAAAAAAACTCAAACCCAAGAAATGACCACAAAAAACATGGCCAGAGGAAGGAGTATTACTGCCACTGACATTTTGACAAGCCTTTTTTAGCTAAAGGAACAAGGTGTATGCAGTGATGATCAGATCCATTTGACAAGCAAAATTCTCCAAAATGCAAAGTTCCCTGTGTGAAAATAGGCCAGAGGAGAAGGATTTTTGGATTATCCTTGTGTGAGAGAAGAGATATAAACTTAACTTTAGTTAAACACCAAATAATCCATTGAGTACCAATACCTTATTTTCTCATTTGTATAAAAGCTTCAGCTGGAGGTCTCAACTTTTTAAACACCGGATGGTCAAATGCAGGAAACCAAACTTCTTTATTTCTGGCATTATGAACAGTTGTTTGGGGTTTTTTCCCAGTTTTCAGTTCCTGAAAAGTTGAGGCCAACTGGTATTTGGAGGCAGGATCCATACTAACTTTGTGGTGTGTTGCAAATACACGTGCAAAAGTTCACAGGACAGTATTAGAATTGGAGGTATAGTTGTGTTTTGGCCCAGTTCGGTATGGTTTGTGTGCTCTCGAATCCAAGTGAACCTGGATGGGGTCTGAAACCTTTTTATCACACTTGGACTCAGCTGTTTTTTCTACTGCCGATTTTTTTTGCTGATCTATTTTTGGTTTAGTATTATTTCTTTTTATAGACATGATGAAAAGTAATTTGGAATAATTCCAATACTTATTGTGGTGAGTTTACCATGGCTGGATGCAAAGTGCCCACCAAAGCTGCTCTATCACTCCCCTCCTGAGCTGGACGGGGAGAGAAAATATAACCAAAGGCTCCTGGGTCGAGATAAAGGCAGGGAGAGATCACTCACCAATTACTGTAAGGAGCAAAGCAGACCTGCCTTGGGGAAATCAGTTTAATTTCTTATCAGTTACATCAGTGTGGGATAATGAGAAATAAAAACCAAATCTTAAAATGCCTTTCCCCCCACACTCCCTTCATCCATAATCATCAATTATTCCCGAATTCCTGAAATGCAGGCACTTTTGCAGTCTGTTGCTCGTATTTGTCGTATTTAAAGTATGGAAAGTAAGAATATTTTTGTGTCTATTGGTATTTCACAGATGCAAATGACTCAGAAATGGCAGTGCATCATGTAGAATGCATCTGCTCTCTTTTACCAGACCAGGTCAAATACCTTAAATAAAGTCATTCTGGACTGTAAAACTTTTTAAAATGATTGAGTGACTTCTGTAAAGGTTAATGCATATTGTAATGATGTCCAGGGATCATGTGAGTATTTTGTGTTCCATGAAAGTGAGCTTCCAAATCAATGCACTGACTTTGCTTCTGAGCTGGAGGCACCGCAGTCGCCCAAATTCAGGTTTCACCCTCAAATGTCAATCTGATTCAAGCAGAGGAGTCCTGATAGCTGTTCTGTTTTTCTGCGCTTGCTTCTTGGGCTTGCATTGCCAGGCAGGAGTTAAGTCATGCCCTCTGGAGACTGTGGTTCAACTCTCCAGATATATCCCCTTTTCTTTAGTTAAAATCCTGGTATGTCTCCCATGCAAGAGTAGCACAAAAAGAACCGTATTGGGATAAAAGATCTGGTGCTCATTGATGTTCAGGGTTAAGAAGAGAGGTAAATTAGAAATGATTGTAGTCTACCATTTATTTTTGCTAATTTGAAATAAGTTGAGGCCAATAAAACCTTAGAGAACCAGATGATTATTTTAACCCTTCATCTTCTCAGAAAGCAATACTTTGAAGGAAAAAAACCCCTTCACAGTTGATGTTTATCAGTCTTATGCCTATGAACCATAATTTTACAGTCATGATAGAAAACAGTTTATAATATCACTTAGTTATATACAGTCTTATTTATGAAATGCTACTTCCAGAGCTCTTTGGACCAAAATAAGTTTTTTACAGAAAATTGTCTGTTACAAAACTTCCAGCTAATTAAGCAAACAAATTAAGCATCCCAAACTTCCTGTTAACTTTTTGTGTATATCTATTTAATTTCTGCTAAATACGCTTGAAAATGGAAAGGCTCTGGTAAGGTTTTAGTTGGCATGTGTTTTGTCAGTCTTTCTTTGAAAAGTAATTTTTGAAGGACCTTTAATATTAGGAGATGCTTTAAATAACAAGGGACAATTCCTTTTTCAGAATGGCCTGAGATATTTCTGTTTCTTACAGCTTCTCATGTTCTTTTTTCTTTCAAGTCAAGTAAAGCAGGTAGATGCTTAGCAACTCTGAAATTCAAGCTAAATATTAAGGTATCTAGTTTTGGTTAAAACATCGTGGATCAGCTTATAAGAGTGATGGTTGGAACTGGAGTGAAACCAAGTAAATTATTTTCCAGACTTGAGTTATAATTACCTACTTTGTACTCTGTCCTTTGCCTCTTTATCTTGCCCTAAAATTGACTCCAGCATTTTGTGTTTCTCAGTTGCAGTTTCAAGTTGTAAGAGAATCATTCTTTTTAGAATCCTTAAGAAGTCTATAATTTCTTTTCAAATGTATCCAAAACCCCTAAAGCCCTACTTAAAGAAATAGAACAGGAGTCACAGAATGAGTTGTAACTACTGACATGCTGTCATTGTAAACTACAAGTCCTACTGGGAAACTTGATGTCAAGTTCACTTTAAGTCCTTGTGCTCACAATAAGTCAAATGAGTGCTGAAAATGCAGTGTTCCTCAGTAAAGATTTTTACTTGATCTAAGGAGATTTAACCTTCCAAGGTGATCTCAGCTACTTTCCAAGACCTATCACTGAGGATGGTTTTTTTCTGCTTTCTGTGTTCAAGCTTTATCAGTATTCACACTGAACTTTAAGGAGACTCTCTGGACATTTCATTGTATGAAACATCAGCAACAGATGTAATGATGATGAAACAAAAGGGACAACTAAGGCAGCTTTACACAGCTGTCCCTTTTCCCTCTGGGCCTCATTAAATATTACACAAACAAGACTGTGGTTGCCTTTGCTTGTATTGGGATTTGCAGTCTTTTTACAAACTATGCTATCTGTTTTGTTTCGTTGTTAGTAATTTTTTAGCAATTTAAATTTAACATATAGTGTGATAATTTTGCAGGGTTAATTATCTGTGAAAAGGAACAGTTTTGTTCTGAAATATTGTCCTCAGCATAGAATGTCATCTGATATGGCTTGCAGATTGCAGATATGTTAGATAAGGCTTTGATTAAAGACAATTTAACAGCACCAAGGGATCACATCTTAGCTGCCTTTTCTGACCTAACATTTAGCTTTCTATGGAGCTTACCACAGCCTGCAGCTGAATCTGCCTTGACCACTGTTGAAGCCAAAACACAGCCTGCATGATTATCGTTGGCTTTGACATAAGAACAAGTATTGAAGACAGGGAAGACTTGTAATATGTTTTTCACTTATGACTTTAATAGGAGGAAAGAGTTCTGAGCAGCAAAGACCTCTGGAGCAGAAGATGTATTTCACCTAATCCTTTCTACCCCATTTTGCTTTGTTCTGTGATTAGATCTGTGTATATAGATCTGTATCTATAGCAATTAGTTATTCATATCAGAATCATTTTTTGAAGCTCCTACAAAGCTGGAAACAGGGTGAGTAGGGTACCTCTAGTGCTCTGGGTGTGCAGACCAACAACAGAGTCTTAAACACAAAAACTGGTGCCCAGGCTTATTACACATCACATGTAAAATATGTTTACCCTGATGTTTTGAAACCACTACTACAACAGGCCTCAAAGGCTCCTTGTCCCCTTTGTATGCATATGTTATTCCCTCTGTTGGTGATGGGACTTAGCTATGCACATCAGGAGGAGGATATACCCATTGGACTAAACTTAGACAGCAGGGAATATGAAATTCTCTAGCTATTAGGTGGTGAGAACAGCATAGTTTAAACATCACTCCCACTTGACTTGTTACCTCTGCATTTTGTGAGTTTTTTGCTAAGGGAACAGTAGTGGAAGTAGCAGCTGGGAAATGTGATGATAGCACAGTGGAAATTGCAGCTCCGAGCTGCAGCTCAATTGTGACACATAATTCTGAATGATGGAAGTGAGCTGTTTTTCTGAAAAAAAGCAGCCATCTGGGTTGACCCATGTAAAAACTGACTGTCACATGCTGGATTAACAAATGGTTGACCAAAGAGAGGATTGCTTCTATTTGTGTTGTTTAAAATGTATTTTCAAACTTATATTCAGGTATTTCTTTCACTCATTAGGCCAGATTTCATCTAAAGCTGTTAAATTCTTTGAATTACTGTGATTTACTGTTCTTCTTCTAGTACTATCTGGAGAGCTGATACCTTCAGTCACTTCGGTGACATTTATGTCCATCAGCTTTGTCTGGACATAAATTTTGTCAGACTTTGACGTAATCGTGTTTTTCTATAAGTACTTTCTATAGGTTTTTCTATATAAGTAGTTGCATTAAAGGTGGGATGGGGAGGAGTAATAGTGTGACATAACACTAAGGGTCTAAGAATGGTTTCGTTTATAAATGCTTGATCTTTCGTTTTCTAGGCTTTTTTTTTTTTTTTTTTTTTTCATTTTCTGAATCTTTTTTGCTAATCCTGTGTGGAAGCTGTCAGGCGTGGGGCACTCCAGAATGTTTAGAGCTCCTACACATTTCCAAATTGAGAACTGCGAGAGAGTGTCATCTTTGCAAGAGAAAAGCTCCCTCCTGTGGAAGAAAGGAACCTCTGCTGTGACAGAGCAATGATAAGGGCATGATACTGAGATTTTTCAACTAGCTGGAAAAAGAGGCACAAGCACAGTAGGAGGTTGCAAATACTGAAATTTAAAACCGCACTCCCTCTTATTTTTTTCCTAAAGTAACTTCTTCATATTTTATATGACTTTTTAACTAAAAAATGTATCTCATAACTGTTGGCTGTGTCTAAGCAAACCTGGATGGTTTAAATAATATAATGTGGCTGAAATGGAACCTTTAGTGTTAAAGGGGTCTAAAGCAGCTGATATTTGATGAAAAATCTTAGTATTTTGGTCACTTCTGTGAATTCCAGTTTGTAAACCTACATTACATTTTTTAAAATTATTTTTATTTTCCCCTCCTTTAAGTTTGATAATCTGTTCTGTATATCCTGAAGATCTGTATGAAAGTAATTTTGAATCTTGCTGTGATTGGTGGTCCTTGGCAGAAGACTCTGCTGAGCTCCAAGCTTTGTCTGACTTGGAAAACACAACTGCACAGAAAGCACAAAGATGAAATTGGGATGGAGAAACTGGAACTAGAACTCCTCTTGGTATCAAATTCCTGCTAGAAAAACGGTATTTTTACCTTTGAGCTGAATATGATTCATGCTTGTGATCTGAAGGTGGAAGGCTGTAGCTCATTAGCACATTAGCAAAACCCTGAGGCATTTACTCCCATAAATGCTAATGTTACTCCCCTGAGAATGAAGCATTTGGGGGAGAGGCGGGGAGACACATCTTTAGCATTACAGTGGCGTTTTAATTTTACCAGCTCTAATTCATTGCCAGGTAGAGAGGACTAAGACAGCACAGAGTGCACTGTGACCCAGTGGAGAAAAAAGCTGTGTTGAGATTGGGCATTGGGATCTTGTTCACTGGCAAAATGGCAAATTGTCACCTTGTTCATTGTTGCCTGGGTTGTAGCTCATGGCACACAGCAACATAACTTTGGTTACAGAGGTGTGTGATTTGGCAGTGATATGCAATGGTGAGTTGAGATTTGGCTCTCTCTCTAGGAATGTAATGCGGGTGTACGTGCACATTTCAGAACAATTTGGAGTTATCCTTGAAGTGAAGAAGAGTTGTAGTAGCATCCTTATTTATCAGAACTGTGAAGGTGCTGTAGTCTGGGAGGACAGTCCTTATGATTGTGCATGTGAGGAAATGCAAGCTGCTGAAGTGGTGGGCAAGCAGAAATCCTCTTGAGGATGCAACCTCCTAAGTGCTTGAGTCGGGGTCATGAGGGATGCTGGCAGAGGTGCCCTGTTAGTGAGGTTCACTGCCGTGGGAGCTCCCTGGACCTCTCTGATCCTCTTCTGGACCACAGAGCACTCTCTGACTGCTGCTCTTCAGGTGCCAGTTTGGATTAAAAGAAACTCAGGACTCCCTTTTCCTTATTAGTACTTGCACTGGGTTCTGTGAGACTGCAATGTGTTTGTGTGGGAGGAGAAGTGGCCTGTGCAGTTACAAATGGGATGGGAAGGCTTTTCCATGTGGCTTACAGCTTACTAATAGCTCCTGGGATTTTCAGGTTCCTTCATGGTACATATGAGTCACCAGCCCTGGAGGGATTTAAAAGGCGTGTGGATGTGGCACTTGGGGACACGCTTCACTGGTGCAGTGCTGAGTTAATGGTTGGACTCGATCTTAAAGGTCTTTTCCAAGCTAAATGATTCTACAATTCTGTGTTTCCTCTTAGTAGCTCCATCTAGTGATTGGAAGGAGTACTTATCATTGCACCTTTTTTTTCACTGGCAATTTTTGTCTGGTTTCTTAGGAAATCGAAGCTTGTGTTGAGTACACTTTGTCTTGTTCTTCTACTTCCTCTGCACGCCTCCACCCCCAATGTTAAATGTTTTCCATTAAAATCAAAAGAAAGACTAAGTCCCATACCATTGATTCGAGTTTTGTGAAACTGCATATTTGAACAGAGTACAGGGGATGAAATTAGTGTCCATATTGACAGAGGGGCTGCATCATGGGTTGAACTGTAATTAAAACATGAGAGAATCCACAGGAGACTCACAGTGAATTAGTCTCTGCAAATTCCATGGTTCATTGTGTTGTATTACCAAAAGTAAATTAAAAGTTTTACTATGTTTTTAATTGTCACATGGCAGTGATTTCCATGAAGCAGTTGTGAGCTGGAAAAACATTGGTTCAAATCCCTGAATCCTCAGCAGTTAATTTTCTTTTACTGGAGCTGCAGGAATTGAAATAATGATAAAAATACAGAGGAGAAAACTTAACAGAGCTGGGCATCTATTCTTGATGTAATGACTAATAATTTGTACCTGCTTATATTAAATGAAGCCTTGTTTGAAAATTTGTAGACCATGGATGAAACAGAATTGCAGAGAAATGTTCCGCTGTTTTCGAGTAATTTGAAGCACTAGTTTGGATTACCTGATGCAGATTGCACTAAAGCCTTGTCTTCCTCCAGGAATTCTGCATCAAAGGGGCTACACAGCAGGTAACTCAAAGCTGGTCTGAGATATGATAGCACAGATTTTTCACAGCAACCTAAGGACCATTATCTCATTTAATTTTTCATTTCTATAACTTTTTAATAGAAGCCCAGAAGGTAAGAAGGAGATGAACTAAAACTGATTCTACCTTTCATCTCCTCAATTGAAGTTCTCTAGCGTAAAATAAAATGTGAAGTAAAACCAGCAATAAATCCTCCTTGGCTGAGCAATGCCAACTTCTACTCAGAGTACTTCCTAATATCCCATGAGTGGTGCTGCTCCACAGGATATCGATGTACTCAGTTGACATGCCCTCAGATAGGAGGCATGAGGTCTTCCTTGCTCATTCAATAATATGGAATATAGTGCTTCTTCTTCCACCCTCTTGGATTATGACATTAAAATCTATTGAATGAGTGGAGGCCTTAGAAAGTCTGTAAATAGCTTCTTTCTGCAGAGCCTTCAGGGCAAATGAGTAATAGATTGAACAGCAAATGTTGAGAGAAGTGAAAACCTTTTCTGTCTCTCCGTCACAGGTGAAAGATGAGAAAGAGGACATTAGGGGATGGTAGGTAAGCAATGACAGAATTCAATAGCAATTGCTGACTGCCTGGAGAATGTTCTAGTGAAATTTGAGATTAGTATGAAATCTGTGGAAACTTATTGACACTGAGCTTAGTGAGCCAGAAGCTTAAAGCTACTTACCAATAAAAACCAAGCTGGAAGCTTTGTAGGAGATTTTTGAGGTTAGGATAAATTCTTCTAGCAGAACCAGGAAGAAGTATTAAAGGTGACTGAGATGGAGACTACCAAAAGAGATTTTTTGGAAGTTCTCTGGTGTGGTATTGTTGTGTCTTCACATGAAGACTCCAGGTGACTGTTTCCCCAAAAGGTCAGTGTCTTTGAATGCACTCTGAGATTCTCTTGTGTCCTTCTTGTACCATGATGCCCCTGCAATGTTTTCTCTTTAGATATCTGGACAGGAGCTCATATCTCAGATAAGGCATGATCCCTCATGGAGTGTATGGAAAAATCATATCCTTAGCTGTTCTATTCATGGTTCTCCACGAGTAAAGGCTATAGGAAAACTACAGGGTGGATAATAATCTCTCTTGTGCTGTTTAGATCATATTTCAGTCCTGGAGCTAAGTATATGGAGGGATTTTTTTCTTTGCTTGCTTATTTATGCTTGAGGGTTGCTGCTGGCATTGCAGGGCTGAGGTAGAAAGTAGTAAGAATTGATAGCTGGATTTATATAAAAAAATACTCTGCAAGAAATTTTTCAGCTCTGTAAGCTCATTATGTAACTGATTCTGTACCTGTTTGCAAGCACAAAATGTTATTTCTTTATCTGTGGAGAAAAAGAAATATTTTTTTCTAACACAGGGTAAATCATCTGTAGAGGAAATCTTTTCACGGTATTTAAAACAACCTCTCTGGAAGTATTTCCTTAGAGAGTTACACTTAGACCTAACCATTTCAATACTAATTAAGTTCTTACAGTTTTGTTTTAAGCAAGGGCAGTTCATTTACATTTTAGCATATTGGGGCATATTGTTAACTCCATATGTTTTGGTGGAAATTTGTTCCAGGAGTGCATTTGCCACTTGTTCTTTTAACCATTCACCTCCAGGGTAGCACTAGTGTCAGCATTGTGCTCTTGAAAATGAGATGATGAGCACATTTATATCTGGTTATTGCCTCGGTCTGAAAAACAAAATGTTGTCAACCTCTTAAATAGTGTAGGTGCTTGAAGCATTTTGGTTTTGTTTGGTTTTGTTTCAGTGTTTTTAAATCTCTGGAGTGAAGCCACATAGTTTCCATACAGAAGAGGGACGACTGCAGTTATATTTTTACACCTTGGTATTTCTTGCATTTGCTCAACTTGCCTGTAGATGTCTCAGAAGCCAGAGGTAAAAATTATACAGTTAATTTAAAAAAAAAAATCCAAAACCAACCCAAACCAACAGACAAAAAAAGCACCAACTTTAGACTATATATTCTATACACAGAATTAGCTATGGCTTGTTCTGTACAATAAATCTGAAATGTGAAAGTACCTGAGGTGAATCTGTTGGCATAGCAACTTAGAGTGAGTGGAAGAGTGCCATCCATCATAGTCAGAAAAGAGTGTATGTTGTGATATTGCCACTTCTCTGCAGACCTTCTGGGGCTCACATTAAGCTCATAAAGATTCAGTTGAAGCTTCTGAGAACATTTGGATCCTGTAGCACATACACTGTAGCTTAATGTAGATATTACTGACGGTGTTGTCACAGTCACTCCTGTAAAAGCAGGAGGCTCCTGACTTTGTCATTACCATGCTGAGAATGAGCAGAAGGTCCAGTTTGAACCTCCAGCACAGTCAAATGGTTCTTGTTTTCATCATCAACAACTGGTAGCTTATTATTGCTTCTCTCAGGATTGTTCAAAGGCTGCAGAAGTTACCAGATGGGATACCAGGCTGTTTCTTGCTATGTAGGATGAAGGGAGGAGGAATGTCTGTTCTCTGGGAGGGGAAAACACAGGTGTTACAGATAACATATAAAACATGTGTACATGGATGGCAGCATCGAGGCTCAAGTTTGTCTGAATGAGGAAAAACAGAATATCAAAGCTGCACACTTGGTCAGTACAGATGTGCTGCTATGAATTACTTTTTAAAACTTGGTATTTTTGGTATCAAGGTTGATTGAAAACCTGCCATTGCTTTTAAGCCTTGTCTCCAATGGAGATTGATTTCTTCTATGTACTCACACCTGAGTGGTGCAACTCACTGAAGGTCAAAAGATTACAGACTCCAAGGATTGCAGTGGGAGACCTCACAAAACCTTATGGTAGAGACAGAAAAACAATGCAGAGAGGGCTGGTTTGGCTCTTACTGGGTTGATGCAGCCTTGTGTTCCTAAGGCTGAAAGCCAAGGCTCACAGGGATTTGAAGCCTTAAATGCTGATGTCAGGGAGAGGGGGAAAGGAAGCAATGCAAAGAATGCTGGCAAAAGCTGCCATGCATGCAGCAGGCAAGGCCTATCTCTCCCAGCCAAAGATCTGGATTAGCTGCACTAGGGGGACTTTCCAATCATCACTTGTGAGCTTTGTGGAGCTAACGGAAAACATGAACGTTGTAAGACTCATTATAGTGCTGCTTTGTGTTTTGGGGTTGACACGATTATTACAGCAGTGCTCAATATATCTTCACTGTATAGAAGTTCTGCTCACGTCTTTTATACGAAGAATGTTATAAATGAGGTTTTCTGAAACTCTGCTAGTCTGGAATCACTAAGGGTCACAGCGTCTGCGAGCCACTGGACAGAGCCTCAGCTGAAGCCAGTGAAATCCCCCCTACTATGTGTTAGTAGGACATGGAGACTTGAGCATTATTATTTCTTTTTCATATACAGTCAGATGGTAGGAAATACCAAAGCCTGTAGTAGCTGCACTAAACGCAAAACCTTTGGCAAACTTGATCTATTACAGGCCCTATGCAGGATCACAACTGTAACAATCATGACTAATAACTTGCTTTTGAATTCTGTTACTCAGCAGACTGGAAGTGCTAACTGCTAACTCTAAATATAGATGAAAAAGTGACACTAAGATTTGGAATATTTGTTACAATTTTTCTTATGAAAATGACAGCTGGACATTCCATGAAGAAAAATCTTGGAGCCTCTCAGGTATAAAATCTCCAGCTATGAGAGTTGAGTGGTTTTTAGCTGGATTGACACATTGTCAGCAGTTTCTGACATAAATATATTTAAGCTTAGTGTATTGTGTCCTGAATTTTGGAGTTCTGTACAAAAATGGAAATATTAATTAGAGAAAGCTGGGTAAAGAACAAACTTGTCTGGAGATTAAATGCTGCTGATTGAATAATGCATCAAACTGTCACAGCAACAGTTTTTTAGTGACTCAAGCTCTATGAATATTTAGTAGAGTTGTCCTGAATGAAAGAAGTTCAAAACATTACTTTCCAGGGAATTACTAAAGCCTTGGATCTATTTTACTAGGAGCAAATGCTTGCTTTGTTAGCACTTGATGAGCAAAGGGAAATTGATGGAATTATTTTGCTGTCCATGGGTGAAGTATCAGCACTGGTGCTGTGGATACTCAAAAAACACCATATGTTTAAGGATATTACAAATCACATTTCTGTATGCTTAAACCTCATCTAGGGTTGAAGCATATAACAGCTAATAAATTCCATTTACAACTTCCCTGGATCAGCCGTTAACTAGTCCCCAACTTTTCTATGACTGCTGCTGTCTGTAAAAGGGGTGCTGCAATCCTGGGCAATGATGTTCAGTCTCAGAATATGGACCCTGCAAAACACAGTTGCTGTTCTCTCCTGTCTTTGAAAAGCAACTCGCTCCATCTGCAGACTCTTTCTTGTCCGCCTTCTGAATTGAATTGCTACAGGACCTGCCAGGATGTAAGAAAAGAGGTGCCCTATTTGTTCATTAATATGGGCATGAGTATGTGCCTTGGGAAGACCGTGCCTTCAGCTGGATGAGAATAACAGCCCTCCTGTGCAAGGATAGGCTGGATTTACTAATTGCAGTATTTCTTAAATGCTGGAGAGTAGGACATTATGGGCCAAGGCTTTCAGAGGAGCTGAGCTCAAAGTGAAGGCCCATCTTACATGTTTTCATTTTACTAGGATAGAAGTTTCTCTGTTAATTTATGTACCATATGTATTCTTGCCAATGCGCTTCCACTTCATATGTACAAACAAGATAAACCAAAGAATGCAGGTTCTTACAGAATAAAATCACATTTCTAGCAGTGCAGAGATAGAGTGGATGGAAGTCTGAAATAATCAAAGCATTTTATCTGGAAACTTCTGCTAAAGTGCTGGCAATAACACTTCTGTCTGAAGTGTAGATTTCAATTTGGTCAGGTTTTATTCATTTTGAAGGCTTCTTTCTAGGAAAAGCCTAGGAAAGAAGTTAATGCAGACGATACTTTGTAGACTTTAATTTCAGTAAAATTTGCCTGTATAACATTGCCTCAGAGTGGAGATGCAGCTGGATAGCTCACCATTCCAGTGGTGTATTGCATCAGTCCTGTCAGATTATTTTTCACTGTAGAAATCTGAAAACAGTCAAACTTTTTGATTAATAATTTGATAGAATATATTTCTTTGCTATTTCACTTGTGCCTTAAATCTCTACTTTCCACACTGTTAGTGCAACAAAATGCATATTAATAATCTCTATTTAGTGTTATTGCATTAACTCAAAACAGTAGCTTTGGGTGAAGAACAGGAGGTACTTTGGATTGGATTCTCAAATAGCACTATGTATCCTCTGCTGTTTGACTTTCTAAAGCCACTGACTTTTTTTATACAGTATTTTCAGCTTTTTTAGGTGGTCATAGTAGAGAAGAAATTGTTTAAGTCCTTTATTACAAAGATCAAAAGTCATGGTTACCATTTACATACACAATTTACAAATTATTCACAAAGGGAATAACAGATATGCAAGAACTGACAGCTTACTTCAACCCAAGTTGGGCGTGAGACAAGTGTAGTTGTTTCCTTGCTTTACTGAAAGAAAAGATAACGTTTGTTTTGTGTTGTCTGTGTTAAACACTGATTTAGTGTTTTTGTAGCACCTTTAGATATAACCATGCAAATGTTTACATGCTTATCTTTATTTGAAAGGGTGCAGTGCACTGAACATGCACTGGGATCTGCACCCTTCACACTTCTGAGTGTTTGTTGGTCAGAAATCCTGGCAATTTTGGTATAATACAGTGGTCAGGCTTGAAAATGCTGATTTGTAGGATTTAACTGATTTGAGCAATGTGTCATTAAAACATAAATGGAGTTTACTATCAGAACTCGTACTCTAAGAACTAAATAAATTATGTATCTCTCAAGAATACTGTATGATCTTAAGATAGATCTTAGCCATGTTGTTAGATGTCTTTGATACCACAACTGATTTATTGCTTTTCCTCTGTCATGTTTTATACTATTTCCTAAAACTACTTCAGAGACTGGGAAACTTAACAACAAAGGATCCTATTTTGAGAGATTTGGTAAATCAGCAAACTTCACAGAATATTTTACAGCACTTAACAAAAGGGGAAACGAGTTTCCAAATCCCTTGGTATGAAAGCACAATACCAACAGTGTGTTAGCTGCCATTTCACTAAACCTACAAATATCCATATTTTAAATTTTGTGCTGTCCACTGGGATGACACGTACAACAAAATGCTTGAAGAAGCACACCGATTTAGGAGCAAACACAAACGCAAATACAGAAATCACCAATGTGATGTTGACCCAAATTCTAAGCAATAAAGCAAAACACTTCACAAAAGTTGTTACATCTAGTGGGAATAATCCAAATACTTACAACAGTATTATGGTGGTATGACTTTCTACCCAGCTATCAGACATTCTTTACCATGAACTTTTCAGTATTCTCGGGGTGACAGATAAAGAATGTTGCAGATGCCATGGTAAACTTAAAATACTGTAATAGGCAAATATTTTAGTGGCACCACCTGTATATACAATGTAGTTGTTGGAACCTTATGGAACAAAGCAACGTTACAGTATGCCTTTGTTAAGGCTTCTTGCTGGTTTAAAAAGGTAGATTTTCCCTTGGGGAGATTGTCCAGCAGTATTGGTTTCCCATCCCCTCAGTGGAAGGTCTCTTTGTTGATCCACATGAGACTGCGTGTTTCATTTGGTTTGCATTCATACTCGATGCTGCCAAAGCTGTTTCCCCACTGGCAATGATCCCGTTTGTGGTAGTTGTAGAATTTGACTTGCCAGACCGTTTCAAAAACACCAATGTCATTAAACTGCAAGGAAGAGGGAATATCAGTGTCAGTGAGCTGATTCTTTTCTTGGTTTCTCTCTGTTAACGACGAACAACACTTGTGAAACTCCAGAACATATCACTGCTGATATAGGGGTTATTGTTCCTCAAATCAATCAATAAATCAAAGACCTGTAAAGCCTGTTTTAGCAGCCAGAAACTCTTTTATGCTTAGGCATACATAAAACATGAAAGATCAGATTCTGCGTGTATTGTCCTCTTGCACTTAACATCTGAGAAGGGCAAGGGAGTAAAAATATTCGAGTACCCATATGGATAAATGTTACTAACAAGAAAGGTTGTAGCTTTGATTCTTGCTAAGATGACACAGCAGTAGTTGGCTCAATGACCTTAAACTGTGGATCATGTACCAGTGATGTGCAGTGACACAGGTCATCGCTGCACTTTCATACCATACCTAGAGACTCCAGATGGGATTGGGAAGATTCCTTCTTTTGCTCAATCTGAAACCTTTAATGCCCTTGTAGTTTAGAGCCTTGTGTTTGCAGTGCCTTGGCTGAGATGTGCTGCTATTGCACCACTTACTCCTTCCATGGGATTCTAGTCCATGTTTTACATGAGACTTAGGCAAGTGAAGTTCTTTGTGTGTTTCTTTACCTGCTTTTTGGACTGTGATAGTGCAGCTGAGTAGCAGAAGCTGGGAAGGAGATAAGCAGCATGTTTAGCAGCACAGTGAGGAACTAGTGAGATGTTGACTGTAAGTTGTCTGATTATTCTTGCAGCTTTGAAGTGAACAAGACTATGGCTGTAATAAGTTCTCTAAAATAAAAAGGTTTTTTTTTTCTTTAAGCCACTGCTAGACACCTGTACAACATCAGAAAAACCTCAGTGAGGCTTTCAAGGATATATTATAATTTCAGTTTTAATGGTGATGGAAAATTTGAGTTCCTGTGCTTTGAGATGTTGCAGAAAATCTGATGTATGGGCACGAAGCCTGTATGTCTTGCTGTTGGTCCCCATGGTGAGGCTTGTTGATTGTGTTATGGTTGTTAGATTATAACAAATAGTGAATTCACTGCTACTGAACAGCACCATCCTTCAGCATTTTTTCCCTTTAAATATTTCCATCACTCATTTTAATGACAGCACCTTCACTTGACTGTTTTCCATTCCCATCATGTGCCTGGGAGCTGACCTTTGATCATCTGCCTGCTATACTCACACTTGCAAAGTCAATATGAAAATCCTTTCACAGAAACTCTTCCTCAGTTGCAAGCACAGCCTTGTATATCCAGTTCTCTCAGAAGGGCACATCTGTTTTTTTGGTTTGTTTTTTTTTATTTTTTTAATTACAATTAATTTAATTTAATTACAAGATGGGGCTTGTAAGCTGCTGCTGTGTAGTGGACATTGCTTTAAACATTCCCTCAGCCCACTGTGGTGTGTTAAATATAGCCTTGACAACAGCAGGAGTTGCTGTGTGCTGTATGTGGAAGCAGTTTTATTTGGCTCTGGTTCCAAGTGTTACCTTAAAGGAGTAACTGAAATATTTCTGCTACTTCCTTTGGCAAAGAGAGAATCAGATGTACACACTATTTTATCTCTTCCAGCAACTAAAATCCTAAGGAAGGATGTTTTTCATAAATCAAGATAGTAAAGGTTAAGCACATTTGCTATTAATGTGCACAGTCCACAAAAAGAAATTGCTAGAGGGGAGCATCAGCCACTCTTAGTGTGGGAAGTGAGGAAGAAAAGGCCTTTCTAATAACATTTGTAGAAGATGACATAGGAGCAGCATTTAATTTTGTTAATGTGTAGTTGATCTAAACTTCAACAAGACAAGAGGAAGAAGACAAATTTCATCTTCCTTCAATGACTCAGTTTGCTGAGCTACTCTGTGTAGTTTGGCTGTTGTGGATTTCCAGGAGAAGGAAAGAGTTAATTGCAGAGCTTTTCTGCTACCACGTGCCTCCCACCCCACCCAGTATTTAGGAGATGCAGAAGCTCTGTGTTGTAATGAACATTCTGTATCTTCAGAGCTCCTCTGAATTCCTGTGGCTCCTGCTTCCCAGCTACTCCCCTGGGCTCCACGGCTCACAGTGAGCTTCCCAAAGGGAGGAGGGACGGCCCCCTCCCTCGCAGATCAGACCAAGAAGTGTATTTCCCTGTCTGCTCTTCTCTGTCATCCAGTACTATAGGTTTGAATAGTTACTTAATCACTCCCTCGGCATTAGCATGCTGGGATGATTTGATGACTATTACTTACTGGGAATAGAGGTTTGGCTTCTTTATTCAATCTTGGTCTGATCAAGATTATGTTGAGGCCCAAAGAGAGGTTTCTGACTTAGTTTACACCATTTTCCAGACAGATTTGCAATTTCTGGACAACGTGCATGATTGAGGACAAGGGTAACAGAAAAACATTCACAGATTCTGGAATTCAGAATCAGGATTGTTGTTTGACATGTATAAACTCTGGCTGTTACAGGTCAGATGTCTACTAGCCAGTTAAAGCAGGAACGCAAAGAATTATTTGTTTAAAGTTTCAAAGAAAAGGAGAAATAAATTCTTATGGACCTTCAGTCGTTCAGGCACTAGACTGGCATTATCAGACCAGTTTTTGACTGGACGACTGACCTGACAATCTATTTCTAATGTGAATTCAGTTTTTATGCCTTAAATAGTGTCCTTACTTCCCTAAGATGGATCAGGATCTGCCTGCTCTAGAAAAGGAAGTGGAGGTAGAAGTTCCTCATAGTTGAAGGAAATGGGAATATTTAAAGCTGTTTGCAATAAGCTTAATTTTGAAGATTTAGGAAGTAGGTATTTGAAACAGATTTTTTCAGACTGGGGTATCTTAGGCTGGTTCCCTAAGTCTGGTACGGCTCTGCTTAGCTAAGCAGCTAAATGATGAGTTAAACATGTAAATCCCTGGTGAGTTACCTATATTTAATACTTAAAAGTATCAATTGTGGACATCTAAGTCTGTACTGAGGAACCTATCTATCAAGATCAGATCCTAAAAGGGATTGAGGACCTGCTTAATGCTTGAAAATCCTATTAGCTTCATGGTTAATATCCCAGGATTTGATCTGTAAAAGCAACTCTTTGGGCAAATATTGTGGCTACTTGTTGTGATGCTGCAACAAACCATCTCTGAGCTAGTATCTGAATATCAGACCCTCCTTTGATTTCATTTGTGTTTGGAATCAGTTTTCTCCATAAGAAAAGCTAAACTTCCAGATTTTCAGAGTTCAAATCAGTGCTGCAAAAGGTGGCTATCAAAACAGGGATGCCTTAGTCAAAGCAGATGGCTTTTTGGGAATGCTGCCCTTCCACCTCATGGTATAAGGACATTGTGAACTCTAACTACAGTGCTCACCAGTGGCATCCAGCAGCCCTGTTCAGCTTGTTGTGAAGTACTACCGTGTGTTTGGTTTTCCTGGGTGTGTATGGCAAAGTGATTGACACGGACAAATGCTTCAGGGTAGTCTCATTAACCTAAGATTACGAAGTAGGAACTGTTAATGGGATGTGGGTCTCCAAAACTAAGTTAGGCATGCTGTAATTATTAGAAACACCAAATGGAGACGTTACAGTTCTTATTCAGAAGGGGATTACTATGCTAAAAGACAATTCCAGAAAAAAAAGTAGTGAAGATCAAGATGAAAACTTGCGTGCAGTGAGCAAATGTGAAAAAATGCTGAAATCTGGTGGTTTTGGCAAGGTCCTAAGCTTGTGTAAGTTGGAACAGACCCTTTAGAGAGCTTCAGATGAAGATGGCTTGCTGCCCCAATTCCTCTTTTTAGAACAAACAGCAGGAATCCCTCACAACTGTAATTAAATGAGGGGAAAAAACAAACCACCAAACCAAAGCCAAAACAAAACAAATCTCCCTTTGCATGCTGAGCATACCACCCAAAAAGTGCTGTGGAAATCTGCCTGCTGCTCTTCCTGTCCTCTGTCAGCTTTGCTGCCTTATGGGCTGGAGCTTTTGTCATCTCACTTTGGGGCCGTGGAGCCTCTCTGAGATTGGGGTGAGGAGCCACTTGAATAAGAACTTAGGTTTGTGGCTGCAGATAACAGGCATATGGGAAAAGGGAGAAGACAGCCTTGAGGGGGTTTCTCTCACATATGCTTTGAGTCTCTGGCAGGTCCTCAGGTATCCTGAAGGTGACAGGTGGAAGGGGAAAGTAGTCACCCCTTGTGCTTGGGGTATGCTCTGCATCCAAAAAAAACTGGTAGTGCTGACAGGAAGAGGGGTCCTTGTATGCCCAGGGACTGGGTTTCTAGCCAGGGACCTTGGTGGGAGTTACCTAGTCTGTAATATGTCCTGTAGAAGAGGTAAGAGGTTCAGTCCCCAATTCTTTCTGCTGCAGCACCCCAAAGGGCTTTGTATGTCTCTAGAAAAAAACCTGTTCCTTCCTGGCCCTCGCTGTTCTCTTGGGAGCCAGGAAAACAGGGTCTGTGTTTTCCAGCTATGTTCTGGCCAGCAGCCTGTCTGACACAAAGCAAAGAGGAGAGCTGCAGCTGTGATCAGACTTTGCCCTGGACTATTTCACCTCCACACTCTCTCTGGGAGTCAACTCCCTGCCTGCCCTCCCTTGTCCTCTCATTCCAGACTTGGAGAACCACGTACCTGCATGTTGACCTGGATGGGCTGTCTCTCCCCGCTCTTGGTATGGGGCACTCCTTCTGTGTCGTAGATCCCTGTGTAAGAGGCCACTTGTGCATCCCGGGATTTCTCTTCCAGGGGGACATTGACACCACCGATGCCCATCGTCCTGCAAAGAGAAAGGATCCAGCCTTTCAGCCCTGCAGTGCCCCTTCCCTGGCAGTTTGGAGCCAGCACGTGGGCTTGCAGCCTGGCAGCCTCTGTGCTGGAGGATGCTTTAGGGATTTTAGCAGACCTGCATGTGCTGCTGACTCACTGGGGCTCCTGAAAAATATCAGGGCTCTGCAGTCGCCCAGGGAAGGAGTAGCAAGGAAAGGCAGGAGGGATCTGATTTCCAGTGGCTGGGGAGAGGGAGATCAGTCAAATCTCTTCTGCAGGGCTGCCCCTCTACCCGGAGCTGGTTCCGCATCTGGTCCCAGTCCCTGCAGCGAGCCTTGGGCACGGTGCAAGGCTGGAGAGGCTTCTTCCTCCAGGGAAAACCGCGGGGACGGAGGGAGAAAAGGAGCCCGGCTTGAAAAATCTCCGGGAGAAGGTGTGGAAGGGAGAGGGAAGGGAAGCCCAAACGTGGCCTCCCTCCCGAGCCAGCCGGGCAAAGCACTGGGAACACCTGGCCGGGGACCCAGAAACGGGGCCACCAAAGCAAAAGGGCGGGGAGGGAGAAATCACGGAAACCCCGCGCTGTCAGCCTGCCAGGAAAAAACATTAAACCTCTAAAAATAAAGCGGCGGGGAGGGAGGCGAGGGCAGGAGGAGCCGCCCCGGGCAGGGCGGCCGCACTTACGTGGCCTGGACGGTGCCGGGCCGGAGGGACACCTCGATCTTGTACTTGGCCCCGGTCAGCAGCTTGATGGTGCGGTTCTGGCCGAAGCGCTGCCCGTCCACCTTGAAATACACGGCCCCGTCGTTGGGCTGGATTTTGAGGGAGACGCTGATTTTCACGAGGCCGGGGATGTCGCCCATCGCTTGCGGCCGGGGCGCGGGGGATGCGGGCTCTGCGCGCGTCT
>VXBA01000644.1:50099-81738 GCA_013399895.1 Serilophus lunatus
GCCGGTTTGGGGGACATTTGCAGCTGCTCAGATTGCAACCCGTTTCCAGGGAGTTAATCCGGCCCCGATTACTGCAGCCTTAATCCCGCAGATCGTCCCGGAGGAAACACGAGGGGCGCGGTTCAGCACCACGGGCGCGGACAGCGCCGCGGGCGGGCGGCGCCCCGAGGGCTCCTCCGCGGGGTCCCGGCCGAGGGGAACCTCCCGAGTCACCCTCCCATCCCCTCACCCGGGGAGAAACCATCCAAAATCACCCAGGGAAGCGTCTCTAAGGGGGTGATCAAGCGTTCTGGGGTGGGCTGAAAAACCTGCGTAGCGACACGCAGGAGCCAGGGCTGCCCGAGAGGGAAAGGAGGGCGGAGAGCAAGGACGGGGGTTTGTGGCTCTTTTCTCCTCCTGTGCGGCAAAAGTTTTTGTTGAGTCACTGTGCCTGGGTTAAGGGTCACTTTCTTGGCTGTCAGAGTCAACACGCCTGGGTTGAGGGTCATTTTCCTGCTACCTGAGGTCAACAGTCAACATCAGCAGGTCAGGGTTTCTGCTGGGATTTTTTTAATCACTTCATTGCAATCTTCTTATTTAAATAGACAAAAAAACCTCACTGTAATTACAGTATCAAATCAGAATCTCATGCCTTTAAGTCTTAACACTACTCTTTGCCTGTGGCTGGTACTATTAGTTCAAGGACAAAGATCTTTGAAACAATAATTCGACTTTCTACCCATCTCACAGAGATTGTTTTTAACCCAGGAGCAGGTTTGTGAATCTTTTCCATTCTTGTGCATTTGTTCTTGTTTGCTGTTAAAACTGCAACGTCTTTATGGCTGACACACGACTTGGGCCACGAATATATTCTTTGTTTAGATTATGGTGAGTCGATGTTTTTGTGAGGAGAATTTCACAGCTGCATGTTGCACTGTTCCTGACCCCCTTTGTTTTTCTAAGGCTGGGATGTACACATGGTGAAACGTGTTGCTAAACCATATGGAAGATATAGCATTGCCCAGCTGCATTTCCTTATCCATGCAGGTTACATAGTGAATTAATTTTATTATGAACATTAAGCAAAAGAATTCATTCTGCTGAAAATTTATGAAAAAAAAAAAATAAAATCCTACTATATTTGCCTTGCTTAGGTATCCAGCTAAATGTAGGCTTCATAATGTGTTCAGCCAGACAGTTTTCCAGAAAGATAAGGGCAAAATGTGTATCTCCACAAAAAAACCCAAAGCAAACAAAAAAAAACCTCACATGTGCATTTCTCCTTATGTTATTTCCTCATTCTTAGAAAATTCTGATTTTTCTCTTACATTCTGCAAAAATTACTGGACTTTGTGTCGTGTTGGAAACTGTGCTTGCAGGAATTCCCATTTCTCTAATTTTAAATGTAATTCAGCATGAAATCACAGAGGTCTTCCATGTGGGGAATCTGATACTCTCACTTGAAGTGGTGTGTGAAGAATAATGGCCATTGCCAGGTATCAGTTTTACTTGCCTCATGGGCCAGATGTATCATGTTGTATTAAATTGCGTGTAGCTGAAGACATTGATTGCAATTAGTTTCCCAAGTACACGAGAGGTCAGATCTATAACGACTTTTTTTCCTTATTATTTCTGCCTGAATGATCATCTTTCTATGGACACAGCTCAGGCTGTGGCTTCATTCTGGACCACTATTAGGAAAAAGTGGCAAACATGAAGGAGAATTAAAAAAGCATCATATTATGAATTGTGTATGCATAGGCTGAGTAAATGTTTTATCATGTGAAAGTGTAACATGGTGAGAGTAGAATTTTTGTGAAGAAGGAATTTCGAATTTAAGCAATGCCTTTCTTCTTATCAATCTAATAACTTCACATCTGTTACTGCATTTACTTACCTGATCCTACCAGATGCTCCCTATGAGCGTAGATCAAGGGGAGGGGTTTCTTTTGCTAAGTTTTTCTGGGAGCTTTGTTTTGTTGCCACCCAAATTAATGGCCCTGACCAGCCTCACCTGGAGCTGCCTATGGGCTCTATTTTAGTATTTCAGTCTCTATTTTAGTCTATTTCAGTCCCTTCCTGAATTATGCTTTAGTCTGCTGGTCTCCAGCTCTGCCATAAGCATATCTAGCCATGGGTGACCTTGATCTTGACCTGCAGGCTGATTACCTGCATTCCCTTCAGCCCAGCCCCACGGAGGTGTCTGATGCTGTGGGATGAGCCTTGGTTAGAGAAATCCATGTGCTTCCAGTCCTTGTAGGGATTTTCTGTGGGTCCAAGCCCTCAGGCTGCTACATGGTTCCCAGATGTTAATTGCTGGATATTCTGTAGGGAGTAGAATACCTGCAGGAAGAAGAAATCTGTGTGGGTTTGCCAGGAGCACAGAGTAAATGTGCTGACTTTTACAAGGTTCAAAGCTAAATAGATTGTCATAGACTTAGGACAAGGTCCTATTTCTCCTAAGCCACAGCAGTAATTTACTTCTGGGAACAAAGAGATAAATTTGTGTCTATTCCTCCATTCCCTACACCTACATCTGAGAGGCGAGGTTGGTATATTGAAATGCCTTTACAAATTGCAAAACTGCTTTTTTCTGGTTTGATTTTTTTTTTTTTAATTTGATTTCGGTTTTTTCAGTCCTTCAAATCTACTTTTTGTTCCCCTGGTGTCTGAGGCTTCCCTGCCTGTTTTGTGGTGTCAGCAGGGTACATTAAGCTAATTCTCTTCCCTTGGGGCAGGAAGATAACAGCACTCACCTCTGCCTCGGTAAACCCCTTAGTGCTTTTGAAGGGAGTGATGAGTCAGCTGCAGCCAGCAGTTCTCATCTCTCTTTTTCTTCCTAACACTAGGAAAGTCTTCTCACATTGCAGCTACATCCTCCAAGACCTCTTTCTTGTGCTTCTTCCCTGCTGCATCAACATCACCTTCATTTATCACTGATAGAGAATCACTGTAAGGGAGAGGTGAGGTTTTATGCATTCAATGAAAGATCAGAGATAATATGCAGATAAGCCATGGCCTATGGTTTGTGCTGGTCCAAATTGTCTGGAAAAAAATTCTGGAGAAATCTGTTCGGTCTCTTGACTGCATCCACTAGGCATGATCTCTCTAGATATGATAATATGTCTACTGCATGAGCTTTTTAACATTTATGCAGGTAGGCCTTCTTGCTAACGTGCAAATACTGCTGCATAGCTCAACAATCATTAAATACACAAATGTGCCTCGAGGTCAGATCAGGATGGTTCATTTAGGGAAGCAAAATCACACCATTTAAGTTCTAAGGTGACACAGGATATACCTGCAATAGCCTTTTCATTCTTGCCCTTCCTTGAATTCGTTTCTTAACACAGCACTAAATTTGGAAATGTTGGGGTTTCTTCTCAAGAAGGGGATGCAAAGCTACTGTCTCTCATTCACTAAAAATAGCCATATGTGATTCCCTATGGAGAGAATTGTGCTGAGACTTGCACCTGCCAGCCCTCAGTTTAATGCTGTGATTCTTTTGAGGCCTCTGCCTCTGTGTAGAAAAGAGAAAGAGTCTTACTGAACTACAGGTCAAACAGAGTCTTTATCTCCTTTGCAAATGACTCATGTATATAATTTTTACAGACAACAATTTTGAACATATAGCATTTGCTATAATTTCCCTCAGAAATGCAGCTTGATCTGCTGTAGTGATGCATATTTATGGAAAGCTCGCACGCTCTGTTACAGATGGGGTGGGCTTATGGCATTTACAGTACAGTAAATGTGTTTGACCCAGCTCTGCAAGGGCTCACGGAGAGAGCAGTGAAGCTAATATAACAAACTGAGGAACTGCCTGTCTTCCTTGCAGCTGTCATTTTTATTTGAAGATCTTTATCTGGTTCCAATTTTCAGTATAAACACTCATTGGTCTCTCTGGTCCCTTGCTCAGATAAATGTGGCTGATCACTTTTTTTATTTTATTTTATTTTATTTTATTTTATTTTATTTTATTTTATTTTATTTTATTTTATTTTATTTTATTTTATTTTATTTTTTAATGCTTGCAGGACATTGGATCTGAAGTAGCAGAAATAAAGAAATACAGCAGCAAAATCTCTACAAGAACAGACCACTCACCACTCATTTAGCTGAGCTAAGATATCCAGCTCTGTTGCAGATTGTGCTTATGTGACAAGTGTTGCTCATCTAACATCACACACCTTTACTGGCTTGAGACAGAAATGGGGAGAACAAGGTAAGTTATAGCAGGTTTCCCACACTGCAGGCTACTTTCTCCTTCTGCCAGACAAAGCTCTTCCTCCCCTTTGTGGAGAGCTAGAAGAAATACAGCTCTTCCTTTCTCTTGTGCCTGGTACTGCTCTTCAGGAATGGATGGACAAAGAAGACAGAGCTGTATCCACAGTCCAGGCTGTCCCTCATACCTGCCACAGCCACTGTATGGTTCAGAAGCATTTTGCCACAAATTAAAGATTTGGCCATCAGCATGTTTCTGCCTGGGGTGAGATGAAGTGCTGATTCCCCTGGGGTGATAAATGAAACCAAACCTCAGCGCTAAAGAAAAGGATTGTCCCAGACTTGTTCAGCAGAAGGGCAAAAGCACGAGCTGAGCTTTAAAGCCGAAATAGAAACAATATAGAGAAAAGAAGTGTTACAGGAGTAGTTCCTTTCACCTAATATTGGATTCAGCTAATTTTGTGTTTTGGCACAAAGTTGCTTAAGTAGTTAATGGTGAACTGAAGTCTTTTGCTGGGTTTAGAATGACATTTCACACCTCCAGTGGCTTTTCATGCAGGTAAATGAGAAATGGAGATTTTGTGGAATTGTAGAGTCAGCATCCTTTTCTGTTTTCATTAAACCATTTCTTAGTATGAGGACATATAGATGCTCTATTGAGGAGGACATGTCTCTGGTCATTTCATATCATCAATGTCTTGTGCAGGACACTGTCATCCTGCCTCAGCACAAACACTGAGTCAGCAGGAGCAGGTGAGCAGGAACACCTGCGGAAAAGTTGCCTGCGGGGAGGAAATCACTGGCAGATTCTTTTGTCTTTGCTCCAAATAAGTCCTTCCAGCTGGGGAAGGGGTTTTCTTTACTCAGGCTTGAGAGAAAGGGAGAGAGAAGGAGGGGTTAACTGTGATCCTGTTCTTGGTTTCTAATCCTCACTCCAGCTCTGTAGCATTATGGCCTCAAGGCAGCTAATAAAGGGATAGTTTGGCTTCCAGCCACACAGTGAAAGGTATTTGAGTTGTTGCTATCTGTGACCTGTATTTTTGGGTTATCTAATCAAGAAGAAAAAAAAAAAAAAAAGTACCTTTTTCCATAGATGGAACCACTGGAATGAAAAGGAAGAGAGGGAAATAATTTGCCTTCTTAGAGCAAAAGGAATTAGTGACCAAAAAAGACATTATACAGGAGGGGTCTATAAGCTCTTCAGTCCATCAAACAGCATTTTGGGGCCTATGGGAAATGAAGGAGCCTTCACAGAAACATAACTCAGAAATTCAGTTAGGTCATCTCCTCTCTGGGACTGCATCTGCAATTCATTTCAAGTCCTGGACCTGGTAGCCAAATTCTCTACTGTTAATGTGACACAAGATTTTGATCACATTTTAGTGGTAAATTTTTACTTTTTGCTTCAAAGAGCATAAAGCTTTTAATAGCTCTGTGTGAGTTTCTGTCTCTAATAATTTTAAGATCTCTTTGCTGAATTCAAGGAGACTTGGCAGCCAGAGAATATATGGAGTTTTTGATTTGCAAACTGCCTAACGGATGGTTGGCTTGGTCAGCAGTTAAGACCCTTAATAGCAAAAAGATCCTTATAATAGCATGATTTACATGAGCAAAGGAACAGTGTACTGAGACTTTATAGGTGTTAGAAACAAAAAAAATTGTAGTGATACATGAAATTATCACAAAAATGTGTGCTTTGATCAAAGTGTTTCACTTGAGATAGGTGATGCAGACAGGTGCTCTGCTTGCAGAGAGACTGGGTGTGTCATTTGAGCAGCAAGAAAGGTCTGGAAAGGAAAATCTCAATTCAGGCAGTAAGGAGAAACATCCAGCAGTTGGATAGCAAAACACTAATGCAGAGAACCAAGGAAAGAGTGGAGTCTCATCTGTGGGAGAACAATTAAATAGGCATCAGTGAAGAGTGTCTAGGAAAGATTTCTGAGGGCTCTGCTAACCCTCTGATCCTCTGTTAAGGGACCTTGTTTGTCTTTTGTGTACTTCTGAGTAAAGGCTGAGGCAGAGAGTCAAATGGAGAGCAGGAATTTATGTCTGTGGAAAAAAGTTCCTGTTTGGGGATCTTTACAAGTGGCAGAGATGACAGATGAAGTTGTCCTGGGTTCAACCTTCATCTGAATGGGGTCAGCTGCAAAAGTGATTTGGAGTCTTGTCCTTGGGAGAACACTTCGCTCTTGGCAATGAAACAGCCTCTTTAGTGTCTCCTATATATCTTCACATCCTTCTATATAGGGAAGAGGGATTGTGACTCTGGTATATATCAAAAATTATGGGTTTGCCTTGTCTTTTCCCAAATATAGCCATAGTAGCTCTGCAACAAGTAAAAGATGCTTGTGGAAAGTGGCACTTTGTGGTTGGTGCTTTGTGTAATGCACTGGTCTAATCCATTTATGCGTATTTGACAGCTGACCTCTTTGAGAGGTCTCAGCACTGAACTCCGAAACCTGACCAAGTCTGATAAACAAATTTCTTGTGTCAGCAGAGAGTGTATCCTCATTAACCAAGTGAGGGCTCTCCAGCTCACTGCCAGACTCCATGTGCTCACTTGCTGGGAATCAGATTTTGAAGAGGGGATGAAGTGAAAGCTCTGGTGACTTGGAAACCGGTCTCTGAGATGCTTTTGGTACAGCAGTGCAGTACCCTGCTTGTTGTCTTAAGAGTTCACATCTTTGCAGAGTGGGCCCAACTTCTTGGGAAGGAGCACCAAAGGGCTTATTTAATTTCCTGGGATTCTGTCATCAAGGCTGCCTGCATTTGATAGGATTGAGTGCTTTGTCAGGCTGCTGCCTGTGCTGTCAGGGGCTGGCTATAAATACACATGTGTTTCTGCATTTCCCTATCTCTCACTCTGTAAGAGGAAATGGGCTTGTGATTAGCTGTCAGAGGAACTTGTGAAATGACACAGCTGTGCTGTAAAAACGCCAGAACACAGACTTTGCTGCCAGAGGAACCTTAACTGCCAGTGCCTGTGGGACCCCCAGAGCAGGATTGCCCAAGATATGGAGCGGGAACCGACGCGCATAAGGGAGGGCTACTTGGTTAAGAAGGTAAGTGGGCAGTTTTGGACTGAGTGGAAGAGAAAACCAACTCTGAACGCTGGGGAGGTGTAAGGAAACATGCTGTGAAAGTTTGGCAAAATAGGTAACAGCTAGAAATAGCCATGGCCTTCCCAGTTATTCTTAATTGATATAAACATCAAGGAAGAATAGTGGGATGAAAGAGGTCAGATCATCTCAGTCTAGAGACTGTGTTTGAGGCCATGGGCATGTCCCTTCTTTGGCTGCCCCACAGCAACCTCTGCTCAGGAGTCTTTTGTGGTACAGGCTTTATTTAAATCCACAGTGACTTCCATTGGTAGAGAGTGTCAGAGTCCAGTTCTCAGGAAGTTCTGGACCTATTGTTTATGAGCAGAAGTATTGTAACCTGTGGCAAACCCACAAACAAAGGGAATTTGCAGGAGTTCTTCTCTTATCATTTTAATTGATTTCTTAGCAGAAAATCAACTGAGTGGGTCAATTTGGACTCTCAAAAATTGCAAATTTTTATGGCTTATTAATTAGACAAAAGAAAAATAATCAAAAGAAAACAACATCATTCATTCGTGAGGCAACTTCTGCTTCCAGTGAGGGCTGCAGAGGAGGGAAGAAAGTCCACATCCTGCTCTTAGCAAGATCTCAGCTGATGATCTTCCCTCCAGGCCCTGTAACTGAGTGTAAGGTCTGATTCAGAGTGAAAAAGGCTTTTGTTGGAAGGTAGGGCAGCAAAAAAAGGATGTGACGGACAGCGGGTTAATTAGGAGAAGAAATAAAAAAAGACTTGGTGTGTTTCTGTCCTGTTCACTCCTGCAGACATTCAAAATGCAAATGTAACTAACCCTGCCCAGCTCTTGGGTTTAACAAATCACGACAAGCCATTTGCACAACACAGTGGTGGCTGCCTCACTTCTACAGGCAGTTTTAGCGCTGCTCAGGCGCCATGGTCGGAGGAGGGTAGGGATGCTGTCAATGGAGTTGTGACAGAGGGAGGATAAATATAGGTCTCTTTTTGTAATAGAAAGAGTGAGGGAAACCAATACTTTAAAAAATGGCCTCTGACTTGGGGCCCACCAATGCTGTTTGTGCTTTGGTAACTCTCCAGGGGAACTGTTGGTATTCAGCATATCTAAATGATATGCTGATATCTAAATGATATGCTGAGTACTAAGTCACTTGGGATCTGGGATTGTGAGCACTGTTGAAGCTGGTTGCAGGCAGGACCAGAGAGATTGTGTAGCTGGACTGCAAAAGTCATAGTAATTCTAGCAGTTAATTGTGCACAACACAGAGAAACGGGTCATTTCTCTTGGGGTCTCAGAGTTTTGGTGTGTGTAGAGTCCAGCACTGTCTTTAGCTCTGTATGTCTTGCAGCTGTGTTTCAGGAACAGAAATCAAAAGCTTTAAAAGATGAAATGAAGCCCTTCAATTCCTCACCACAGCAGTTGGAGGTCTGCAGCCTCAGGCCCTTAAACTATTTGTTACTCTTATAGATTGTTCTTATATGGCTAGAAATCCTCTGGGATGCATGCTTTCTTATCAGACAGCCAAGCCTCAATGTCTGACTGTGTTATGGCATCAAGTCCTAAATACAGCACAGGATGCCTGCTTTAATGTGCCAGTTCACAATCAGAAATTTGGAGGCTTAGTCGTAATATTGCCACTACATCATCTTGAAGACATTTGTTGGGACTAATTGATCCTGATGAGAAGCACATGCTGTGGCAGGCAAAGAAATTTTGGAAAAACTCGTATCTGAGGTGACTACAGAAGAGAATAGCGGCAGTATTTAACTGCATGGTAAGATGGGTGTGTTTGTGGTGTGTTCCCCTTGAGACACTAACTGTAGTTATTTTAGGATCATTCAGACACTCCTTGGAAGGTCGTATCTTCGTTGGATATCATGTGAAGGGTGAATCATTGGACATAATATGCACAGAGATTTATTGTTTCAGGGCAGCATGTTTAATACCTGGAAGCCAATGTGGGTTGTGCTCTTAGAAGATGGGATTGAATTCTACAAACGGAAGGCTGACAACAATCCCAAAGGGATGATCCCACTAAAAGGAAGCTCTATTAACAGTCCATGCCAAGATTTTGGCAAAAGAATGGTAAGTACTTCTTTTAATAAAAAGGTTTGGACGGGATCCTTATACCCCTGGAGGCATTGAAGAGCAGAAGGCTGGTGGTTACAAATTCCTTGCACTCATCCTAGTGGCGACTCTCACTTGTCTTAGAAGGTCACAAGTAGGCTTGGACTTTGTATTTGAATTCAGGACACTTCAAGAGGACTAATTCACAAAGTGTTGGGTTTGTTGTTGGGGGTTTCTGGTGATCTGGGTTTCTTTATTTTATTTTGGATTTTTTTTTTTTAAATCTCTGAGTCTGTCAGAGAGTGGAGATAAATTTTATTGGTGTGAGAACACTCTGAATGTGAATGGAAACAGCTCCAGTATTAAATATAAATATAACTGCCACTAAATAAAGCTGTGGGGAACTATTTAATGAACAGTGGAAGCATTTATTTCTTTATTGTCAAAGAGCAACAACTGCTTTGCTCTGGCAGGAAGGAGATAAATGCTGTGACATACATATTTTGTTACAGGCTTCCTGTAGCTATTGGTAATACAAGATTTCCAGTATAAGCAAAGACTCATGTCTTTACTCAGTAATTGGTTATTTCATCAAATTGATTTCATCAAATGGGCATTACATGCCCAAGGATTCTTCTGGCAAATGGGTCCCCCAGAATCTGGAAGATTGTCTAATTACAGTTTAAAGCAATTTAACATGGGGATGCCTGACTGAAGGTAGTGAGAGCATTAGAAAAGTAGCAAAAAAGTGTGAGAGACAGCATTAGAGAGCAAACTTCACTTTCTCATATGAATGAGGTGAGGAGAATCAGACCTGTCCTTAGGTTTTGTCTGAAGTGGATTAAAGGTCCCTCATGTCAGATTTAAACCTACCTTTCTTTCTTTCCTTTCTTTCCTTTCTTTCTTTCTTTCTTTCTTTCTTTCTTTCTTTCTTTCTTTCTTTCTTTCTTTCTTTCTTTCTTTCTTTCTTTCTTACTTTCTTTCTTTCCTACTTTCTTTCTTTCCTACTTTCTTTCTTTCCTACTTTCTTTCTTTCCTACTTTCTTTCTTTCCTACTTTCCTACTTTCTTTCTTTCCTACTTTCCTTCCTTCTTCTCTTCTCTCTCTGTAGAACCCATATTTATGTGAAAAAACTCACTTTAATTCTCACTGAGTCTTTTAGACTCATCTGCTAAGAGAGAGAGGCTCTTAAAAATTGTCTTGGAGGCAGTACAAGAAAAGGATTATTATTTTATATGTGAGAGTGATGCATGGGGAAAAGGGTACTATGTTCAGGAGCATCACAGATCCTGCATTATAATAGTAGAAATTAAGTTTTTCTCACAAAGTATTCCTTTCCAATCAGTTTTGTGTTGGGTTTTGTTTATTTATCTCCCAGAATGGCACTACCATCAGTACTGATCCATAGCAGTTGCTTAGATGTGTCAGTAACATGTCTAACAATAAAAGTAATTCACCACCACGTGTATTCCACAAAATAGGCAGAGAAGTCTGAGGTATCCCATGTCTGCTGAAGGCAGAGCGAGAGAGATCCTTGCCTGCCCAAAGGGCTGCTTGAGGATGTACCAGTCTGCAGAAGATGCATTGGATCTGTATGGAAGGCTGATAAAGTCCTGGAGGATCATTTCTCTGGCTGCAGCAAGTTGTACATTAAGCTTCATTTATCTTAAGAATTGACATAATGAGCTTTACATTACATTTCATCTTAATTGCTGAAGTCTTTTCTGAGGGAGAATAAAGACAGAAAGAAGGATTTGGGAGTCTCAGATGAGGTACACAAAACACCTCTTCCTAAGTAAGATCTAATGAAGGGTTTGCTAAAGTCAGTGGGAGCAATCCAAATGACTTCAGCAGATATTGGAGTAGATGCTCCTTTTTGAGTTGGTGATACTGTTCACAAGTCCATAGCCCTGGAGATGTATTTTCTCTTGAAATCTGCATCATTCAAACAGTCAAAACTTCAACACGCTCATTCACATGAACAAAGCCACTGCTGGGATCATTCTTAGTTACTGCCCAATGTGATTAAAGCTAAATTTGCATGTGTATCCCTTGAAAATGTAGTATCTTCTATTGTGCATTGTACATTTTATAGCTTTACTGTACTGCTGAATCCAGTGCATCTGCATTTCATCCTGGCTTCTTATTGGTTCTGTGGCAAAGCATATAGTTATTCCTCTTGCAGGGATTATTCTGGTTCTTGTGTGGTTTGCATACATCGATTTCATATGGCTGGAAATGAAAGTGTATTTTTAGGCAGGAATTCTGTAGGGTTAAAAGTGGGATAATTCTCATTAGGTCTGCTTTAAGTCTAGTCTCACTCACTTGGGTTCAGTTTGCAACAGGGACTATTGGGCCACGAGCAGACTTTTATATTTCTCTGATTAGATCTCAGTTTTATAAATCTGCTCGTGTGTCTGCACCAGGGCCTTGCCTGAAACCTCAGAGCACATCACCAACATGTGTTCTTTACTAAATCAGTTGCAAAATGCAAGTGCTGAGGGGAAAGGAGGCTGTCTTGTATTTGCTAAGCAGAGATAAAGCCTGCTCAGAAGAGGCTGCAATTGCATATTTTGAGATTATATTTCAAAATTCATTCACCACTGTTCTTGATTTGATGTTTGATCATTGCTTAATGTGTTGTTAATTCTGCTATACTTCAGGTTTTTCTGTTTTCCCTGTTGCTTTCCTGTGGATACTGGATTATCATGTAGGATTTCTTATAGTTGGATTCATCTAAACTATCTAAAATGCTGGTATTTAGTTCAGTCTAATGGTCTAATTTTCTCAAAAGCACCAACAGATATGCATCATCAGAGGGAGGCTTGGTCACTTCCAGGATTGGAACCTCTTCACCAATTTCAGAGGAAGCCTGGAAGTCTAGCTTAGTGGTCTAGCTTTCTAAAAGCTAAAGTTAGGGAGGGCTTTCCCAGTCTCCTCTGTGTACTGGAAATTAAAACTCTCCTTTAGCTTTTCACGGTGTGTTGCTTCTCAGCTCTTTGAGAATGCTATTTTTACCAAAGGAAAAAAAAGTCTTTAATGATTTAGTGTTTCATTCTGTTAATCTGGTGTATTAATTATGTGTACCATGACTTGGATATTGGGATTTAGAGAGATCTGTCTGTTTGCTTTTCTCATGCATCATACATTGATTTTCAGTATGTAGCTCTTTACTGCATAATAGAAAAGATGGGTGTTGTTGGAAATCTGAACAGTGTCAGATAAAGGATGGTTACTTTTCTGTCTGAAATGGATTTTTGAGGACCTACTGCTTTGTAAGTTTGAAATCTTCCATGGGAGTCGGTTGGATTTATGAACAATTTCAGGGTGTGAGAATTTTTCCTGTCGACTATAATCTGGAAGATGCATGTTAGAGACGTTCAGCAACGTACCATTTACAAATGTGGGCTTAAGTACACTCATTCAGTGTGTGGATTTTCTAACATGACTACAAAACAAATCAGTTTCACTTCTGGGAAACTACATTTTAAAGGAAGTGGAACCCCTTTTGCTTGAATAATTAGAAATTAGATCTAGATTTTTCCATCCCAAAGATCACTAGATGGAAGTAAGTTCAAACTGTGAACTTTATCGGGTGGGGGGTTTTTTTGGTTGGTTTGTTTGTTTCAGATTGGTGTTATTTTTTTTCTGTTTACAACTACTTTTAGAAGATCTTTTCTCAGTTTGGGGAAATACAGTCTTTTCACTGTTGTTTGTGTGTTTAGATAGTGATCCTAAGGTGTAGCCAAGGGTTGAATATATCGTCTGCCTACTAAGCCCTTGAATGTTTTCTAGACTGCAAACGTGCCCAGCTATTCTTCAGTGTGACTGTGACCTTTTCTCCCCTTATGAGTCAGTAGCTGAGCAACAGATGTGGGGTATTTTTCCTCTTGTAGACTGTTCACGTGTCTCTAAACATTAAGACAAACGTATACCCCCTGTAAGTCTGTGGGGGCTGGTTGCTTCAGCCTTTCAACTGTGTTGAACTTGCCAGCAAAAGTTAGAATCAGCAGCTGTACCAGTGCCACTCACCTTGGCTGTACTGACAACATGAAGACCAGTCACAGTGAAGTAACAAAAGGATTGTTACCTGCAGTGCTTTTCCATGTTTTCCTTCAGAGGTTTTATAGTTTAACTGTCGCTCTAAAGCACTTTCCACAGTCCTTAAGGCTCAGGTAGGCTGTAAGTCGTGGTGGTACTTGGTTAACTGTGCCCAACTCAACTGCCTACACCAAAGTGACTTTCAAAAGAAACATAATTTTTTCATTTCAGTTTGTCTTCAAGCTCACTGCAGCCAAGCAGCAGGACCACTTTTTTCAAGCTGCCTACCTGGAGGAGAGAGATGCCTGGGTGCGGGATATCAAGAAAGCAATTCATTGCTTAGATGGAGGCCAAAGGTTTGCCAGAAAATCCACAAGAAAGTCTATCAGACTGCCTGAAACAATCAACCTGAGGTTTGTTCTCATAGCTCTGCTCCCCCATTTACTTCCATCTCCAGCGTGTCAGTAACCTCAGTCAGGAAGAGCCACGAGTGTGCCTGTCCACGATCCCTCATGGTTTCTGCATGACCAAAAGTTTTAGTGTGTACACAGTGTGGCAGAAATGAGGTAGCAGTCAGAACTGGGAAGCTGATTTTTAATACATCATCATTTACCAAAATATGCTTCTTTATGAAAGGATTTTGCTGGTAAAGAAATTTCTGGGCACACCACAGTGCAAGCAGAGACCTCAGCCAAAGTGTGATTCTTCCAGGACAGGCATTTGAATGCAATAGATAATTTATTGCAAAAATATTTTAAACCTTTTGTTTGCTCTCCAGAGAAATACTGATGTTAGCATAGTTTTTGGATAATGAGGGGAGAGCAGTGCCTGCCAGAGGACATGGAACTGGCAAAGGAAGAAGAAGAGATAAAGGGCACACACAGGAAGCTGTCAGTTGGTACTTTAAAAAATGAAGGACAACTTAAATTCTGCCTCTGAACAGTAAATACCAAGATACAAATGAGCCTACAGTGCTCCTTATAAGACAGCAAAATTGCATGGGGCCAAGATCCAACTAAATCTGACTTCAGAGGTTTCATCAAACAATCATGCCAAAGGACTTAGCCTGTGACATTTACTATTTGTCCTTCTTGTCATTCCAGAGGTCCAACGTGCATTGAGGTTCACTTAGGGCCTCTGAGAGCATGTGGGCTTTGAGGATACCACAGTGACAGGTTTTCTGCTTGGCCCAGGACCACTGGGAGAACACAGAGCACAGCAGTGAACTCTGAATTGCACTGAGCCTGTGGGGCCCTGGGAACGTGCCTCAGCAGTGGGCGTTCCTCTCTTCACAGTACAGTCACCACAAGTCATTGCATTCTCAAAACAGGGGGATGTGGTGAGCTATTTGTACCCTCCACCCTCTGCTCCTGCAGCTGTGACAGTGATCTAGTGAGACCTCCAGGCTCTTCAAATTGGATTTTTTAGGAGATGAAATTAAGCCATGCCACAGCTTTGCAGAGAGCCATGTGCCAACACAACACCAAGACCCCATGAATGACAACGATGATATTGTACTAACTGGCAAAACCAGTTTTAATTTGCTAACAGTTTCTGTGGTTCTTTTTATGCCCAGTGCTTTGTACACCTCAATGAAAGATCCTGAAAAGGGAATAAAGGAGTTGAAGCTGGAAAAAGATAAAAGAGTGTTCAATCACTGCTTTACAGGTAAGGATCTCTTGTCCCTCTTTTCTATACAATAAAGGGAGCACAGGGTTGAGAAGCTAAAGATAGATAAAACAGCTTGAAGCTCTACAAACCACAGGGAAGCTTGAGAACAAAACCTGGCAGATGTTTTCTTGGCCAACCCAGGAGGTGCTCAAAGAATGGACCTTGAAAAAGTATTCACTTGTGGTCATGGTAAGGAAGACGAGGACAAAATTTAACCAGTGTCACGAAGACTGAAGTAAATCTTCTGAGTAGATTGTTGTGGGAAACACTTAAATCCAGAAGAATTATTCCATTCTGAATTTTTCATCAGCAAACTGTGTTACACACTAATTCCTGTTCTGCTCCAAGTCAAATCTGTGGGTGCTCAAAAAACATGTGCTGTAGCACTTGGGTACATGGTTTAGTGATGGGCATGGCCAGCGCTGGCTTAGTGCTTGGGCTGGGGGTCTTGGAGGTCTTTTCCAACCTTTATGATTCTATGAAGGTCACTGTGTTTCAATAGCACAGTGTCACCAACATAGCAGCCTGTAAAGCTGCCTTTTCTGGGCTTGGCTGTCCTTCATATTTCCCCAGTGTTAATGTCCCCTGCCATCAACTGGAGCAGCTGTACCTCTCTGGATGACCCAAGAAACTTTCCAGATTAACTCCCTGTGTTGTCATTAAGCACATTTTTCAGGAGATTGATGAATAGATGGAGTAGGCTTGTTGCCCCTTGTATCTTTAGTCTTCTTCATGCCTGTTTTGGTTTGTGGCTGATATTTTTTTCCTTTGTAACCAGGCACCTGTGTGATTGACTGGCTGGTGTCCAGCAATTTCATCCGAAATCGCAAAGAAGGTCTCCTGCTTGCCTCTTCCCTCTTGAGTGAAGGTTACCTACAGCCTGCTGGGGACACATCCAAGGCTGCTGCCGAGGGACTGTCAGACACTCCCTTCTTAGATCTCAGTGATGCCTTCTATTACTTTGTGAGCATTGTGTTACTGTCTCAGACTTATGAGCTGGCTCAGTTTAACAGTTGTAATCAGGATGTTTTTGGTTTGTTTTTTTTTTCTGGCACCTTTCTAAGTGTGAATTGAGTGCTGAGACCAAGCTGGGTTCTTTTTAACTTAGATGTTTTTCCTGGTAATTGCACCGGATGACCAGAATTTGACCATTGGTTTCCCTGATGATTCAGTGGAAAGCAAGAGAGTTCATTAGCATGGGGCTTCATGGAGTGGCACAAGCTACAAACTCATTTCTTGTGCAGAGTTATCAAATCTGACTTTGAGTGAGTGTGCACACACACACACGTGGTTTGCTTGTGATTGAAGAAGTTAAAGTTTTTAATATCCCCCAGTAACATCTGTCCTGAGAATTCCACCCAACCTTTCCATTTAATACTTCATATTATGTGGATTGATTTGGAGAAATGGCAATATCACAATCACAGTCAAATACTGTCTTAAAAACATTTGGCTTATGGACTTATGCTAACAAAAAAGTATGCCTTCTGTCAAGTAAAAACAAGTAAATTGTTGCTATAATTATGTTTATATTTACCACATAGGATCACTTGACTGCAGCAAATTAACTCACAGCACAGCTCCTCCTAGAATGTGTCTGTGGTAGGGTGACTTTACCTGTGCAGCAATGGAAGCAGAGAAACTGCTGGTAAAGGCAGCCTTGTGGCCACCACAATTCTTGGCCTCCTGAGATGCTTCTCCTGCCAGCCCATGTGTGCTCTCCTTGCTTTTGGGTTGTTTCTAGTTTGATTCAATACAAATGTGGTGTTAGGAGGCCACAGCAGGTCAATGTCTGACTTGGTATCATTGAAGTGTAGTCCTACCTCACACTGAAGTGCTTCTATGGTGACTTGGAGGGGTCCTCAACTTCACTGGGAGATTTTCCAGTGAAAGGGTTAATTTTTTTTTTTTTTTGGGGGGGGGGGATGAGTCAGAAGACAGGGTGGAGGGAAGCCAAAGAAAAGCCACATTGGTACATGTACATGAGTATGCAGCAATGGTGTAACTTCTGAATTCTCTCTTGTGGTCTTGCAGCCAGACAGTGGGTTTTTCTGCGAGGGATATTCCAGTGATGATGATGTGGTCATGAAAGAGGAATTCAGAGGTACAATTGTCAAACAAGGATGTTTGCTGAAACAGGTTAGTGTTGCCTGTGTTCCATCTTGTCACTAGGGTGATGTTACAAGTGTACAAGGATTATGCTTTGACACCTAAAAGCTTTAGAGGGGAGAGAAACTACCCTATGTCATCTCTACACATGACAAGTTTCATCTCTGTCTCTCTTACCTTTGCACAAAGAACACTTGCATGGCAGCAGGACTCTTGCCCAGCATTGCAAGGTTTACTGCTCTTACTGTGAGATAAGACAAGTTGATAGCTTTAATTAGGAACGAGTGCTATTGGTACAATTCAAAACTGAACCCAGATGAAAAGGCTGCCACTCCTGAGTCCCATTGTACACACAAGTGGATTTAGTTGCCAGTTTTCACATCATACCTGAGCAAAGGAGTTGTTTCAATCACTAATGTCTGAGCTGTTAAACAGAAGATAACTGTATACCTTGTATACCTTCCCTTCCAGCAAAACCTGTATTACTATAGTGAATGTCATGGTAAGTGCTTTACTTACCAAGGTCATTGCAAGCAGCTCTTAGTGAACTTAAGGCAAAACCAGGATTCTTCAATGAATAGAATGGTTCAGGTGCAAGGCACCTACAACAACCACCTGGTCCAATTTGGGGCAGACCTGACTTGTTGCACTGTTTGACCACCCTCTCTCTAAAGAAATGTTTCCTAATACTGAGTCTGAATCTTCACTGTTAAAATAGTCCTTGAAGGGCCTAAGAACATTATGGTGGTGCTCATACATATTTCTCTTGCTTAATCAGATTACTCAAAAGCAGTGGAGAAAATTAGATCCATGTCTTTCTGCTCTTTTATCCTGTCACATTCACATCTACCGAGTTAGTAAGAGCTTCCTTGCAAATAGTGTAATGGAGAAACTACTATTTTGAAATCCTGAGAGGAAGTGATGCATGATGATCTTCCACCAGTGTTAGTCTGCATTTGCTCACCCTTGGTGACTTGTGGGTCATTGCTTGGATAGGTCACTGCTTCTGCTGAAAATGCTTGCAGCAGATCTAGACTTCCACACCCATCCTTTCCACGCTGAAAACAGCCAATGAGACACCTACACCCACAGCAGAGGGTGGTGTTATTTCTGCTTGAGCTTCTCAGCCAGGAGCCCTCCAGGGTGCTAAACCCAGATAAACATGTTTTTGTTGTTATCTTTGTAAGGAAAGAACTTTCAGCTCATTCTTGCCAGTAGTTTAAGGTACTGCTAGGTACTTTGCAGCTGTGTTTTCTGGCAAACATTTAAACCCAGTTCTAACAGACCTCATGTGAATGTCATAAATATTGGACTATATGATGCGTTTAGGGGAATCTCATGTTGAAACGCTTCTGCTTTGTATAAAAAAAATAAAAGTGTGATAGTTCAGTTGTTGTGCAAAACACTGGAATGTAGAAAAGCCAGGTTCAAGTCTTACTCCAGTATTTCCTGCCCAAAATATTCAGCTTTTCTCCCTTTTGTATTTGTCTGTTGTCTCATGCGTGGGTAAGCTTTGTGTGCAGGCAAAGCAGTTCATGACATTCCTGGTTTTGAATTTTCCTAGGGACACCGGAGGAAGAACTGGAAAGTGAGAAAGTTTGTTTTAAGAGATGATCCTGCATATCTTCACTACTATGATCCTGCTGGAGTAAGGAACACTTGGATTATTTCCCTGTTTGTTTTAAAGGCAGCACCTTGTAGAAATATCTGAATTGAGTATTACTGTGGGAATGAGTGACAGGGAAGACCTGGAAGGACAGTGGGAGTGTTTGTGCTCCCATAGCTGAGACATCCTCTGGAGGAGGATGAAGGATGGAGGGTGAAGGATGTTTCCTGGGGCTGCCAAGGCAGGGTGGCAAGTGCCACACCGACCTGGGAACAAGTAACACTGATCTGTACTTTCATCTCTCATCTGTGATTGATTACAATTAATATGTGCTCTCACTTGATCAAAACAAACTAGGTCATAAGTGAGTGAACACCATACAGTCATTTTGCAGATAATATTTGAGGTATTTGCTGTGTCAGGCTGAGACAGAGCATTCCATTCTTTGTGTAATCCTAACGGGGCAAACCCTTCGCTAAGAAGGGAAGGAGCATTGCCATGGGCAAAGAGTGTCCTTCAAAAACTGGCATTTGGGTCCATTCAGCCCCCAGGTTTTCTCTCATCCCGCACTGCTGCAGCAGCAGGGCTGTTGTGAGTTACAGATGCCTTATGCTGTGCTGTCCTCCTTGGAAGAGGCAGCCTAAACACTCTGAAGAATCAACATTGAGGAGTGCCTGACCTTCCTTTTCCCATGCTAAAAGCTCTGCAGGCCCTGAATTCTAAATCCCATGAGCACATACCTATTTATTTGTAAGTCTTCCCCCCACCCTCCATGTCACGCGAAGACTGAGGGCCTCCTGGTTTCCCAGGCAATACACTAATTAAAATGTTTCTGCTTCAGTTCTGGAACAGTAGCCAGACATTAACATGTGAACGGTTTCGGAAGTGTTGCATTTCACTTTGATTTCGTGTCCTCCTCAGGGAGAAGAACCACTGGGAGCAATTCACTTGAGAGGCTGTGTGGTGACAGCAGTGGAAGATATGCCAGACAGTAAGGAATCATATCCAATGAGCTGTGTATTAAGTTTTTGGTATATTCTTTCAATCTGCCTGAAATCACAAGTGGTTTTTACTCAAAAACAATACATGTACAATGATTCAGTAATTCTGGTAACTGGTCTCTCTCATGCTGTCTGAATTACTGGGCAAGAATACTATGGTAAAGGTAGCAACAGGGAATCTTGTGTTTTGTCAGCTTCTTAGGGAAAGCTGGTCAAAAGGAAGACACCATCCCTATGTTAGGATAACTGTTTTTAGAAAAAGCAAGCTGAGTTTGATCTCATTAGTTAATAAATTTGGATGAAAGATTTATATTAGAAATGGTTATGCTGACAAATTATTACTGTCCACATTCTGTTCCCTCCTAAACTAGAAGTTATGGAAAGAGCAATGGTTATGTGTTGCTGCAAGGACCAAGAAACAATCTATGCATTCTTATCTTCCTAAGAGAGGCAATCATACTCAGCAAGAAAGTTTGTTGGCATCTCAGAAAAAAGTGGAGATTCTGGATGTGACATGAACTCAAACATCTTGCTTTTTGTAGCTGGCAAGTCTTGGGAGGGTTTAAGGAATATGACCCATCTGCCGGGTTGCAGATGATTAAAGACCAACATGATTGGAGACTCTGGAAGGTGAAATGTGCAGAATTCATGGTGGTTTCTCCAAGAGAGAGACCTGTCTCTTGGACCCAGTCTTGCAATCTTGGATCTAATCTTTGTGAAGGCCTGATTAGGCTCAGCTGTAGAAAGGGAGGAGTTGCCCTTAAAGTGTGTGAAGGAGGAAACATTTTAAGTACAAGACTTTATTTTGCCATAGCTGATTTCTTTATTTCTTCCCTGTAGCCAAGAAGTATGATGTTGACAACATCCTCTTTGAAATCATCACAGCAAATGAAATCCACTATTACTTGCAAGCAGCCTCATCCACAGAGCGTACAGAGTGGATCCAAGCAATCCAGACAGTTGCTAGGACTGGAAAATAAAGATGATCTGCCAGCAAGAAGACAGACAACTGAAATTAGTGACTCAAAACAGAAGAGGATTTTTAGCTTTTCACTGAGAGAAAGCAATATCATCCAGAAAGATGTCCTAAGACTCTGGGTTGGGGGTGAGGATGGGTAGGAATTTTCAATTCTATAGTGGGCACTAACAAACTAACATTTTTCCACTTAGAGTAATATTTTACTGAATTATAACAGAACATATTGTGTGTGTGTTGCTCTTAGTAGTCGGTCGGCCTTGAGAAGGTTGCATTTTGTATCTTTCCCTGGTGCCACGGATTATGGTAAGAATTTGACCATTAACAGGGGACAGTCATGTCACTGACTGAGGAGCTCAATTTGTCACCCTCCATTCAGCCTGTGCTGTGTTTCAAGATTTTCATGACTTTTCTAAAGTCTTCCCCAAAGAAGCTTTATGCTTTCTTCTTCACTAGATTTTTTTTTTTTTTACTGCTTGTTGACCTATACAATGCCATAGATTTAAGGAAGGAATTCAACTCACTGGGAAACCAAATCTACTCTTTTACAAACTTGTCAGCATTAAGGGAGGGAAGTATGCAGACAACTATGGAATCCCTAAGCAGAAATCAAGTACAGCTCAATGACAGTGGCACGAGGAAAAGTCTCTTCTCACAGTATTTCAAACATGAAGCAATCTCACTTCATCACCCAGCTTTGAACTTTGCTAAATTTCTCCAGAAAAATCTACACTAGGACCATTGTTTCTCTTTATTTAAATCGCCAAAGCAGTTGCTACAGTGTCACATACTGTATTATATTTGAATTAAGAATCTTTCAGGCAAAGAGAAAGGGTCCATGCACTGATTACTTGAACTACTGACTGAAGTGGAATTGACCTGGTTTTTATTTTTTTAGCCTCCAGAAATATACACAGTCCTTGATTCTATGCCTTTGTAATATAAGAGAAACCTTGTTCTTGCTGTAACTGAAATAAATATTATTATTTAATAGGATCAGTTTATGGGATCAAACCTTGTATTTTTTCCTGACTGTATGTAATACGAATTTCTAAGTCTTAAACTCTAAGCAGGAGTTGAAAGTGAAGTTAATGTCAGATTCTGCCTGTAGACTGTTCCTGGTGCTTCCAGAAATATCTTCCAATGTTTCCAAGTGCAACTTCAAAACTTCTACAACTCTGTGGACCTAATAAGGTCCCTTATCCTTAAGAATTCTTTTTTTGTATCTCTTCAGTATAACAATAGCTCTGCAGCTAAAGCTTCTCTTCAGTTCTGCTTAATTATACCTGTAGCTGAGCTAACGAAGAGCTGCTGCTTTGCATCCTTTATCCCAAAGAAAACACGGCCTTGCAGGGGCAGCGGGCTGGCAGGCACTGGATTGTCATGTCCATCTAAGACAGCCAGTGGAAATCAGCTTCTGGCAGGCATTTCCTGTCTCCCTTGCAAGCTGACAGGTTTGCTGAAGCCTAGTATATCATTCTGAGAAAGGAAGACTCATGGTAAAATGATACACTGTTTGGCCATCCTGCTTTCTTGATAATTGCTGCTTGTTGCTGCTTATTTTTGCTTTCAGAGCTCACTAATCCAAAAATAGCCAAGGGCACAGGAAAATAGGAAAAAAACCTCACCCACACATGAAAACACATAAACTAGTCCTGCTTACCAAAGGAGGGATGTGACTGCCACTTCTTAATAAAACTAAAATGTTTTACCAATCTATGGCCTTATCATTTTTCCTCGTGCCCAGTCAAGGGTATGGCTGCCCACTTACGAGCAGTGTTTTTTATGGAAAAGCTCTGATGTTTGCACCAGACAATACTGATACAGTCTCTAATCTCAGAGGTAGCGCTTCTGATGAAGGTTTGTCGGTGTCTGTTTCTTGGCAGCAATGTGAAGGTCTTTTCCAAGGGAATTCAGTATTAAAAAGCAACTGCAGGTGTGTCAGAGGTGATGAGGCCAGCCTAATTATTCAGAAGGCATGGAAGCAGAGACATGTATCCTGGAGAAGAGAGAGCAGGTCTAGTGCAAGGAACTACTAATGGAGAGGAGAAAAACAGAAGAGCTGACCAATGTATGTCACACTTCCTCTAACTTTCACTCTCTACCTATTTAAATCACACTTATACTGTACCTTCAGCAATTACTACATCAACAATAGTTTCCTTATAACATGAATTAGTGGGGTTTCTTTCCTAGGCAAAGGACAGCAAAAGAAACCATTGGGGATAAGGACTATCTTTATAATCTTCACTTACTGAAAGACTTAGATGAGATACTCTACTATAAATATCCTCTTAAGTTCATATTTGTCTTGCCATGTCTTGCATGAGCAGCTTTCCCTGCTCTGGAACACTAACTATATGCTTATTACAGTCAGGGTCAGGTTTTTGAGAATATTTATTAACCTCGACCCATAGAAACACCCACATAAGACACAGTGCTCCCACTTTCATGGTTTAAAAGAAAACAGGACAAAGCAAACCACACACACACGCACTGAAAAAATAACAACAGTGAGGACTGCAACAGCCCAACAAGCTTTCAGGTGTTATTGCTTCTTAAATTGCAACAAACACCACATATGGAGGTAGTTCTCCATTAATCTATCTCTGGCAGTGGTTTCCAAGTGCTGTTTATTTTCTCTGCCCTGCAGCTTTCTTCTGAAGGGTAAGGCTGGTATTTGTTGCTAAATGTAGTTATTTTAGTGTTGCTCTTTGCAGTGTGCTGTCTTTGCTTTTTATTTGAAAGTTAAAGACCTTTAAGGTCTACTAAAAATATGTTTTAGTAATGGAACAGTTTATTGAGTAACACTTAATCAAAGTTTGTTCATAAAGAGGAAAAAACTAGTTAAGGCCTCTGAGGTATTATCTAATGTTTATTGTCAAATCTGTCTTTTAGACAGAGGTTTTGTTTTCATTTCTTCTTGCAATATTGCAGATAACCCTTCAGTGCAGTAGTACTGCTTCCATCTTTGTCTTATAGATTATTAAAAATATTAAACACTATTTATTTTTCCTAATTTGTTCTCAAATACTTGAGAAGTTATTTTAAGTTTAAACAACTTGTTTCACAGTGCTCTTGATGAATGCTTTTCATTGTAAAGTGCCTCTATCTGCTCTGAGTTCAGGCTTGGGTAACACTAAAAATCCAGAAAGACTTCCATAAATTACTTCTTTAGTGGTGGCCAGAGATATTTTAATAGGGTGGGCATTTTTGGGGAGGGTGGTGGGGTGAAAGTGGGTTGGGGTTTTTGTTGTTCTTTTTCAGTTTGTGCCTTTTAAAACTGTAGGAGGAACTTTAAAAAGCAAAATGAGTAGATAACAGTCCCTGTAGGTTGTTGGTATTTCTGTGAGTACCTTCAGTTTGTGTTTTGGAAAGTGCATGTAGTTTTGCTTGTGAACTGTGGTCTTCTTAGTGATGTATAGAGATTTTTCTGTACTCAGTGTGAACTCTGACTGAGAACAAGGTTCTTCTTTTGTTGTTACTCATGAGACTTCTTAAAATAGAGCTTCTCGTTTGGCTTCAAAATAAAGTTTGGTTTTTTTCTGGATTCAGTGTGTGTCTCACCAAAATTTTGAGTATTAATAAACCAGAGTGATCAAAGGAGAGGAGAAGGAACTGGGGATTGACTAGTTTAATTAAAAAAAAACCCAAACAACTAGACACCCCAATCTTACCATGTCCTCAAACTCAGATATTAAAAGGACATTGAGAACTTTCTTCTTAGAATGTTGCCATTAGCCCCTTTCTCTTTATCAAACAGCAACTATTGCACACTAATAGAGTATCACTTACATAAATCAATGTAATAATCAGTCTTTTTGTAGACTTGCTTCCATATCATAAGGAAAAGTCAGAAAAGCCTTTTTCAAACACCAAAATATATAAAAAGAAAACCAGGAAACTCTCTCTTTTATCCTTCATTGCTCCTGTGTAGGTGTCCTGCTTCTGAAGGCTTAAGTTGCTGTATTTCCAAGTATGTGATGGTCAAAGTGCAGTAACAAAATCAACATGTGTGAGATATTTTTGAATAACAGGAAGAGTTGTTTATATCAGATTTCTAACACCTATGCAATTTTCTGATTAATAAAAGGAACTATTTCATCATTCTGTTATATAAATGGCAAGATAGGTTTGTTTGGTTTATTATTATTTTTACTTTACAGGAAGGCTTTTTTCTCCAAGTTACATCTTCAATTTCCCCTTTCTCCTCCTCCACCCACCCCATATCCTCCTTCTGAAAACTATTCTGACCTAAACATCTTAAAAAAGAGCTTGTGTCTGCTTTTTAGGTGTCACAAAGTGGATCTTGGATAAGAAAACCTAAATGCCTAGTGACATTTTAGAATTGCTGCAACGTACCACGTGGTCTTTAGTCACCCCCTTAGAACAGCAAAAACCTCCTGACATCTCCTCATACTTACAGGTGTGGTTGTTTTATGGGTCTTGGGTGCTGTTATAACCTCCCTATTTGAGCAGTCCCTAGTGTTGTTATCTCTAAGTACATATGTTGATGAGTTGCATGATGAAATTACTTTAAAGAGCAGTGTAATTTAGTGATAAAATTGCTTACAGACCAGTGATGTTCAAAAATAAAGGTGTATTACAAAAGCTGATTTAGTTTGGTCAGCCACACTAAAGGAAACTTGAGGCACATTTCTATTATTGCCTATGCTGTCAAATAGTACATACTGTACCTGGTGAAAACTAGGTAAATTTGCTCAGTGCTCTTGTTCTTTACATTGTGATACAAAAGTAGATGAAGCTCTTGAAAATATTCCCTCAGCTGAACCCATGAGTAAAGTTCTCAAGGAGTATTGTCATAGCTCGTTAAGGTACTGCTGCAAAAAATGTTTTGCCTCTCTCACCTTTTCTTTTTTCCCCCTCCTGTAACAATTACAGGCTTAAGGTGGCTGGTTTGTTTTCATAAAGTTTCCTCTCTGTTCCCAACTTGCTCAATCCATACCTTCAACTCAATCTTCAAGTTGAACTCTCCAGGAGGCATCTGGCAGCACCTCGTGGTCTTTTGTTTTTCATTCCTGAGCCCACCAAGATGTTTAACAGCAATACTTAGTGCCTTGGCTGATTCATTGTCTCATGGCCACTGGTGTCTTGTGGCATCTGGAGGAACCTTTGTATGTAGCCCAGAGTCTCAACAGCCTCCTGCATTGGCACACAGCAGTTTCTTTGCCCCTTAAAGTTTTTAAGGACTGTGCATTAAAACCAGTATGTGTTGTTCTAACATTTTTAAACGTGGGTCAAAAAAAGCTGATGTTGTACCTAATTTGCATGCTCTGTCAGGCTGGTTTCTATTCCCCTCTGGCTTGGTTAATCCACAGTTGCTGGACAGGGATGGCAGTGTTGGACAGGGTGAGTCTGTGGAGTTGGGTGAGGCTGCAGCACAGTGACCATGCATAGAATTGTCCTCTTGGGTTTAACCCTGGTGGGTCCCCCGGGACCTCTGAGTTTGCTGACCATCACTTCTTTCCTTCTTCCCTTTCTACCCACAGTTGTAGCTTGGGGGTTTTATTGATTCACCAGAATATCAGAAGTGGGTCTATCCCTTAGCACTGAGGCCTGAACTTTCTCCTGCCCCCAGCCCCAAATTTTTAGCATTGTGCTGATCAGAAGCTGCTGCTGACCTCTAGTGTTAAATGCAGCAGATGATTCTTTTTTGGTTTTGGAGACAGACTTCTGTGACTATGCAGTATGCTCAAAACCAACTGCAAAGTATCAGCACGCTCTTGGGAATCTGATAAGCCTCAACCCAAGTTCATTTGTAAAGATAATTAAAAAAGCCACCATCACCACCACCCAAATCCTCACAGCTGTCTCCTTTTATTGCCTCTGTCAACTCTGTGGGCTGAAGCAGCTGATCCCAGGACTAAGCCCAACTGTTCCATCTTCAGTTGGGATAACTTTGTCATTTATTACCTCCAAAAGATGACCAGGACAAAGAAATGCCTATCTGCACGTTTCTGCCCATCGACAGAAACCCTTGACAAAATTATCCCTGAAATTTGAGTGGTGTAATGAGGTGGTCTGTGGTGATTAAATATCTATCTCATGCTTGCTTTTTCATTTAGTTCGTAATGGCAATGGCCCAAAGCCACATCCTGCACCATGATGAAATAAAGCCACGCTGTCAGCTCCTCGCTTCAAAAACTGAGCACTATGATACTGAGTAGCTGCAAAGAAGGTTATAAAACCACAGGCGGTTTTGGAGCTGCAGAAATAAAACACTGACCTCGGGTTGAGCTTCACTGCTGGTCTTTTTGATGTCCAGCTGTGTGCAGCAGCTCAGGACATTTTGTGCAGCAGGGAAACCTATTTTCCTCACAGATGCCTTGCTGGTTAAAGCCCACGTTGCATAATTGGGGTGTGTGGGCAGAGGACATTTGCTATTTGCTCTGCACCACACAAGCTTCACATGCTTTTCTCCAGAGGCCTCTCTGTGGTAGGAAAGCTGGGAGGGCAGGAAGGTGAAGAGCAGGAAGGCCAAATGACTAATAGGAAGCCTGGGCAGTGGGTGCCTCAGGCACCTTTCTGCAGCTGACACCTCCTGAGTAGGAGGGTAAAGGCGGCGTGAGAATGCAGCAGGAAGGTTGGTGGGATTTGCTAAAGTAGAACTTTCCACTTCCTCAAAAACTTACTGGTAAGAGGTGAGCACTGGAGCAGAAAAAGGGTTTCACCAGCCGCTAAAGCTTGAGGGCAGCTGGTGTGTGCCTTGGGGTTACAGGTGGGCTGAGGATGCTCTCTAGGGAAGGATACCCACATCTGTGCGATGACTTAGGCACTGGTACAGTCTTCCTTTTGCTGGCATTTCAGTGGCTTCTGTTGGCAGGTAGGAGGGGAAACAGCTGAGCTCAGACCAGCTGCAGTAGGGAGTGCCAATGCCTGGAGCAATCAATGCTGCCTGGGGTGTTTTTAAAGGGCAGAAGACACATCCGTCCTGCAGTGGAGCTGGCAGGCTGAGTAGGTGGTACAGGGGTGAAGAGGAGCAGAACAGATGACCAGAATTGATGTAATGAAATCTCCTGGGGGAACTAAAACCCTCAAAGGGAGGAGTCACAGCAGGGAGGGGAAGCAAACTTTGTTTTCATGAGAACTTGTGCTTAAGTACTCGTATTTTTAGTATTAGATTTTTCATGGGAAACTTACTCCAGTGTTTGTCTAGATTTAAAGATCTAGTTCTTGTCCAACTGCACAGCTGAGTGCTTAACTCCTTGTGTTTAAAGAGGCACAGCCACCTGATCTGAACAGAGGCAGAGGCACAACAGATCCTGGGGATTCCTACACTCCTATGAGAACAGGGAAAAGCTACAGCTAAACCCACAATGAAATAACTGTGTTAGGGTTTATACAAGAATAATTATTCTGTTTAAAAACTCTATCCTGAGACAAATATATGAGAACTGACAGCTGAGGAGCATGAAAGGAGCAGCAATAGGGGATAAATGTCTGTGAGTTTTAGAGACTGGAGGTAACAGAGGAGGCTGGGTGAGAAGGGTGAGGGAGCAGATCCATTATTGTCCACTTTCCCTTTCTTATCATTAAAAAAATGGGGCACTTTTGAGGTGTGAAATGTACTGCTGGTATTTTTAATTCTTTATTAATTCACATGCACTTTTTCCACTTCCATCTGTCTCAAAGTTGAGGTAAAAAATGCTGTAAGCAGGGAGCGAGGCAGCAGCTCTGGTGCAAAAACTGTTGTGCTTGGCTGTGGGTTTTGGTGGGTTTTTTTTTAAATTTGAGCTAACTAGAGCAGAATAGCTAATCATAGAGCAAGCAGTGATTGCAACGAGCTTTGTGCTGCGCTTAGCAATGCTCTTTGCTCTGGGGTTACACTTCAGTCATCTTTGATAGCGGGGTGACAGCAGAAGCTTCAGTGAATTTTTGGGTACTGCATCCATTTTGGCTTATGTAGCTGTCATCCCACAAGAACAGCATCAACTTTTTTGGCAGTAAAGGGAGGCTTTTAAAACCTAGTGCAGGAGGCTGAGGGAAGTGCATCCATTTTGAGGAAATCTGTTGAATGCTCTGAACTAAAAAAAGGATCAGGCAATTCTATTCTTGGAAGCATTTCAGAGCTGTTTCACCTGGCTGCTCTGTTTCTTCCCTGGCCTGTAGTTATAGGCACCTACAAGAAAAAAGCCTGTTAGCTCAGCAACCTGCAAATAAAGAGGAGTGAAAAAATACTAGGTGCTTTCACCAGATATTCTGCAAGGGTTAAATAATTGTGAGAAAATAAAAAGAGTAAATTGCAAGCAAGCCAAAACTAATGGTTTCTTTAAAGCACCAGCATCACCCAACAAAAAATGCCACTGGATCTTAGCTCAGAGGTCTGTATTTTCAGAGCAAAATTGCTCTACTCCTTCATCTGGTTTTATTTGGGCCTACTAAACCTAAGGACTGGATCTAATTTGAGTGAACTCTGTATCTAGTAGTGCCACTGAACCTCATGTTCACGACAGGACACTTCTGTCCTTACGTTTTGTTCTTTGTATCCTCACAATGTTTTTTGTCAAAGCTTGCAGCAGTTGTAGGGAGGGACTTCAAATCTAACCAAGTTTCATGAGCATGGTAGAAGTCTCCTACAGAAAACTGGTGCCAGATTGGTGACTCCATTTTTGCAGGAATACCTCAAGCAACAGAGACCTTCCCAGCATTTCCCCCGCTTACTTTAGTGCAAAGAAGGTAGGGAAAGGTGTTATTCAAACAGAATTGCAATAAGTTGATTTTGTGGTCACTGGCAGGCAGCTCCTCCTTTTCTAGCAGCAGTTTTTAAAGTCAGTGTCAAAAATCAGAGTGCAAGTTCAGAGATCCTTGTGAGAACTCTGTTCCTTAAGACAGGCACTGGGAATGTTCAGCTGATCCTGAGGTGGCCACCTTGTCCTTTTTTTCTTTCCAGTGTCTGTATTTGTTCTTTCCTCATTCTTCCTTTGTGGGCTCTCATGTGTTGCTGATATGATACATTTCAAGTCAAACACATCTTTTTTTTTTAAATAAATCTCATGTCTTCCAAAATAAAAAGTGCAAATTGAAAATACAATCAGCATATTTTTGACAACACAGCAGAACATTAAATTAATAAATATAATTTACAACTGAATATTTAGTCTTATTTAGAATTTTACATAAAATTAATATGAGAAAGTGCAAATAAAAAAAGACATCCATAGCTTTTTTCCAGAAACTTCCATCATCAGTTCAAAATCAGTTCAAAATAATTTAAAATCAGTTTGAGAACTGCCAAACACTCTGTGTTATTGGCAAAAGGTTTTTGATTTGCAAGAATCAACACTGGTTTGTCATCTCTCAAGTTCTGCTTCCAGGATTTCTCCCCATGTGTCAGCATCCATTGGATACATGCTCTTCTCTGGCAAGCTGTGTTGTGAAGGAATGTTGCTGTATTTCCCACTCAGCCATTCCTGCTTCACTTTGCTTTTCCAGTAGTTTCTCAACAACGTGATCTGGTGGAAAAACAGACAGCTCAGACCTTGGAAATGAACCAATTTAAACCAGTTCAACACAAGTTAAGTCTTGCATTGGAAGAGTAAGGCCAGGAAAAGGATTTGGAATGTGCCTTTGGATCTCTAGATCCTAAGCCCAGGAAGGTGCACTGCTGATGAGAAGCAGGCCTTGATCTACCTACAACCCTCCTGTTCAAAGCTGGGTGGAAAATCGCTTCCTGTCTCAATTCTTTGATGGTCAAGATCAAAAACCTACATGAGGAATTCATCTTACTCCTTGAAAGAGGCACCTTTCACTTTCTGTTTAGGTTATCTGTGACCTTTAACTCGTGTTTGGAGGCTGGCTGGATTCTTCCACCAACCTTTTAGTGCAAGAAAACGCTGACTTGGGTTGTGTTTATCGCTTCCTATTTCAACAGGGAGATCTGGAAATTGCTCTGCAAGTGTATCTTTATCTGTACCTCGAAAGGGCAACCACTACCTCACTATTCCACCAATTCTGCTGGAATTCCAGAGCCCAGAACTGTGGCTTCTTTAATCTCTTTTGATGTTTCTTTCCACCCTTTCCACTGCCCCCCTGCTCTCAAATACATCAGCTGCAATGAGGTGGGCGATGACCCTCTGGAGGAATCTGTGGAACCAGGGATCAGATCCTTTCCTCATCTACCTCAACCCACAGGCTGGATGCGACAGCGAGAGATCATCCCAGCGTGTTCTGGAGCTGAACCTGCCCCGAACTCACCTGGGCTGTGTGTGGGGAGATTTTCAACACTGCTTTTAAAAGCTCCTGCTTGTTTCCTTTTCCATGTTTCCCTCTTTTCTTTCATGCTCAAGGCACATCGAGGCAGAGCTACCCGGGAGGATTTCCCGAGAACTCACTCCTAACCAGCCCGTCTATTTCCACGAAAAACAAACCCCCAGAGCACACCCTGCCTGGCCGGGTTATGTTATCTCCTCCCCACCCAGGGCTGGGGTGTAAAGCCCATGTCAGGAACCCGCTGGGCCGCCTGTGAGGAATCACCGGGATGTGCCGAGGCAGGGAAATCAGGGCAGCCTCGGTGCGGTTGTTTTGGGGCGCTATTTTCCCGCACCTCCCGAGCCGTAAGGGCGAGGCTCCCCTCGTGTCGTTTCCCCCACAGCCCGTCCAGCCTGGAAGCCTCGCTGTGCCGCCGGGGCCCGGGCTCACCTTCCAGGAGTAGCCGCTGCCTCGGTCGCCGTCGATCTCCCTCTGGCACACGGCGCGCACGGCCAGGCAGTGCCGCCGCCACAGCCGCTCGTTGCCCTCGATGGCGCCGTGCCAGCCCTTGCACGTCACGGACGCGTGGCACAGGCTCTCCACATCCAGGCGGCTGAAAATCCGGGAGCTGACCTCGGGAGGGAGGGCGGACACCAAGTCACCCGCTCCTCCTTCTCCACCTC